>JBAMMX010000019.1:12241558-12609058 GCA_037126225.1 Dillenia turbinata
ATACTCTTTTGAATATATTATTCGAGATTGACTAATTACAAGAGAATGTAATTTAACCAATCTCATGATACTACCCATGACACTACTTCATGACACTTCGAGTTGAGCTCGAGCTTGAGAAATACAAGCTCGATGAGTTCGAGTTCGAGCTCAAACTCACATAACCAATACTTGAGTCAAGCTCGGGTATTAACATTACTTGACTTGACACAAGTGTTATAACAGCCCAACTTGTAGGCAGAGTATATGTCCATAAAGCTTAAAAGCAGATGGCTGTATGAGTTGTCTAGAAGTTTATCGATGTTGTGAAGCAAGTAGTTGTCCTTTGGGTATGCCTTGTTGAGGTCGGTGAAATTGACACATATTCTTCATTTGCTATTTGCTTTTTTCACCGTGACCATATTTGTTAGCTAGTAAGGATATTTAACTTTCCTAATAAAGTTTGTCGTTAGGAGTTTTTGTACTTCTTCTTGTATTGTTTGCTGGTGTTCCAATGCAAACACCCTCTTCTCTTGTTTCACGAGCTTGCGGCTAATGTCTATTGTCAGCTTATGAGCAATCACCAGGGGGTGGATTCTCCATATATCTTAGGGTAACCATGTGAAGGCTTTGGAGTGTCATCGTATGCACTCGGTTATGGCATCCCAGAGAGGTGTCAGTAGATAGGCTCCGATTTGAACAGTTACCGGGCACATTCGTGATTGGGACCTCAACCACCTCCTCACCAAGCTTGGGTTTAGCTACTTGTTTGGTGTCATCTTTGTATTCCATGGCTTTTACGGAAAGGTTCTTCTTTTCCTTCTCTAGTGCCAAGGCACTTTGAGGATCGGGATCGCAGTCGAGTGTTCCAATATCAAGAGGTGTTTTGAATTTGATTTTTATATGTTTGGTGCTCGGCAAATTTTCTAAGTCTTCTAAGCTGGGGTGGCCCAGGATGGCGTTGTAAGGGGATAACAATTTGACCACATTGAAAATGGCTATGGTGGTAGCATGATTATGTTGTATTCCCGAGGTTACTGGAAGCAAGATAGTGCCCTCTAGGTATATCCACTTGTAAGAGAGTCCCCTCAAATGTCCGACATGGGGTTGAAAATGTGTCTGGTTGAAGCCCAATTATTGAAAGGTATCCCAATAGAGGATATCGCAGATTGCCCCTTGGTCGATGAAAACTCTTTTCATGATGTATTGGCCTATCTTGGTGGTGATGACTAGTGGGTCATGTTGGTTCATGTTTACTCCCACCAAGTCGTTGTCATTGAAACCAATCATTGGTCTTTTTTTTTTTTTACCCCTTCTCAGTGTGCGTGGTGAGAACTTCCCTAGAAGAGGAAGTCTTAGTCTTTCAAAATATGGGTGTAACTGATGACACAGTTTGAGGTTGCTATGTTGAGGGAGTCTCCCCTGATGGATACATGTTGTAGGCAGTGGGGGGTCTAGAGGGTAAGACGTCGACGCCCCCTCCTTGGACATGAACTTTATTCCTTCTCTCTACCGACAGGGTGATAGGAGGGATAGAGTGAAATAGGATGTCGAAATTTCTTTGGCTTAAGTCATTAGTCTATTCCCACAGATAGTGCCAATCTGTTGGGGTAAGTTTGCTCCACAGATAAGCTGCTTTACTGACTTGATTGGGGAATCAGTGCTGATGCATCCGTTGGATTTTCATGGATAAAAAGACTTATAAAATACTCACCAGAAGTGGATCAACGGAGGAAGTTCAGATGCTTAAGTCAGAAAAAGTAATGATAATAAAGAGAACAGACTCAAAAGAGCCATAGTTTTTGCCCTATGTTACCTCTATATAATGTGTGTATGTAATGTCCCTTTATAGGTTAGCTTTGCTCAGTATACATAACATGTATAGGCATGACAAATCTCTTATTTTGGGGGTAAAGACCCTAATTAACTTATGGAGAGATAGTTAGAGATCTTCGGAGATTATAGGGACTAATTACCATATGGAGAGATCGTTAGAGATCTTCCAAAGTTATAGGGATTGTAATCAAGGAGATTAAGTTCTTATGGGATTAAAGGAAGTTTAAGTTATCACGGAAATTTCCTTCTTTATCTGGCAAGATTACTTCCGTGATTAAGAGATGTTTATATCTCATGTGATCATGAACTTGATTCACTTGATGGAAATGTTACCCAATAGTTGTTCGGTGGAAGATCACTTGATAGTAGTCGTGAGATTTAACCAAAAGTGTTTGACTGAGCAGTGGCCGAGAGGTTTAACTGAGAGTGTTCGACCGAGCACCCTTTTGGTCATCTCAGGTGTTTACTGAGCGGTTACTTGGTATTCTGTGGGCTTTGTGGTTATTGGCCGTTGGATCTTATACCATCAGTAATCAACCTATGTGGTTTCTAGTACCAAGAGTGTTATCAACCAGATATTATTAGTTCGAACACAAAGAAAAAGGCAAAAAAGTATAGAAATGTTGTATTGAATTTGGTAATTAGTAGCAAAGCATAGTGAAGAATAATACAGAGGGGAAATGGGATGAATATAATCTATATCATAGTCAATTACAATGAGTATAGTTAAAAAGTTCAATGAAACCATGAGAAATAATCCAACTCCTTAGTAGAAGTAGATTTCGACAAAAAGGGAGAAAATCAGTTTTGTACCTCTTGTTCGGCTTAAAATCACATTATTTAATGCGGCCCCATTATACATGATATGTCCAATCTGCTATTTATTTTTTTGTTTACATGGGACACTTCCTCATCCGTCTAGTGTCTGAGGCTCTCCCGACTAATCTAAATTGACACATTTGAGGTCTCCCTTCAGAGGATAGGGGTCTCTCTAATGTAGTCTGCTTCATACCTAAATCGAGAATGGAACTCATATTCTTGGTTAAGGGATCGAGTTTCCTATCCAATTGATTGACTGCCCATGGATCCAATCCACTATTATTGGTTGGATTATTGAAAGTATCAAAACATGATAATAAAAAATGAAATATTAAGTTATTGTATTTTATGCTTAGATTTATTTATTTATTTTTAATTCTTGCATGTAAAACTTGATTTTTTTTTAAAAAAATAAATTCATCTTAAAACCAAACCTTAATGAGTTAGGTCACACTCTTTAATAAGTAGGATCATACAAACCAAAGTCAAATGCTTACTTTGTTCTCTTCTAGTTAAGCACCTCACTCATTTCCCTTGCCTTTGCCTATTATCATTCTTGTTCCTACAACATGTCCCAAAAATGAAGTGATCAAAAGAGAAAATGGAGAGAATAATTCCAATTTGAACTACTTCCCATTTGCAATTTTTGGCCCTCCCAATCGTTATCACTAACCCATCAATTTTGGTTAACACACCAGCAAAACAATCTAGGGAGATGGAAATTGATGAGATGCAAAAGAAAAACATTGTGATATAAGTTAACTTCTTATTGTATAAGCTGTACACATGCTGCTTCACAAAGCTGCTTAAGTAGATTATAAGAAATTTATATTCCAAAAGAGTTGATCTGCAGTCCACGCTTTGAGGATGAGAAAATTTTGCAATAACTTTCTCAAGCTGAAAAGTAAAAAGATTGAAGTCTAAATAATTCAAAAATGTTTATCCAATCCACAAAAAAAAAAAAAATGCTGCAAACCAAATGTCAATACCCCAATTCAGAAATAACTTATTATTAATTGTGGATTAGTGAGACTACTAAAACAAATGAATTGGGTATGAAATCAGAGACTTGAAATATTAAAAATATAGATTTGAATAGCTCACTGGAGATAAAGTATCAAAAAAATTAATTATCTAAAATATCTAAAAAATAAAAAGAAAAGACTCGGGATTTGTTACTTATATATCAAATAAGTTAAAAACTATTTTTCTAGAATTTTTCTAAATTGTTAGCCATCCAAATAAAATCCAACAAAGTTAGACATTTTGAGTTTTGTTCTTGAAAGGGAGAGTTGACATTTTATCACTAAGGAATTAGGTCCTCAAACCATTTTTATTGAATCCAAATGGGGGTTATTTCCTTATTTACATATAATTCTTAAGTAAATGAACTAAAATAATGTAAAGACATTTATTGTGTTGTATAGACATCTGCCGGCATGATCATGGACAAATACCACACGAAACGTCTAACACTTCAACCGACCTTGGCATGGACAAATGCCACACGTAACCTCTACCATGTGTCTAGCATGCAGCCACGCGCCATGCAAGCTTCCCACATGTCAACACCATGTTCAAGAAACGATAACTCATCACCCGAACCAACAACTATAAATACCTCCAACTCTTCCCTCTATTCCCATTCCAAACCGCAAGCAGCCCGTGAGAGAAAGAGAAAGAGAGACAAAAGAGAAAGGGAAAGGAAGAGAAAGAAAGAGAGGGAAAGGAAAAGAGAGACAGAAAAGAAAAAGAGGAAGAAAGAAAGGATGCTATTCCGAGAAAAAGAGTCAATTGATTAAACCCTTGATTAAGACAACTTTTTGAGGTGAGTGTCCATTGTATTCATATATCTTTTTATGTATAACTATCATGATTTTCTACAACTACCATGATTTACTACTACTACATATTCCATCAATGAATTTGTTTGTGATTGTTATATAAGCCGGTATGTGTGGAGATATGTCGAGCAAACAAGGGCTATATCAAACGTCAAAATGCATACCGATAGTATCCAATTATATGGATAGGAGATTTATCTACTTAATGCAGGGAAGACTGATAAACCTTTCCGGAAAAACTGTGCTCGTGATGGAGATATAAGGTAAAATTGAACTGTGATTTGTACTGTATTGTGTTATTGTTATTATTGTCCTGTGCATGTTGTTGCTGTATTTTTAAATCGAAAGCTTTTGTATAAAATTTTATAATGAAAACTTTATTATACAATTTTATAATGAAAATTTTTTCACACATGCATATACGGACTTCACTAGACTATCAAACTCACACCAAAAATTATTTTTAGATTTTGTAGGAGCGAAAGTCGAGGAGAATTAAATGAGCTAACAGAGATAGTTTTGTTATGGATAATCTCCCTAGTAGAAGTTCCGTTACTTTACCATGTATAAGAAAACTTTTGTAATATGTAGTGATCGAAATAAATAAAAGATCTATTATTTTAGTATGACTTCTACTAATCATGTAAGTGACTGAGCCATGGTGAGAGCCAGATAGTCCATCGCCGATGAAGCTCTGGTGAGGGTTGGATTTAGGGCATGACAATTTAGTGGTATCAAATTCTAGGTTTAGAGAAGATGATATCAGGAAGAATAACACTTGACTAGAAGTGTTTATCATGATTAAGCATTTATCATAATTAGAAATAGTCATTATGTCTCATGAGGATTTTCTAGTAATATTGTTGAAAATTTTATCCAGATAGAGATCAGTCCTCAGTAAAGGAAGACCCTTCTGAAAAACTAGAAGAAAGAGTTGTTGGAGAAAATAATAGAAGATAGTGAAGAAGGACTAGAGATTGTTAAGAAGTAAGAAGAAATACATTGATAGGTATAGAGAAGAGATATTTGCAAAAAAGTATTTGAATAAAATGGATACATGGAATGAATTTTTGGGAGAATGTTATAGCCAAATAGTAGAAGAAGTATATCATTGGAATATGAGAAGGCGAGATATGAAATGGATATTGAAGATTACAGAAGAATAGTTCAAGGATTTTTGGAGAACTTATCGACTTTAATAATAGAATAGGAAGGAATGAATAAACATCTAGTGAAAGTTCAGTGAATGGACCAAATAAATGAGTTTAGTTAACCTTTAAGGATTGTTTAGAAGTGTGCTTTAGTTACTTAGTCATTTGTTGTTATGTGATCTAGGTATATCACAATTTCAGATAAATATACTCTAGTCGAGTGTTGTGTATAGTACATAACAAGTATCAATCCTATAAGGATATTATGTATTACCAAATACAAATTATCCTATCTAAGTTAAACAGAACGAAACAAAATAGCAAAAATATTAAAACTATAAAAGTATTAAAAACAGAAATACTAATAAACAAAAACCCTAGTTTTATGAAACCCTAGGACATCGATTTCACTTGTCTCTAATTTTTTCACATGGTCAAAATCTTTTAAATCACTTGAAATTTATTGACTCAAGATTCATTCTTGATGATGATGATGAATTTTTCTAATTTAGATTCATCTAATGGTCATACAATGAAACTCTAATTCGATTAACCAAAACCCAATGGTTATACAATCTTGATTAGACCAGATTGCATTAAGATCTATGGAACATCTGTAATCTAGAGTTTTTCCTAAAATCCCCACACATAGAATTAATCATCCGTCGATCTCATAACCCTATGTGAATTTTATTGTATTAGTAAGATTTCATGTAATCTTCTCTTGATCTCATACATATAATCTCAATTCATCAAATCGTAGGACCTTTACGAATGAAGCATTAAGTTCAACAATGAAACTCATCGAACAATGAACATGCCAATAAAGATTTAAGGAAAAGAAATGAATCAAACCATACTATTAATCATAAAACAAAATTCATCGAGTTTTAGGAACAAGAAATCTAACCAAACATGATAAAGAAAAACAAGAAAGGTAAAAAAAAACATCCCTAGATGGAAGAATTCGTCTCAGGAGGCGACTGCTAGAGTTTCTCTCTCCTCTCTCTCTAAGTATGAGAATGTATCCTCCTTATAATCTAAGTCCTAAGAGTCCTAAATGACTAAAAATTTGTGGGTCTTCATAACAGCTGGTTATTTCACTTGGACGTGGGCTTTTATAACTCATGGATCTTGATTTCCAATACTGTGGTAATTTGATCTCAAATTTCAAACATTTTTGGGTTTAAATTAGCTTCTACACTCTTTATAAGATTTGTAGGCCTTGAAGTCTTCTTTCTAACCGAATAAGAATTAGATCAATCAGATATCAGAATAGAAAGTTATGCCCAAAATACTAACAATTGTCTATATAGTTTAATATTCTTAAACAAGTCCAATAATTATAAAACAAAACCCACGAAAATAATCAATATAAAATTACGAAATAAAACCTAAAAGCAGTCTTAAGAGTCATAAATAAAGTCTAAAATAAAATAAAATAAAATAATTCAAATATATAAAAATGTTGCTATCAAATTTTTTTTACACTTGAATGTTTGCTTGTCCTCAAGCAATATTAAATTTTCTCTTAAAACCAATTCAACATCTCAAGTCCCTAATTATGCATATGACAAGTTTAACCCAGAATTGCAATCAAGGCAATCAATGCTTCATACTATTTAGCACTAGAGAAACTATTACATCTCATACAATATCATCAAAATCAAGAGCAATGCAAGATTCAACCACTCTCACAATCGGTTCACTCAATGGAATAAAGACACTATAATTCAACTATTCAAGTACTCAATTTTATAGAGGGATAAGTGTATCACTCATATCAATACAATGAGATAATATTACCATAAACTTACTCATATATCGAATCTCTACCACTTATATATTAAATCCACACACCAATCAAAAGATCTTTTATTTGATTGTAATTGGGTTAAGGTAAAGGGTGTGATTAATGGGTATAATGTAAGGTTAAAATAATTTCTAAAAATACTAAAGTATCAAGACATGATATCATTTATATCAAAACAAAGAAATACTAATTTCAACTATAAACATGTAATATGATATATCATTTATTCAAAATAAAGAATAATGACTTCATTCTAAGAGTGAACAACATCAAGAATGAAAAATGTTTTCTTTTCTTTTTTTTTTTTTTTCTATTTTTTTCATTTTTTCTATTTTTTTTTAACTAGCACTTTTCGTTTCTTTTTTTTTTTCATTTTAATTCTTCCATTTTTTTTAATTTTTTTCTACTGGTTTTCTCTTTTCGTTTTTTTTTTTTTAATAATTCAATCAACATAATAATGACAAAATATATATATATAAAACTCAAACAAAACAATAATACCTAAAAATATAATGTCATGCTATCAACTATAGATATATTAGTGAATTTGAGTTCAAAATCTAGGGTCAGAAAAAGATAGGTCATAGGGTAAATTATGTGGATAACATATGAAAGAAAAGGCTAGGCTCAAATGGGCTTACGAAAGGATATAAAATGATTGGATTGGTAATTTTGGAAAAAAGTGTATAGTCCTAAATATTTTAATCATTTTGGTGCATGAAATTCAAGAACGTGTCTCAAAATGTATAATAAAACTAGTTCTAGAATGAACAAATTATGTGTGATATACGCTCAGCAAGAAAAATAATAAAAGTAAAAAATTGCTCTTTAAGATTTAAATCCTCACTAAGGTAAATTTGGTATTAAATGTTATATACTCTATCTTTCAAATCAACCATAAAAAAATGAATAGCTATTCATGTATTAAATAACTACTAATACCAATCATTTATTATGCAACTTAATTCAAAATGAGTAACATACAAGGACTAGAAATCTCGAGAAAATTTAGTTGGTATGGAAAAAATTTTATCAAAACTTGAGAAATTCAGCAAAACTCAAGTTTTTTTTCTAAAAATTTCTAAAAAAAAAATGTCCTAAAAATCAGAATGAAATAAATTAAAATAAAGTTCCTAAAAATCAAAATACACCCATATACTTGAACCAAATATTGTCTACAATGTAAATGAAATACTCAAAATCAAGAGAAGAGAATAAAAGACTCTCCTGATTAAGTCGGTGAACTCTCAACCTCCTCTCCAGCAACTTCTTTTCCTCTCATGCAAGGGCTGCTTATTGACCTGTAAAATATCATGAAAACTTAAACCTAAATTAAACCAACCAAAAACAAATATTAAAGAAAATTTCAAAAACATTGGATTGCCTCCCAATAAGCGTCTTTCTTTATTGTCTTTGGCCAAACATTGTCTCCTTGTTTCAATTCGGCTTATAGATCTTCACATTGTGAACATTCGTGACATCTTATTATGCTTTTGTTCTTTTTTTGTCAATTCGAGCATTTTCAGACATCTTTTTTTCTTCATTCAACTTATTAAATTACAACTTCCTTTCTTTTGTTACAAAAAACCTCCACTTTGATTTAAAATCACTAAAATTCACATTCAAAACAGCATATGTATCAACATATTCGTTGTCTAAAAAAATCAGATTTAACATACGAGGAGTTGACAATACAATTTTCAAAAGGATCACTTGAATAAAAGACATCAATATCATGTTTATATATCTTTTAGTGCACTCAATCCTAGAAATCTCTTGTTTATAAAAGTTTTTCATACGATGAAATATATTAAGATCAATTTTTTTCACCATTAACCCTCAAAATCAACTTTCCAACAGAAACATCAATCAGTGCACGTGCAATGTTTAGGAAAGGTCAATTTAAAATCAATGAAGTACTCTCTATATCTATATCCAAGATGGCAAAATCAATAAGAAAAATAAATTTATCAACTTTAACCTAAATATTTCGACAATGCCTCTTAGATATTTTATACTTTTATTAGTTAATTGCAAAGAAATATTGGTAGGTTGACGATTCCTTAATCCTAACTTCAAAAACACAAAGTATGATATGAGATTGACACCAATACCCAAATCACACAAAATATCAGAAAAATCAGAAGATCAAATTGTGCAAGGGATAGAAAACTTCCCTAAATCCTTTAGTTTCGGTGGCATAAGCACTCCTCTGTAAGTTTGATTTTTGAACCCTCATCCAGTTTCCTCTTCTTTTCAATCACATCCTCAAGGAATCCATAATAACCTGTACCTGTCTAATGACATCTAAAAGAAGAGCATTAATGTGTAATTTTTTAAAAATTTCTAAAAATTTTTCAAATTCTTCTTTTGCACATTAAAGATGGCTAGGAAAAGGAACATGAGATTATACTCCCTCAAAGGTAAAGAACTTCCCAATTTTGTTTTCTGATGCCTTGATCTTTTCATTGGTAGGCTGGTTGATTTCTTCATCTTGCTTTTTCCTCTTTTTCCTGGGATAGATCTAGAACTTGTTACCATTCTTTTTCATCCCTTAACGAGATTGCATTTGCCTGCACTCTAGGGTTCTTCTCAGTATCACTCGACAATTTACCTGATATATGAGAATGAAAGGCATTAGCTAATTAATCAATCTTATTTTCAAGTCTCTCAAACCTTTTATTTGTTACTGCTGTCAAGCGTTCAATTCTTTTATTGGTCATTGTTATGAAGCTCTCAATTCTTTCGTTGGTCATTGCTGCCAAGCTCTCAATTCTTTCACTTGTCACAGTTGCTAAGCGTTCAATTTTAATTTCCAATGATGGCTTGCTCTCCTTTGGCTGTTGATTTCCCAAAGTAAAGCTCGATGGATTGCTTGTTATGGTGGTGCTCCTTGACTCTATGAAAAGTTCAAATAGTTCCTCTATCCATGATTGTATGTGTTGGAGTAAGGGTTGTTTTGAGGTTTGCCAAAGTAAGAAACATAGTTCGCTTATTGCACCTATGGACACTCAGAAGATACGTGAGTAGAATCACTATACGAATCATAATATAAAGTTTGGTTAGACACAACATTAAGTTGATTAGTTTTTATGCAGTTAATCAAAGAATTAATTTTCACATTAAGCATACTAAAACTATCAACTTCATGCACACCAACTCTCTGCCTAAGAATCTCACGCTCACTAGACCAGTTATATTGATTAGATGCCATATCATCGAGTAATACACATGTTTCATCATAAGACTTGCTTATAAAAGCACGCCTTGCTGTAGCATTTTTGCCGCAGCATTTATGGTAATTTTGACAGAATTTAAAAGATTACCATAAAAAGTTTGCAAAATCAACCAGTCAAGAATACCATGATGTGGGCACCTCTTAGTCAAATCCTTAAACCATTCCCAAGTATTATATAAAGACTCACCCTCGAACTGCCTAAAACTAGTAATGTCATTATGTAGTTTAGCTGTTTTACCAGGTTAAAAATATTTTGTAAAAAATGTCTGAGAAAGAATTTTCCAACTTATAAAATGATTAGCAAGAAATGAGTTTAATCATACCTTCACCTTTCCTCTAAGAGAGAAAGGGAACAATTTTAACTTGATGGCACCTACATTGACTTCATTCAGCTTGATGGTGTCACTGATTTTCAAAAAATTCTTCAAGTGGCTATTTGGATCTTCAAATGCTTTACCATTGAATTAATAGGCTTGCACCATCCCAATAAGACTCGGTTTCAGCTCAAAATTGTTTGCTTCCACAGTGGGTCATGCAATGCTAATTTGAATGTCCTAAAATCTGGGTATCAAGTACTCCCTCATTGCACTATTCTCATGGGGCATTATTTCTTCCTTTTTAACTTCCCTAACTTGTCTACAAATGGTTCGTAATGTCTTTTCAATTTCAGGAACGAAATCAACTAGGTCAAGACTCTTGGATCACAGCATGCATTGTACCGATACAAAAAATATCATAAAATTCAAATTTCAAAACTGAACGACTCAAGAAAATATTTAACACCTATATAAATATAGAAATCACAAAAAAGAAGCAAGATAATACGCAAATACACCAAGAAAGTACTCAAAAATCCCTTAGAATCGTGAAAAAATCAAAGAAAAATGGAAAAACCTATGAAAATGATAGAATTTGGCCAAGATAGGCTGGTTCTCTTGACAAAGCCATGAGTTCTACTTAGAAGGCCAAAATCCTTTAAAACAAGTTATCACAAGACCCTAGGTCAAAAGCAATTTCTGAGACCCTGAAAAATTCCCAAATTGGGAATAAGTATAAACCCTAAACAGTGACTGTGAACCCTAAAAATTATGAAAAGAAAGAAAAGATAGTGTCTAATCTCAAATGAGATGATTTTTATTGATATGCATGAATATGCCCTGCAACGGCACCAAAAACTTCTTACGCAATCTAGGTGTATCATGATTTTGGATAAATATATATCCTTGTCGAGTGTTGTGTATAGTGCAGAATAAGTGTTAATCCCATGAGGATATTATGTATTACCAAATATAAATTATCCTATCTAAGTTGGACATAATGAAACAAGATAGTAAAAATATTAAAACTACGAAAATATTAAAAACATAAATATTAATAAACAAAAACACTTGTTTTATAAAACTCTAGAATATTGATTTCACATATCTCCAATTTTTTCACATGATTGAAATCTTTGAAATCTCTTAAAATTTATTAACTAAAGATTCATTCTTGATGATGATAGATTTTTCTAATTTAGATTCATCCAATGGTCATACAATGAAACGTTAATTTGACTAACCAAAACCTAATGGTCATGCAATCTTGATTAGGTCGAATTGCATTAAGATCTATGGAATATCTGTAATCTAGAGTTTCCTCTAAAATCCCCACACACAGAATTAGTCATCCATCGATCTCATAACTCTATGTGAATTTTATTGTAATGATAAGATTTCATGCAATTTTCTCTCGATCTCATGCATCTAATCGCAAATCATCAAATTGTAGGGCCCTTTACCAATGAAACATTAAGTTCAGCAATGAAATCTCATTGAACAATGAATATGCTAATAAAGATTTATAGGAAAGAAATGAATTAAATCATGTTATTAATTAAAGAACAGAATCCATCGAGTCCTACGAATAAGAAATCTAAATAAACATAATAAAGAAAAACAAGAAAGATAAATAAAACATCCATAGATGGAAGAATTCATCCTAGGTGGTAGCTGCTAAGGATTCTCCCTCCCCTCTCTCTAAGTATGAAAATGTCTTCTCCTTATAATCTAAGTCCTAAGAGTCTTAAATGACTAAAAATTCATGGATCTTCATAACATTTGGTTATTTCACTTGGACGTGGGCTATTTTAACTTATGGGTCTTGATTTCCAGCACTGCAGTAACTTGCTCTCAAATTTCAAACATTTTCGGGTCTGAATCAACTCTGCACTCTTTACAAGATTTGTAGGCCTTGAAGTTTTCTTTCCAACCCAATAAGAATCAGGTCAATCAGATATTGGAGTAGAAAGTTATACCTAAAATACTAACAACTGTCTGTATAGTCCAATATTCTTAAACAAGACCAATAATCCTAAAACAAAACTCATGAAAATAATCAATCTAAAATCACAAAATAAAACCTAAAAACAGTCCTAAAAGTCATAAATAATGCCTAAAATAAAATAAAATAATTCAAGCGTATATAAATATCGCTATCATTTGTATCTAAATAGAGTTGTACTATTAATATAAGAATAATGTTAATTTATCTTTTGGCATTTTCTTGTGATTTCATCTTTTACTTTAAGATGAGGTGACAACAACACAATCTGGTTAAATAAGCCTGAAATTCCCTAGATCAAGTAATCACAACTCTAGATAAAGTTTCTCGAATAATGGAACAAGAAGTTGATAATATAGTTAATAAGCAATCTCGCCATGATATGCCACCAAATATTGAACAACCTGATGATGTTGTCTTGAAATGATTTTTAAAGTTTCCTCCCCCAAGGTTTGATGGTTGTGGTTAGAAAAGATGGAAGGAATTTTTGCAGTGCTAAACTATTCAGATGAATGAAAAGCTAGGTTAGTAGTATATCAAATTTTTGAGATAGTTGGGGAATGGTGGAGAACCATCTCACATAAATAGAAACAAAATAATACTCCACATACCTAGGAAAATTTCTTAAAGGAGTTCAATGAAAAGTATTACCCACATCATATACGGGAGAAACGAGAAGCAGAATTTTTTGTTCTCAAGAAAGATCATATGATGGTAGCTCAATATGGGACAAAATTTACAAAACTCTCCAAGTTTGCTTCTTCATTGGTTGCAACTGAAGTTGATGGAGTTAAACGTTTCGTAGGAGGGTTATGTTGGAAAATTCAAGATGCTTTAGCTTCTATCATCGTACAAACTTATTCTAAGGTAATAGAATTAGCTTGTTGAGTAAAAGATAGAAAAAATAAGCAAGAGGTGGGACTCAGCAAGAGAATGGCTTTATCAAATTGGCAGCAAGGAAGGTTTCATAAAAATATAAAGGTACCAAGAAGGGGTTTAAATAGTTATCACCCTAAAGTCAAGTTATTAATAACCGAGAAAAAGGTATAACAAATCCTAGCAAGAAAGTGGGACAAAGAGACTTTTGTGATTATTATCAAAAGCCAAGACATAGTGAAATGATTTTTTGGCTAAAAACTGGAAAATGTATAAGATGCGGAAGTGATGAATACTACATTAAAGATTGTACTAGGACAGCAAGAAAGGAAAATCTATCCCAAGGTCAAAGACGGAGCAATCAGAATGATAAACCCAAGATACAAGGTAGAGTCTTTGCCATGGACGGAGAGGAAATTCCTAAAGCATCTAATGTGGTAGAAGGTATGATTCTATAATCATAAGATAAATGTATTATTTGATTCTGGTTTCACACATTCATCTATTGCTCCTAGTTAGGTAAAACTCATAGATATTGAGATTG
Organism: Dillenia turbinata; assembly: GCA_037126225.1. NCBI lineage: Eukaryota > Viridiplantae > Streptophyta > Magnoliopsida > Dilleniales > Dilleniaceae > Dillenia > Dillenia turbinata. Next base: position 12,255,981 of record JBAMMX010000019.1, read on the forward strand.
AAAAGTTACCATACATATTGGAGCTAAGTACTCTAATGGAAAGTAGTATGACTACTAAATTTGTAATTCAGTCATATAAAGTCGAGATTGTTGAAAAAGAATTCCCAACTAATTTGATAGTTTTACCTATTCAAAACTATGACATTATACTAGGAATGGATTGGTTATTCTGACATCATGCAAAAAATGAATTGTAGAATAAAGGTAATAAAACTTTGTAATCCAGAACAAGTTGAGGTTGAACTGGTAGGAAATAGAGAACTCTTTTTTGACATATTATATCTAAAGAATGTTCTAGGAAACCCCTTCAGAAGGGATGTACTAGATATTTGACTTATCTTATGAATCAGCCTATAGAGAAAAAGGAAATCGAGAATGACCCTATGGTGAGAGAATACCTATATGTATTGCCCAAAAAGCAAATCTCTTTGCCTCCAGAAAGGGAAATAGAATTTGGTATAGATCTTGTTCCAATAGTGGAACCAATATCAAAGACACTATATAGATTGGCCCCTTTAGAATTAGAAAAACTTAAGGTACAACTGTAAAATTTACTTGAAAGAAGGTTTATTTGACTAAGTGTATCACCATGGGGCACTTTTATGCTATTTGTAAAAAAAAAAAAGAGATTTTACATTATGATTATGTATTGAATATCAATGATCGAACAATGTCACAATAAAGAATAAATACCCTTTGCCTCTGATAGATGATTTGTTGGTTCAGTTATCAAGTGCTAAAGTTTTTACTAAATTTGATTTAAGACAAGGGTATTATCAGTTGAGAATAAAAAAAAGAAGATATTTCCAAAACAACCTTTAGAACTTGATTTGGTCATTATGAATTTATGGTCATGCCTTTATGGATTTAATGAACAGAGTGTTCAATCGGTATATTGATCGTTTCATGGTGATTTTTATAGATGAATTATTAGTTATTAGAAGGAAAGCATAAGGAATGTTTGCATTGTGTGTTACAAACTCTTACAGAATAGATTGTATGCCAAATTTAGCAAATGTTAATTTTGGTTAGAAAAAGATACGTTCCTTGGTCACATAATTTTTGTAGATGGAATTTCTATTGATAAAATCCATTTTGTCGTGGAAAATCCCAAGGATGGTAACTGAAGTACAAAGTTTCCTAGGACTAGTTGGATACTATAGAAGGTTTGTGAAAGATTTTTTCAAGATTGGTTGGACCTTTGACAAAGCTAACTTGGAAGAATACTAAGTTTTAGGACAACAAATATGAAGAAAGTTTTTTTAAATTGAAATAGAGATTAATTACAGTTCCAATACTTGTTTGGCTGAAGGAAAAGATAGGTTTGTAGTTTATACTAATTACATCAAAAGAAAGGGTTAGGTTGTGTATAAATGCAAAATGCAAAGGTTATAGCATATGCATCAAGGCAATTAAAGCATTATGAAGAAAATTATCCAATTCATGATTTGGAATTAGCAGCTAAATATTTATCCTCAAAAAGTGAAGACATTATCTGTATACGTAATTTTTGAGGTATTTATAGATCACAAAAGCTTGAAATATCTATTATTTCAAAAAGAACTTAACTTGAGGCAAGAGGGTGGGTAGAGTACCTAGAGGATTATGATTATTCCATCAACTACCAATCAAGTAAAGTCAATGTAATTACAGATAGCAACAGGATATGTTAGAGCAATTAGCAGCCTATCAAGACTCATCTAGGAATTAGATGTGCCAATATAAAAATCCAAGTAGAATTATACACAAGGATCAAGATTGCTTAGGAGGTAGGAAAGCCGAAGGAAATAAATCATTAGATTACCAAGAATTTGAGAATGGAATGCTAAGATTTCGAGGTAGGATATGTATATTTGATAAGAAGGTCTTACGGAAAAGAAACAATAATATACCAAGTACCATACCATGGATGGAAGAAACCCTTGACAAGATCCAAGTAATAAGACAAAGAATGATAGCCACACAAAGTAAACAAAAGAGCTATGTTGGCCATTGTAGAAAAGATTTGAAATTTCAGGTGGGAGATCAAGTTTTATCCCTTCAGAAGAGAATTATCCAGCATGAAAAGGGGGGAAAATTAAACCCAAGGTATGTAGGACCATTTTTTTTTTTGGGGCTATTTGGGAGGGTGGCTTTTTATTTGGCCCCGCCACCAACTATGTCTAGGATCCAAGATGTATTCCATGTATCATTACTCCGAATGTACTAAACCGATCCAAACCATGTACTAGACTATCAACCACTTCAAACTGGTAGAGGTTCTAAAATTTGATGTAAAGAAGCTTAGATCAAAGGAAACACATCTTGTGGAAGTATTTTGGAGTAATCACAGAATAGAAAGTGCCACATTGGAACTGGAAGATAAGATCCGGTAAAAGTATCATACTCTGATCCAATAATCAAGTACAAATTTCGAGGATGAAATTTTTAAGGGGGAAGGAATGTCACATACCTTAATTCAGTTGTAAGAAATAACTTATTATTAATTGTGGATTAATGAGGCTAGTAAGACAAATGAATTGGGTATGAAATCGGAGACTTGAAATATTAAGAATATAGATTTGACCAACTTGCTAGAAACTAAGTATCCAAAAAAATTTGGTATCTAAAATATCTAGAAAATAAGAAAAAAAGTCTCGGTATTTGTTCTTTATATATCAAATAGGTTAAAAACTATTTTTTTAGATTTTTTTTTAAATTATTAACCCTCCCAATAAAATCCAACAAAATTAGACATTTCGAGTTTTGTTCTTAAAAGGGAGAGTTGAATTTTTATCCCTGAGGAATTAGATCCTGAAATCATTTTTATTGAATCCAAATAGAGGTTATCTTTTAATTTACCTGCAATTCCTAAGTAAATGAATTAAAATAATGTAAAGACATTTACTGTGCTCCATAGACATTAGCTGGCCTGATCATGGACAAATACCATACGAAATGTCTAACACTTCAACCGAACTTGGCATAGACAAATCGCATATGTAACTTCTACCATGTGTCCAGCATGCATCCAGGAGCCGTGCAAGCTTCCCACATGTCAATACCATGTTCGAAAGGCGATGACTTATCACCCAAACCAACAACAATAAATACCTCCAACTCTTCCCTCTATTCCCATTCCAAATCGTAAACAACCTGTGAGAGAAAGAGAAAGAGAGAGAAAAGAGAAAGGGAAAGGAAGAGAAATAAAGAGAGGGAAAGGAAGAGAAATAAAGAAAAGACAAAGAGGGAGAAAGAAAAGGTGTTGTTTTGAGAAAACGAGTTAATTGATTAAACCCTTAATTAAGACAACTTTTTGAGGTGAGTGTTCACTAAATTCATATATCTTTTTATGGATAACTATCATGATTTTCTACTGCTACCATAATTTACTACTACTATATATTCCATCAATGCATGTGTTTGTAATTGTTATATAAGTCGGTATATGTGAAAATCCGTCAAGCAAGCAAGAGCTATGTCAAATATCCAAATACATATTGGTAGCACTCCATTATATGGATAGGAGGTTTGTCCACTTAATGTGGGGGAGACTGATAAGCCTTTCTGGAAATGGACCTCTTATTTAGTGGGATAAGGCGATTATACTTGTGATGGAGATATAAGGTGGAATTGAACTGTAACTTGTACTGTATTGTGTTATTGTTATTATTGTCTTGTGCATGTTGTTGTTATTGCATTTTTAAATTGAAAGCTTTTGCACAAAATTTTACAATGAAAACTTTATCGTACAATTTTACAATGAAAAATTTTTCACACATGCATACATGGATCTCATTGGATTGTCAAACTCACACCAAAAATTATTTTCAGACTTTGCAAGAATAAAAGTCGAGGAGAATTAAATAAGCTAGCAGAGATAGTTTTGTTGTGGATAATCTCCCTAGTAGAAGCTCCGCTGCTTTACTATATATAAGAAAACTTTTGTAATATGTAGTGATTGAAATAAATAAAAAAAATCTGTTATTTTAGTATGACTTCTGCTACTCATGTAAGTGACTGAGTCTTGGCAAGAGTCAGGCAATCTGTCGTCGATAAAGCCCTAGTGAGGGGGTGGATGTGCGGTATGACACCAAATGTATGCCAAAAATACAAAATAGTGCACAAAAATTGTCCACCACATGTTAGCTCCACATTGATAATCAGGGCAGCGGCTCTACATTCATGCTGGTGTTCAATGTTCACACCCATTGAAATATGGTTCTTTATCTTACTTATATCCTATGGCATTTTTCTGATAACTGTGTGACCACAACTTCAAAACTACGCCAATTGCTAGATAGAAGTACCAAAAAAGCCAGAAGTCATGCAAACGTTAGTTAACCAATAAAAATTCTACATACATACATACATACATACATACATGCATGTATGTATGTACGTATATATGTATTCAGAGCTTAATCAAAAAGAAAATGATACTACAATCATGTCTAATTGTACTCTTAATAGAGGTCATGACTTGAAGTAAATTTATTTAAGTTAGCGCCTCCCTAGAAACTCCAAGAGCATAATTACCATCATTCTTACAACCCAATTTAATGTTGAAAGTGAAGCTTAATCGCTTAAGGAATGTGATTAGATCCCTCTAGAATATAAGGCCCTATATTGCCCTATCTTGGACACTAATAAAGATAGAAAAAATCATCAATCAATGTCTAAGAAAAAGAAGAAGGGCCCAAAATGACTCAAGCAACCTGCTTAGAAAATAGGAGTAGACTGCCCAAAAGAAATGCCCAGAATCCTATTAAATGAATGATTCAAAATTTTAGTAGCATATTATTTGAAGAATGTGATTTAGTGGTTAGTGGGTATTAGGAGTTAAAGTCAGTAAGTTAGTGGTTAGATGTTCATGGGGATTAAGGAACTGTTTTTCAGTTTTTTAGTTAATATTTCAATATTATTTAAATAGACAATTGTAAAAACATTATGTAAGAAGTAGCAGCAATAAAGAAGCCTTTAAATTATCAAAAAAATTCCTTCTTCTTTACCAACAGTTGTGGTATCAGAGCATTGGTGCAAAAGGCCAAATAAATGCACTAGGTTTCGGTCCTTTTTTACACAAGTAGAAAAGGAAAGGTAAGAGAGAGAGAGAGGGAGTAAAAAAAAAAAGAGTGAGGCAAACACATACTGAGAGAGAAAATCAGCCATGGTAGGTAATGGAACAAACCTATCATCTCAGCCTCTCATTCCAATCTTTAAAGGAGAGAACTATCAGTTTTGGAGTCTCAAAATGAAGATCATGTTCAACTCCCAAGAACTATGGGACTTGGTCATGGAGGGATTTGAAAGCACTAAGCCGACCGAGCTTGACCAATGGTTGCGGGAGAATCATAGGCCTTGTTCTTAATTCAGCAGGCCATTGATAATGAAAATTTTCCTTGAATTGCAGCAGCCAACACTTCCACTCAGGCATGGGAGATTCTAAAGCAAGAGTATTTGGGTGACAAGAAGGTAATTACTATAAAATTACAGACCCTTTGTCGTGATTTTGAGACATTAATTATGAAAGAAAAAGAATCTGTGCAAGAATTTTTGTCTAGGGTGTCTGGGAATGTTAATCATATGAAATCATATGGTGAAAATGTTAGTAATGAAATTGTTGTGAGCAAGGTTTTGAGGAGTTTAACCTCAAAATTTGATCATGTTGTTGCTGCAATTGAAGAGTCTAAGGACTTGTCCACTTATACTTTTGATGAATTGATGAGTTCTTTATTAGCCCATGAAGTTAGGCTTAGTAGATCCTATGAAAAGGTTAAGGAGAAGGCTTTTCAAGTGAAAGGGGATTCTTCTCACAAGGGAAAATCAGAAAATTCAGGAGGCCAAGGCAGAGGCAGAGGTGGATTTCAGGATCGAGGTTGTAGAAGCAAAGGAAGAGGCCAATTTGGTGAATCACATCAAAATAGGAGCACAGTCTAATACAGATATTGTAAAAAATATGGTCACAAAGAAGCTAAATGCTGGAGTAAGCAGAAAGATAAGCAAGATGGTGTCAATTTTACAAAAAATGTGAAAGAAGAAAGTAAGTTGTTTATGGCTCATTCCCCCATAACTGATGCAATGAATGGTGTTTGGTTTATCGATAGTGGATGCTCTAATCATATGTCTAGTTCAAGGTCCTTGTTTAGAGATCTTGATGAGATGCAGAAAAGTAAAGTTTAACTTGGAGATAACAAGCAAATTCAGGTTGAGGGGAAAGGTACAATTGCCATCAAAACTGTGCATAGTGATGTTAAGCTTCTTTATAATGTGCAATTTGTGCCTAGTTTAGCTCATAACTTGTTGAGTGTTGGACAATTGATAACTAGTGGTTATTCAAATTTGTTTGATGGTGATTCATGTGCAATTTATGATAAAAAATCTGGTGAGATCATAGCCATTGTCCATATGACTCAAAATAAATTGTTTCCCCTTGATGTTTCAAATGTTGGGAGTAGTGCTTTGGTTGTTAGGGGGAACAACAAAGCTAAATTGTGGCATCTATGTTATGGGCATTTGAATGTGAATGTATTGAGGTTGTTGAGTCAAAAAGAAATGGTTGTTGGCTTGCCAAAAATTAGTGAACTTGATTTCTGTGAAGGGTGTGTTTATAAAAATCAGAATAGGAAACCATTTCTTATTGAAAAATCATGGAGGGCTTCAAATTGTCTTGAACTTGTGCATGTTGATTTGTGTGGGTCAATAAAAACTGATTCGCTTGGTGGAAGTCAGTATTTTTTGCTATTTACTAATAATTATAGCCGTATGAGTTGGATTTATTTCTTAAAATTTAAATCAGAAACATCTAAAAATTTCTAGAAATTTAAGGCACTTGTGGAGAAACAAAGTGGCAGAGGCATAAAAGCACTTCGAACTGACCAAAGTGGTGAATTTTTATCTAATGATTTCACTATGTTTTGTGATGAGAATGGCATTCGCAGGGAACTTACAGCACCTTTCATACTAGAGCAAAATGGTGTTGTAGAGTGAAAAAATTGAACTATGGTGGAAATGGCTAGATGTTTGTTGAAAGCAAAGGGGTTTCCAGATCAATTTTGGGGAGAAGTAGTTGCTATAGTAGTGTATCTTTTAAACATCTCTCCAACGAAGGCCGTTTTGAATCAAGCACCATATGAAGCTTGGGTAGGTAAGAAGCCTCGGGTACGTCACTTAAAAGTTTTTGGTTGTATATCATATGCTTTGGTTAATATTCATTCTAAACTTAATGAAAAATTTGAGAAGTGTTTTTTCATTGGTTATAGTCCTCAATCCAAAGCATATTGTTTATATAATCCTATAAGTGGCAATGTTAAAATTAGCAGGAATGTTGTATTTAATGAAGAGGCTGGTTGGGAGTGGAATGATAACAATGACGGTGTTGTCCAAGTTCCTACAGAATTTGATAATGGAGAGCCATCACCTGCAAATCAAATTTCTTCCTCACCTGGTAACAGCAACACTACAAGTTCAGGAAGTTTTAATTCTCCATCATCCAGTACTTTCTGTGAATCACCACTGAAAAAGTTCATATCTTAAAAGAAATTTATAATTCTTGTAGTTTTGCTTTATATGCCTTTAACCCAACATGTTTTGAAGATGTTGCAGAACTACTTGAGTGGCATACTACCATGGTAGAGGAGATACAAGCCATTGAAAAAAATTCAACATGGGAACTGGTTGATTTTCCTAAAGGCAAGACTGTTATAGGGCTCAAGTGGGTGTTTCAAACAAAGTACAATGCTAATGGGAGCATTCAAAAGCACAAAGCTAGGCTTGTGGTGAAGGGTTATTCACAACAGCAAGGTATAGATTTTTAGGAAACTTTTTCTCCTGTTGCTCGATTCGAAACTGTGAGAATGGTTTTTGCTTTGGCTGCCCGATTGCAATTACCAGTGTATCAATTTGATGTAAAGTTTACCTTTTTGAATGGTGATTTAGAAGAGGAGGTTTATGTTTCACAACCTCAAGGCTTTGTTATCAATAGTAATGAAAACAAAGTTTACAGGCCATGAAAAGCTCTTTATGGGTTGACACAGGCTCCACGTGCTTGGTATAGTAAAATTGACTCATTCTTTCAGGGTAATGGATTCATGAGAAGTGAAAATGAGCCCACTCTTTACTTAAAGCAACAAGGTAATGGAGATTTTTTGGTAGTTTGCCTTTATGTGGATGATATGGTTTATATGGGTTCCTCAAACTCCTTAATTGATAATTTCAAGTGTTGCATGATGAGAAATTTTGAGATAACAGATTTGGGCTTGTTGCAATACTTTTTGGGGCTTGAAGTGATGCAAGGTGAAGATGGAGTTTTTGTATGTCAAAAGAAATATGGTACAGATCTTTTAAAGAGGTTTAATATGACCAATTGTGAAGTTGTAGCCACACCAATGAATATCAATGAGAAGTTATAACATGAAGATGGACTAAGAAGGCTAATCTAAAATTGTTCAGAAGTTTAGTTGGTGGTTTAAATTATCTAACACACACTAGACCTGATATTGCTTTCTCTGTTAGTGTTGTGTCTAGATTCATGCACAATCCTATGAAGCAACACTTTGATGCAGCAAAAAGGATTCTTTGTTATGTGGCTGGAATAGTTGATTTTGGTATTTGGTATTCTAAAGTGCAAAATTTCAAGTTAATTGGTTTTACTGACAGTGATTGGATAGGATGTTTGGATGATCGAAAGAGCACTTCTAGTAATGTTTTTAGCCTTGGTTCTGGAGCAGTGACCTAGAGTTCAAAGAAGCAAGAAACAATAGCCTTATCATCATCGAAAGCAGAATATGTAGCAACAACTTCAACAGCTTGACAAGCTTTATGGCTCAGAAAACTTCTTGCTGATTTTCATCATGAGCAAAAAGAAGCTACAACAATTTTTTTATGATAATATGTCCACAATTGCAATGGCAAAGAATCCTGCACGCCATGGCAGAACTAAGCACATCGATGTGCAACATCACTTCATTTGGAAGCTGGTAGCTGATGAAAAAATTATGTTAAAATTCTATGGCACAAATGAGCAAGTGGCAGATATCCTTACAAAATCTCTTCCTCAAGTCAAGCATCAATTTTTTAGGTCACAGTTGGGTGTCTATAATTTTGAATCAAGGGGGAGTGTTGAATGAATGATTTAAAATGTTAGTGGCATATCATTTGGAGAATGTGATTTAGTGGTTAGTGGGTGTTAGGAGTTAAACTCAGTAAGTTAGTGGTTAGATATTATGGGGATTAAGGAACTGTTTTTCAAATTTTTAGTTACTCTTTCAATATTATTTAAATGGACCATTGTAAAAACATTATGTAAGAAGTAGTAGCAATAAAGAAGCCTTTAAATTATCAAAAAAATTCCTTCTTCTTGACCAACAAATCCAGAACAAAGGCCTAGTACAATCGGGCCAGGCCCATAACCTTTCTCCAAGCTGATGTAACCCACCTTCGGCACACTCAAAGGAGTCTTCATGTCCATTAAATGAAGCCCTAATCAAGACCCTAAGTGTTTGCACAGTTTGATCAAATAAAGGGTCCATCATGCTATCTAGAAAGATCACTGCACAAGGTCCATTTCAAGCTATCTTCAAGTCCTCTTCCAAGCAGCATTTGGTCTGGCCCTTAGGGGATTTATTGCCCAAATTATAGGGCATATTTTGGCCCATAAAGGGACCCAAAGAAAGGCCCCAACGGCTGGTTTAAAAAAACTAGCCATTGGACTGCACACAACCAAAATCTGGCTGCTGTGTAGTACATTGGGGACAGAAATCTATCCCCCTCTGCCCCAACGGTTCTTTTGAGCTTTAAAGGTCCTTTTCTCTCTCTCTCTTGTAATGCTCTCTATAAATATGTGGCTAAGGGATGGAAGATACATAATTAATTTTTGAGCAAGTCTCTATTGTACATTTAGAGCAAAAATTCTCTCTTGATGCATGTTTTAGAGAATTGTCTCTACATGTTCTTTATGATGTAACTTTGATATACCATCAAAGTAATATCGAGATTATTCTCTCACAGCTTTTGTCTCTCTTTTGTTGCTTTTCAACATCCTTAAATGTTCGAGTTACTTCCAAAATAACCTTCCTTTGCTCAGTCAAAGTTGTACCAAACCTCAAACTTTCGCTGCACCACTGTGAGCTCTGTCTCACTTATCTACTTAAAAAATTCTAACACTTAATGCATGCATCGGTACATATCTTGTAACACCGAAAATCCGGTGTTAGAAATTGTGTTAAATATTTTGTTAATATAAGGGAAAATTTTAAATGTTATTGATTTCCGATTTTAGGGTATTAAATTGGAATTTTTGGTATATTTAAAATATCCGTGTTCCGATTCAAAGTACATCCTATGTTGAGGAAATTGGAACTTTAAATATAAAGTGAAAAAAAATGAGGAGACACAGCGTTTTGGGGCAAAACGCTGTATCCCCTTTTAATTGGGATTAAGGATTAGAAACCCTAATCCCTCTTTCTCCTTCGTCTATCTCGCTCTCTCACCCGAATTGTCTCTCTCGCTCTCTTACCCAAATCCTCTCTTGCCACTCTCTACCTTCCACAACCACCGTCTTCATCCGACCGCCACCCATCCTAGCGGTCGTTCATCTCTTTCTCCCTATCTCTCTCTTTCTTTCTTTCTCTTTCTCTCTCCCGAGCGCGATAGCAGCGCAGCACTCTGTCTCCCTCTCCCTCGCTCGCTCGCTTGCGTTCTGTGTCCCCTATTGCTGCAACTCCCTTCTACACCCTTCGCAGAGCCCAAGTCGACAGCAGCAATAGATTTCGAAAACCCTAGGTCGAAATTGTGATTCCTTCTCTGTGCAGGTAAGGATTGAGTTCTAATCCTAACTCTAGGGTTTTGATTTTTCTAAATAATTAGGCCTAATTGATAAACTTTTCTTCAGTTAGGAAGCACTGCAGATCATGGATTGGATTGAGGAGGCATTCAGATGAGGGCTGTGAATTGTGAAAACCCTAGGTGAGGAAATTTCTAATCCCTTCAATATTCGAATAAATTTTTGCTAAATTTAGGATGAGAAGACTTGTATATGTGCAGAAAATATGTTGAATTTGAAGGAAATGCATTTTCCTAAAATTTTTGTATGAAAATGTTAGGGTTGTACAAAATTAGGAAAAATTGATAAACCCTAAAAATAACTGAAAAATTGATGATTAAATTGTGATCATGGATTTAGGAAAATCAATTGAGGATTGGAGTAAGATTTTATTGGACTGAATTATGGAAATATGGAGTGAATACCCTCTCTATAGGCGAGTGGATGGTTATGTATCATTTAAATAAGTAAATGATTTTAATATGATTTACAAATTTGATTTTGAAATGAATTTTGAAATGAATTTATAATGTTTTGTGAATGTGATGAGCCTGAAATGAATTTTGTGATAAATTCATGACTCGTGAGTTGATTATTGACTTATTTACACCATATTACTTTGAGATACTCATGTGAATTATGAAATATTGCTCTACTTTGTGATTGAGTATGAATTTATTGATAAATGGAAAATTGGTAATATGGTGCTCGGAAAAGTGACTATAATCTAAGTCTTACTACGGACCGGGCCATCGGAGCGGCATGGTTAAGACTGGTTGATTTAGCTTGGGGGAGGTGGGTTGGAGAGCCTCCACAGGCGGTCGGATAGCGTTGTAGCACCCCACGGAGTTTCGGGCTAACGCCAAGGAAAGATGGGATTTTATAAAAAAAAAAATTTGTGGAAAAACCCTTGGCGGATCCTGTCAATGGCCATTGGCAGGATAATGATTTTGGCATACCAAAAAATTATGGAGAAATGAATTTGGACTGTTTGATTCAGTTATATGAGTCATGGTGGATTGATATGAATGATTTTATGAGAATGAATTTCGTTATTGCATTAAATGATATTTGATACATGTATTTGGCATCACCACCCTCACCCCTCATTTATATGTTACATACCATCGCACTCTACTCACTGGGTATTTAAAATACTCACCCCCCATCTTAAATCCTTTTCAGAGGACGTATAGCGAGACGACGTCCACTTTTGCGGATTGGAGGATTATTTTGTTGATTTTTGGGTAGGTATGGATTTATATTTATTTTGAAGTTTGTAGGTCATGGACCATGGAAATGAAGTTCTGTACATCTCATATTGTGCGGATTTTAATAATATTGGTTGAGTTCTTTGGCAAGTATCGGTAAAATCCGACGATTATGATTTGAGACTTCATTCTTTGATTGATTCATTTTTGAAAAAAAATGTTTTATCTGTACTGGGACATTTGGATTGTAATTCTGAATTTCGATTCTTTCTTTTGGATTTGTGAAGTTCTGTACATTTCATACCGTTTGGACTTTACTGATGCTAGCTTATTTTCTTCAGGCAAGTATTAGTAAAATCCTACGACTATGATTTAGGACTTCTTTTATTATTAAATACTTGAGGACTCTGGATTGGCTGGGATGACCACACTGCAACACTGCATGTATTGTATGTACAGGAACCCCTCCCCCGATTGTGTGCTGACGCATGCTTATATGTACAGGGATGGACTGGATGGGGTCATTTGCATGCGAGTTGTTATATGATTTCCTTATTTTGATGGGTTTTATATTTTGAAAGATTTATTGTAAAAATTAGAATGCCTTGCGCTATCCTGGTATCTGGGGAGGTTGTGCCCGTATGCCGAAATAACGCGGTGGTTATTACGTGCTCGATGGAAGAGTCGGGACGTGACAATTCTATTAGTACCAGAGCATAGGCTCACCATTTTGAATGTTTAAAAGTTTGAAATATTTCCAAATTTCCCATTGGTTTTCCAAAGATTTTAAAATGATTGCTACTTTGAAAATTTCGATATTTTTTTAGATTTACTTTTAAGAAATATACAGAACTTTTTATGGATCCTTATAGACTAGGTTTAATTTTTATTTTTACGGGATTAAATGATTAGTGTGATACCTAATCTAGTGAGCTCAAGATAGTGTTTTTTCTTGTAGGAACCATGCCGCCTAGACGAAGGACGAGGAATATTAGTGAGATTCCTCCTCCTGAGCGCGAGGATGAATCATCTTCTCATGCTCCAACTTTTCTTCTAGCTACCACAAGCACACACCCGGCTCTTTCAACTGGGGTTCTTCCACCTCCTATTGCCACCCTCTAGCAAGTGATGGAGTGGCGGAGTTCCTTCGGGGCACAGCATCAAGCTCTGTCCCAATCTTTTGTTCCTTCACCGGTTCCTCCTTCTACACCGGCTGTGGCGCCTAGTATTCCCATAGCATCTGCTCCACCGATTGTTGCATCAACCGAACGTCTTACAGTTGAATTGTCAAAGCTACTTAAAGAGGCAAGATAGCTCGAATGCGACACTTTTTTCAGCACTTGTGATGCCTTAGTGGCCAAAGAATGGATTGGCCGAGTTCAAGAGACCATCACCAATTTGAGATTAAGTGATGAGATGAAGTTGTGGGTGGCGGTGAAATTGCTGGATAAGGGAGCCAGAACCTGGTGGGAGAATGAGAAGGCTCAACCACACCTCTCTCTTGGACAGATTTTCTAAGAGCTTTTGAAGAAAAATATTACACTCGGTTCTATAGAGACCAAAAGAGGGAGGAGTTCTTCAAGCTTTTTAGGGAAACAAGACGGTGTCTGATTACGAAGCAGAATTAAGGGAACTTTTTACTTATGTTCCAGAGTTTGTGAACTCCAAGGAGTCCCTATGTGCGAAATTCGAATCAGGACTGAATCTGAGCATAAGGGAGAAGATATCATGCACAAAAGGGCACATATTCCAAGATGTTCTGGATTTGGCCTTAAGGGCCGAGAAGATGGTGATTGAAAGCCGAGAAGATGGTGATTGAAAGGGGAAAAGTCTGAGAGCATGGGAAGAGGAAGAGGCACAGTGGTTTCATACAGGGCCAAAGTTCTAAAAAGAGTAGAAGTATGGGCTCCTTCAGTGGTGGATCTGTTTTAAGACCGGTTGGCTCTCCTCAAGGCCAACGTGCGTCTCAATTTAAAGCCCCTACCTCTAGTGCTGTTTTGGTAAGCCAATCAATGGGGAATAGGAAGGAAAAGTGCAAACACTGTAGCAAGTTTCATTTTGGGATTTACCAAGCACCCAAGAGGTGCTACCACTACGGAAAAGAAGGCTATTTCCACAATGTTTGTCTGGAATTGGGACGAGGAGGTCAGATAAGTCGGGATCGCCCTAGTGGATTGATGGGCAGCCAAGCAAACACTCTTGTTCCACCTCTAGTTGGTACACCTCGGGTGGAAACTGGAAGCAACACTGTAACTACTCCAGCTCAGTGTCTACAAATGAGGGCACAGACCAGAATCTACGCAATGACTAATGAGGATGCCCTGAACAACCCTGACATAGTCACAGGTAAATCTCTTAGAACCCGAGCTTGATATTTTAGAACATTATGAGATCTTAGTTGCTTAATTCTGAATTTAAGGTACATTAGAGATTTTGTATGATATTAAGGGGATTGAGGTGATTTTGATATTTGAAGATGATTTGATGACATTGAGGGTTTTAAATTCTAATTATATTCGGTTAATTTTGGAATTTGATCCTTATTTTTCGTATGTATAGGTATGATGAAAATTTTTGGAGTTAACGCTCATGTTTTAATTGATACTGGGTCTAACAATTCTTTTGTGGGCACTGAGTTTGCCAAGTATTCGAGTAGACCCTTAACCCCACTTGAAAAGGAATTATTAGTTGTCACGCCATTGGGAGAGCAGTTGTACAGAAACATCGTGTTCAAGGCCTGTGAAGTAGAGATAAAAGGAGAAATTCTTGAAGCGGATTTGATTCCGTTGGAAATGAGGGATTTCGATGCTATATTGGGCATGGATTGGCTACACCCTCATAGGGTTTCAATAAATTGCTTTACGAAGGAGGTAGAGTTCTGTAGACCGGGATATCCTAGGCATTGGAGGCACGGAAACTGGTGCATAAGGGTTGAGAAGCTTATCTCGTTTATATAATTGAAATGACTGTGCAAAGTCCGGAATTGATGAATGTCCCAGTAGTGAATGAATTTTCGGATGTTTTCCCGGACCAGTTACCAGGTTTACCTCTAGTTCGGGAGTTCGACTTTGCTATTACTTGACTCTTGGCACTGCACCTATTTCCATTCCTTCGTATAGGATGACACCTGTGGAACTTAAGGAGTTAAAGGTCCAATTACAAGAATTGTTAGACAATGGATTTATTCAACCGATTACCTCACCTTGTGACGCTCCAATTTTGTTTGTGAAGAAGAAAGATGACACACTTCGGTTGTGTATTGATTACCGACAGTTGAACAAGGTGACCATAAAAAATAAATACCCCTTGCCAAGAATTGATGACTTGTTCGATCAACTCCAAAGGGCGAGTGTCTTTTTCAAGATTGATTTGAGGTCCGGCTATCATCGATTAAGGATAAAGGAAGATGATGTCCCCAAGACTGCGTTTAGGATGCGGTACGGGCATTATGAATTTTTTGTGATGCCTTTTGGACTAACGAATGCTCCGGCAGTTTTAATGGACCTTATGAATTGAATTTTTCATTCCTATCTTGATAAGTTCGTCATTGTTTTCATTGACGATATCCTAGTATACTCTAAAAATGACAAAGAACATGCAGAACATCTTCAGATTGTGTTGCAGACTCTCTGAGACAAGCAATTATATGCTAAGTTCTTAAAATGTGAATTCTGGCTGAAGGAGATTGGTTTATTGGGACACGTAGTATCTGGAGAAGGAATATTTGTCGATCCAAAGAAAGTAAAGGCCATTCTAAATAGGAACAACCCAAGAATATCACCAAGGTGCGTAATTTTCTCGGTTTGGCGGGTTACTACCGAAGATTAGTAGAGGGTTTTTTCAAAATTGCAGCTCCATTGTCAGGTTTGACGCGGAAGGGAATTAAATTTAAATGGAATAATAAATGTGAGCAGAGCTTTCAAGAACTCAAAAAGAGACTCACTTCGGCTCTTATACTTGCTTTACCCATTGCTGGTAGTGAATACATAGTTTACAGCGATGCCAGTAAATAGGGGTTAGGATGCGTCTTGATGCAGGGCAATAGAGTTATCACCTATGCTTCTCGATAGCTAATGAAGCACGAGCTGAATTATCCTACCCATGATCTAGAGCTGGCTGCTATCGTATTTGCTTTGAAAATTTGGCGACATTATTTATATGGAGCCACGTGCAGAATTTACACCGATCACAAGAGTCTCAAGTATTTGCTTACTCAAAAAGAGTTCAACTTGAGGCAAAGGAGATGACTAGAGTTGATTAAAGACTATGATTTGATGATTGACTATCACCCGGGTAAGGCGAATGTAGTTGCGGATGCTCTGAGCCGCAAGTCATCATCTTCTCATTCCCAAGCGAGTTCTTATCTCTCATGCCTAGTTGGACTTCATACTCCTGGAGGCAAATTAGCCTGTGATGACAATGGTACATTCTTGGCAAAGTTCAAAGTTCGATCAACCTTGGTGGATCGTATTAAAGAGCTCCAGGCAACTGATGAGGAGCTAAGAGAGATAGTAGATAAGGTTCATAAAGGTGAAACTGGTGATTTCCATAATCAGGAGGATGACATGGTGACATATGGGAAACGGATTTATGTTCTCAAAAATGATGAGTTTTGGAAGGCCATTCTTGAGGAAGCGCACTTTTCGGCTTATGTTATGCATCCCGAAAGCACTAAAATGTATCGAACTATCAAAGAAACTTATTGGTGGTCTGGATTGAAATGGGAAATAGCTGAATTTGTAGCAAGGTGTCTAGTGTGTCAACAAATCAAGGTTGAACATCAGAAACCGGATGGGACACTTCAGCCATTGCCTATACCTGAATGGAAATAGGAACATATCACTATGGATTTCATGGTGGGATTGTCACATACTCCGAGTCGACACGATGCTATTTGGGTGATAGTTGACAGACTCACAAAGTCGGCACATTTTCTTCCGATTCAGAATACTTGCTCTTTGGAGAGATTGGCAAAACTGTATGTTGTTAAGATTGTTTGACTCCACGGGGTTCCAGTGTCGATTGTATCAGATCGTGACCCCCGATTTACTTTCCAATTCTGGCCCAAGTTACAAGAGGTTTTAGGAACCAAATTGAAATTCAGCATGGCATTTTATCCTCGGACGGATGGACAATCTGAACATACAATCTAGATGTTGGAAGATATGTTGAGGGCATGTGTGATGGACTTCCAAGGGAGTTGGGATAGACACCTACCGTTGATTGAATTTGCATACAACAACAACTATCAAACTAGTATTGGGATGCCTCCCTATGATGCTCTCTACAGAAGAAAATGTTGAACTCCGCTTTGTTGGGATGAAGTTGGAGAGCGGAAGATTGAAAGTGTGGAATTAATTGAAACAACAATAGAAAAGGTGAAGTTGATTCGGGCAAGAATGAAAGCGGTTCAAGACAGACAGAAGAGCTATGCCGACAAAAGGAGAAGACATTTAGAATTCGAGGTCGGAGATATGATTTTCCTTAAGGTTTCACCTTGGAATGGTGTAATTCGGTTCAGAAAATGAGACAAATTGAATCCAAGGTACATTGGGCCATTCAAGATCTTTGAGAGGGTTGGAAATGTGGCCTATTGATTGGAATTACCTCTGAATTTGGAGAAAATTCATGATATATTTCATGTATCAATGCTAAAGAAATACTTGCTCAATCCCTCTCATATAATTGAAGCTCATCCGACAGAGTTGAATCCAGATTTGAGTTTCAAAGTGTAACTTGTGCAAATACTTGATCGGCAGCTCAAGCAATTAAGAAATAAGCAAATTCCTATGATTAAAGTATTGTGGAGAAACAACCATGTGGAAGAATAGACTTGAGAAACAGTAGAATCAATGCGAAAGCAACATCCACAGCTTTTTGATGTATAAATTGTGTTTTGAAATTTCAAGGACGAAATTTGTTTCTAGGGGGTTAAGTGTTGTAATACCGAAAATTCGGTGTTAGAAATTGTGTTAAATATCTTGGTAATATAAGGGAAAATTTTAAATTTTATTGATTTCTGATTTTATGGTATTAAATTGAAATTTTTGGTATATTTAAAATATCCGTGTTTTGATTCAAAATACATCCTATCTTGAGGAAATTGGAACTTTATATATAAAGTGAAAAAAAAAATGAGGAGACGCAGCGTGTTGGGGCAAAATGCTTGGTCCCCTTTTAATTGGGATTAGGGATTAGAAACCCTAATCCCTCTTTCTCCTTCATCTCTCTTGCTCTCTCACTCGATTCCTCTCTCTCGCTCTTTCACCTGAATCCTCTCCCGCCACTTTCTGCCTTCTACCGCCATTGTCACCACCGCCTTCGTCCGACCGCCACCCATCCTAGCGGTCGCTCATCTCTTTCTCCCTATCTCTCTCTTTTTTTCTTTCTCTTTCTCTTACCCGCGTGCGATAGCAACGCAACACTCTGTCTCCCTCTCTCTCGCTTGCATGCAGTGTCCCCTGCTGCTGCAACTCCCTTCTGCACCCTTCACAGAGTCCCAAGTCGACAGCAGAAGTAGATTTCGAAAACCCTAGGTCGAGATTGCGATTCCTTCTCTGTGCAGGTAAGGACTGAGTTCTAATCCTAACTCTAGGGTTTTGATTTTTCTAAGTAATTAGGCCTAATTGATAAACTTTGTTTCAGTTAGGAAGCACTGCTGATCACGGATTGGATTGAGGAGGCATTCGGATGAGGGCTGTGAACTATGAAAACCCTAGGTGAGGAAATTTCTAATCCCTTTAATATTCAAACAAATTTTTGCTGAATTTAGAATAAGAAAACTTGTATATGTGCAGAAAATATGTTGAATTTGAAGGAAATGCATTTTCGTAAAATTTTTGTATGAAAATGTTAGGGTTGTACAAAATTAGGAAAAATTGATAAACCCTAAAAATAACTGAAAAATTGATGATTAAATTGTGATCGTGAATTTAGAAAAATCAATTGAGAATCGGAGTAAGATTTTATTGGACTGAATTGTGGAAATAGGGAGTGAATACCCTCCTGTAGGTAAGTGGATGGTTATGTATCATTTAAATGAGTAAATGATTTTAATATGATTTGTAAATTTGATTTTGAAATAAATTTTGAAATGAATTTATAATATTTTGTGATCGTGGTGAGTCTGAAATGAATTTTGTGATAAATCCATGACTCATGAGTTGATTATTAACTTATTTACACCATGTTACTTTGAGATACTCCTGTGAACTGTGAAATATTGCTCTACTTTGTGATTGAGCATGAATTTATTAATAAATGGAAAATTGGTAACTTGATGCTGGGAAAAATGATTATAGTTTAAGTCTTATAATGGATCGGGCCATCGGGGCGGCGTGGTTAAGACCGGTTGATTTAGTTTGGGGGAGGTGGGTTGAAGAGCCTTCACAGGCGGCCGGATAACGTGGTAGTATCCCATGGAGTTTCGGGCTAATGCCAAGGAAAGAGGGGATTTTATAAAAACAAAAATTTGTGAAAAACCCCTTGGTGGATTCTACCAACGGCCATTGACAGGATAATGATTTCGGCATACCCCAAAATTGTGAAAAAATTAATTTGGATTCTTTGATTCGGTTATATGAGTCATGGTGGATTGATATGAGTGATTTTATGAGAACGAATTTCGTTATTGCATTAAATGATATTTGATGCATGTATTTGACATCACCACTCTCACCCCTTATTTATATGTTACATACCATTGCACTCCACTCACTGGGTATTTAAAATACTTACCCCCATCTTAAATCCTTTGCAGAGGACGTATAGCGAGACGATGTCCACTTTTGCGGATTAGAGGATTATTCTGTTAATTTTTGGGTAGGTATAGATTATATATTTATTTTGGAGTTTGTAGGTCATGGACCATGGAAAGGAAGTTCTGTACATCTCATATCATGCGGATTTTACTGATACTGGTTGAGTTTTTTGGCAAGTATTGGTAAAATTTTACGATTATGATTTGGGATTTCATTCTTTTGATTGATTCATTTTTGGAAAAATTTTTTTTATCTATACCGGAATATTTGGATTGTAATTTTGAATTTTGATACTTCATTTTGAATTTGTGAAGTTCTGTACATTTCATACCGTTTGGATTTTACTAATGTTGGTTTGTTTTTTCAAGCAAGTATTAGTAAAATTCTGCGACTATGATTTGAGACTTATTTTATTATGAAATGCTTGAGGACTCTGGATTGGCTGAGATGACCACACTGCAACACTGCATGCATTGCATGTACAAGAACCCCTCCCCCGATTGTGTGCTGATGCATGTTTGTGTATACAGAGATGTACCGGATGGGTCATTTGCACGTGAGTTGTTATATGATTTTCTTATTTTGATGAGTTTTATATTTTGAAAGATTTATTGTAAAAATTGGAATGTTTTGCGCTATCTCGGTATATGAGGAGATTGTGTCCGTATGTCGAGATAACGCGACGGTTGTTACGTGTTCGATGGGAGAGTCAGAGCCTGACATATCTTGTGAACTCAACTAGAAAAAATATCAAACTCTTTTAGAGAGGTGCTGGCTACTCTGACCCAAACCTTAATGCTGCACCAGCTTTGAACACAGGAATGCTGATAAATACTCTGTGGAGAATGCAATTATCGCTTACCAATCTTGAATTCACAGTACACATTGTAGATTCGGAGTTCTGCAGGCCTTCAATATAAAAACCATACCGGTGCAGCCACAATTCCTCTTTGATGACCCTAAACATGATTTTCAATGTTTTGCTTGCAAAAAATTAGCAGGAGTGATCTATTTCTTTCAAAGCTGATAAAGAAGTTGAATCTTTTGTGTCCCAAATCTTTTTTTGTCATGGTCATAAGTTGAAAATTCTGGAACATTTAGATGATGAGATATTAAGTAATGAATCATGGTTTCCATAATTGCAATGCATAACCGTCTCCTGACAAATGAATCATGGCTAAGCCGTTCCCATAATCATATCCAAGCCAAGTTGCTAGATGAGATGAGCCCTTTAATAATCTTCTAATAAGAGACACTGTTGTCATATTTGGGTATCTGTAATAGACTTACCATGTGATAGATCAACAATACTAAGATGAGAAAAATCAGCAACAGGAAAGCATATAAGGACATCCTATAGTATGGGCATAAGAAAGAACCTCGATATTACCGGAAGGGGTGCAAGGGAATTCTCATCTTGGATTTTCTGAACAACATGATGCAATTAGAGAGGTTCTCTTGTGATAAGGAACCGTGTATCAGTGTCAAGAATTCCTTCAGCAATAACTTAATTGTTGTCAAGAAAAGTGGGAGGTGTTTAGCAAATTCATCACAATCGCAGGGACTTGGTAGAAGACCTAAACTCACAACAGACAACTTGGATAATGTGGTAGAGTCCACACCAGTTGTCCCACACAAGAACAATGACAAGACAAAGATGCAAAAGGTGTGTTACTTTTGCCCCAACAACTGATCCCCTAAAGTCAAACAAAACTTTTATCCCCGAACCCCGCCTGTAGTACAAGTACGCAGACATGTAAGGATAGCACATTTCCTACAGTCTTTCAACTTAGCTTAAATGAACTCAACAATATCTTAAGAATCATGCAAGATAGGTGCTCAAAATTCCGCTGTCAAAGAAGCATGTGCATATGTGCTCTATGCAACAAAGTGTAAAATCATCAGGAATATTTCTGCCATTTCTTCTCACTTGGCTGCATGGGCAATCAAAGCATGAAACAATATTAAGCAGAATAACAGGAGTTCTTTTCACATGTGTTTAAACTCATAGAATAGCTAATAAAGTAGAATTGACTATGACTCAGACTTCACATGCTTCTAACTCTGAACTAAAAGAGCGCACATAAAACAAATTTCGAGGGGCTTTATATTTGTCATGCATGAAGTAATCTTTACATACGCCAATATGTGTTGTGAAAAAAAAAAAGGCTACATGATTTACTCCACAAAACAGACCCTAAGTTCCAAAACTAAGTTTCTTTTGCAGCAAATGAGTATGACTAAGAACCTAAATAAGATGTCTAAAAATATAATGCCATGTATAGAGTATGTGCTCTATGATGAACTATAGCTTTCAGAAAGAGGTGAGCTAACATATAAGTAACCACACTTGCGTATTGAGCTGTCAACTCAGCATAAGAAGGCGGATTGCTCACTGGAAACAAGAGGGTGCAAGAAAGTGTGACTAAGAATCTAAATAAGATTTCTAAAAATATGTGAGTTGTATTATAAAAGTTTCAGACATATCACGGAGCTCCCTTAGAGCTCTCAGGACTGGAAAGTTTTAGATGTGTAATGTAAAGGGGACATTAATTGAGGTCATATTTTTATACGCAGACAACCACCTTCTTTGTCATCAACTTCAGTCCATTGAGAGAAAGTAATAGTACCTCTAGAAACTCAATACCAATCTCTAGAAGAAACAACTCCTCGTACCAATCATATGAATCAGATTGAATTAACAGGAATATAGATGCCATGTATAGAGCATGTGTTCTATGATGAACTATAGATTTTAAAAGGAGGTTAGCTGACATATTAGTAACCAAGCTTGCGTATCGAGCCATCAACTCAGCGTAAGAAGGCAGAATGCTCACTGAAAAGGAGGGTGCAAAGTAAGATGTCTAAATGCAATAGCCCCATTACTATCGGGAAAGAACTTCCACTTGTTGGAGGCAAAAATGTTGTGTACAACAAATTAACCACGATATGTTAGAGGAGAATAAATATAATTGTATGTGTGGATAACAATTTGTAATATATTTGAAGAGTGTGGACGATATACTAATATTAAATAATTAACAAGGAGACACAATATGATGATGGAGGTGCAAGGCTGTCAGCCGTATAGAACTCCTTCTAGCTCTTTAGTACTTTCTCTCTTTTTTCTCTTGAATACTATGTGTTTATTTGTCAATTCCCTTCACTATCTACTCATGTTACCCTTGTGATACACTAAATATTTTATATATGCTCCTAAGACACCCCTATATATGTATACTATTTGTTGTATACACTCCTTGTGATTCATAACTCGTTAATTTTCTAGTACATGAATCAACCTTTTCTGAGTTTTCCACATACCTACATTCATGTTCATAAGTGAAATACAACATAGAGGGGTTGAATAGGTTGTATAACACATTTTTGATGGTTTGTGTAATACCCCAACTTGCAGGTTCAAGCACGCAACAACCGTTGTATGATCTAGAAGTACGTGCAGATGTCAACATAGATCCTAAGATCACACAAGACTATGAAAATACCTTTTCAAAACCAAAGAAATCCAACACATCAAATATTTAACTTTTCAAAACATAAATTCAATTTTTCAAAAAATATATGTAAAACATACCATAAGAAGAGTTTTCAAAATATAATTCCCAAAATATAAGTTTCACTTCCAAAATGCCCTTCGATGGATCCTTCTATAAGCCACAAAAATCCACAAATAGATAAGATCATTACTAACCGTTGGTTTTGAATAGTTTCTCATAGGCTGGATCTATCTAACTATAGGTAGCTGCTGCTATGTCTATACTTCTTTTGAAAAGAATAAAAATGAGGGATAAGTGTCACGCTCCGACCCTCGGATCGAGCACGCGACGATCGCCGTGATATCTCGGCATACGGGTAGAACCTTCCCATATTTCGGGACATCGCAAAACTATCAAATCAACCTGTATAACCTGTTTAAAATCTGCTTTTCCTAAAAAATATATTCCCAAGTAAAAGAAATTTTAAAACACAACACGTTGCCTCAATGCATGAATAACAACAACTCGAGAGTTTTAATTTATATTTACATAACATAGTTACAGTCATCCCAATAAAATATACAATGGTCATTCTATGAACTTCAAAAAAATATATACATCATCAAATTTCATTGCAGAAGAGTGACTAGTACTATACCCAAAGTTCAATGTCTCCAAAAGTATATCAAGTGTATCGAAATTCTCACGATAAGTTCTCCTGTCAAATCTACCTCTGTCATTATGGAAAAGTGATGGATGATTACTATGGGAAAATACTTAGTGAGTGAGCGGATCGACATTATGTTATCAATAATATGTGTGAGCACGGAGTGTTAAATCACATTTTAAAAGATAAATGTATTATAAAACAAACATGACATTTCCATAAATCATGTAATCACACGTCATACGTCATAACTTCTACTTATGCATCCATTAACATTTCGAAATCATATAGAGCTGGCCAATAAAATGTCTCCGGCAAGAGTCTACCACGATCAATGACGGGTGCATTGGGGGTTTATCATATGCAAGTACAAAAACAATTAACTCTCTACTCTAATGTTGGCCACGGATCTCAATAGGTAACAATGCATGCAAAATAAATCATGTATAGAATCCCATCCGGAGTTAGATAGTGGCATCACACACGTCCTCCCCGATTTGGTTCATCTGGCCACAACTATACATATGACGTTTGGGGATACCTCCTGCAGAAGCATATCCGGACACAATGGGTGCCTCTGCAAACGCTCTTTGTAGCTACGAAAATCCAATAGGAACGTCATCACATCATTATATCACAAGTAGGAATACGGCCTACACATTTCATTAAAACCATTTCAAATCAGTGTGCAATGCAATGGAAGCATATAAATCATATCCAGTTTTCAAAGAGTGGCACAATGTCATTTCAACACAACTTATGGATGCATATCATTTGAATTAATCATTTGAGACACTCCAATGACCACAAAAGAGGCATTTATAAAATATAGAATCAAATCTCATACTTTCTCACATGTCATAAAATATGTCATTTTGAAAAACTATAAAACATGGATTTTGTTCAATCAAGAACACATCAAAGTTGGGAGGGTAATTACTCCCAAATTCTTCGGTAGCAACAGTCTTGCCACGATCAACCCATTCAACTCCTAATAGACAATATTAATGAGCCATAATTATCAATATTTATTTTCAAGTCAACCCCAAAAATCCAAACAGTCAAAGCCCAACTCTCCGTCATTTGCTGTGGCTTATCTGTCTCCATATCTATGTAAATAATCATGTAAATAAACAAAAAAAGGGTTAGAGAAATAATATCACCTTGATTTTTTTTCTCCAAAAAGTTTTTCTCGTTTGGGCTATATCAAACCCTAGAATTTTGTCTATCATTGAGACAACTCTAGATATTTGAGATTTTCTGGAATCAAGACTAGAGTTTAACTTTAGGGTGTTGGATGAGTGGTTTTGAAACTCAGATCTTAGGTTTCAGTAATGGGTTGATGGGATTTTGGAAAGAGGGTCAAAAAGAATGGGAGGAACACTCTAGAGAGAAAAATGAGGTTTCTGTGTTTCGTGGGTCTCAATGTCCCATTTCCACCTTTATATTATAGTCCATTTTCAATATTTGTCTAATAGTCCCCATCTACTTTCCATTTGCACAAATACCTAACATGGTCACTAGATTTGTTTGGAAAGTCAACACAATAAATTAAATATTTTTGTGTAGTACTCTCCGGTTGAGGAAGCATGTTCAGTGACCGACACAGGAATAAAAATGAGTAGCACAAATTCACAGAAAACAAACTAAAGTTATGGAAATTTTGATATATTTTAAAATAAGAGATATGATATAAATTTTTGTAGCACATTATGGAAGTCATTGAATGGCATTGTGGTAATATATCTTTTTGTGGTAATATATCTTTTTGGTGACTTCCAAGACTTGGGTTCAATTCTTCGTGAAGACAATAATGACAAGCAAATTTGGAATTCAAGCATGGGGTTCAATTCTTCATGAAGACAATAATGACAAGCAAATTTGGAATTCAAGCATGAACGTGGATGTAAGTGGTGGATAAAGTTCAACAAGACTCACATCCAATTGCTGAAGGGGAATGTGGAACCGAATGGAAGTGTTGTTCGGTTAATAGGAAGTCAATGAAGAGACATGAAATAAATGTAATTTAAGCAATACAAATTTAAGGGAAATAAGACAAGACAAACAACTTGTTCGGGAAGGGAAACAAGTGGTGGCCGAAGGTGAAAGGGAATTAAGCAAGTGTTGACCGATTAGGAAATTTGTTATTTTTAGCATGACCGAACAGCATCTGTGAAGGCAAGCTTGACCGAACACTGGAAATGCAAATTTGTGAAATGAAATGTGCAAGTCCGAACGTAATTGGCAGAACAAGTTAGCAAGGGATGTACTTCAAATCTCTTATCACAATTCCCAAAGAATGCAAATGGAATCACATGGGTGCAAGTGAAGACTAAAGGGCAATTGGATTTGTTCAATACATGTAAGACCGAACAGGATGAGAAATGTAAAAATGTTTATTGTTCGGTACCGATGAGGTAGCTGCTGAACAACAAAGATGGAAGGTTAAATGCTATCACTGAAGAGCATTATTAAAATGGTACCGATCAGTAAATAGAGAAATACAAACAAGCTCCTCAAAATTATAAGTATATACCGACAGACTCTAGACAGCACCAAAAATTAATTATTAAGAGTACCGAACAGGATTGATTCCCAAGGAAAAGCACCGATAGTAAAATGAATATGCACTAATGGTACAAATATTCACCATTAAAAAAATATAAGTAAATATTATATACCGAACGGTATAGAAAAATTGGGTGAACCAATGGGAGTATGACATAACAAAGTAACCCATTAACCCAACTCCACAGTATATGGATAGCCACACTCCATATTACCCCGAAAAATTTTTATAATTTCACATTAGACTTAAAACCTCATGTTAGGCCTAATTTAATTTATCCACGTTAGAACGCGGTCGTTTAGCCCTACCGAACAGCCTTCGACCTAAATTAGGGTTTCTGGGTGACTTTTCTAAAAATTTGTGATTAGCTCTACGAAGTAAAATCTACTCAAATTTGAGGTTCTTATATACTCTAGAGTTATCCTCATTATTATTAGACCATTGGTGATCTTTTTGAAAATTTTTAAATTTCTGGCGATTGTACCAAAATTTTTCGGGAGCAGTTTAAGCGAAAAAATTTCTGAGTGAATTTCGCTCTATGAAACATGAAGAACATCATATATAAATGTCAGGAGAAGTACAATATGAGTACACCGAGGTGTGGGTGTTATAATAAGTATAAAATACTCAGTGAGTGGTGATGGGACATGGTCCAAAACCCAAACCAAAAGAGTCAATTCTTAAGAAGCCCACAAAAGGCACCTACGGACTGGTATCTAACGATCGTCATGATAATCTATTAAAGGGCCATAGCCGCCCAGATGATCTACCGAGAGGTCTCAGTCGCCCGGGTCTATCGAACGATAGGATCTCAGTTGCCCCGCCAGCTGAACGTAACTCATCGAACAAAGATAATTATCTCGATAGGGCAAGCTGACATCAACTCTTTAATCGGATGGGTTACGAGGGTCCCTTAATCAATCGAGCGACTGAGCGTTGTGCAATACCTCCAACAATTCTAAGGGAATGTTATAATTCTCTTAACTTCAATCTCCTATTTCATAACGACAAATCCAGAATCTTTTGAGTAAGGAAAGCACCTCTCTAAAAAATGATAGTTTTACCGATAAATGAGGATCGTAATCAACTCATAATATTAACCTCTGAGATTCCCGGATGAGTTGGAAAAGGAAGGTAGGGTTGAAGTCTCCCAGCGGCGCACGTCTCTCAGAGGTATAAGTTATCCCAGAAACTCTCAGAACGAGGTACGCTCTCTAGGCCTAACACTCTGGGCGCTCTGATCACAAGAAATAGCTTCTCTCAATTCTCTGTCTGTTTCTTTCAATCGAAAATCACTCTTTACTGACTTGAGCATCGGAGCCTCCCCGCCGGAGTACTCTCCGGTGATTTTTGCAGGTGAATCCACCCATTGACGGCTACTATTCGGGTCAAGAAAGAGCTGGTATCTGTGGATCCATAACCCACCTCCAACAAATTGGCGTCGTCTGCAGGAATTGACTAACTCTCTGAAATCTTATGACGATGCCCGCAACGGTCATCTCTGACACAACACCTGCCAAAAGAAGAAGGCCAATCGTAGGTTTTGATGATGATGACCTTCCAACAGGGATAGATCTTCGTCTTGATGACCCTATTGTCATCACCCTCAAAATAGACTCCTGTACTGTAAAAAGGGTCCTCGTTGATCAGGGGGCTGATTCTGATCTCCTTATCTGGGATGCCTTCTACAAGATGGGCTTCAATCTATCTTAGCTTTTGCCATCTACCGGATCCCTCCAAGGGCTTTTAGACGAGCTCACTTATCCTGAAGGTATCATTTATCTTCCTGTGACCCTAGGAAGATCCCCTAATCACTCAACCGATCCCGTCCTTTTCTCTATGGTAAAGCTATATTTTTCTTATAACGCCATACTCGGCAGACCCAATCTGGACGATCTAGAGGCGTTACCGAGCACGAGACACATAAAAGTTAAGTTCAGAACACCGCTAGGGGTGGCTATCATAAGAAGCAACCCTGACCCCTATATCCTCCTCGTGACACAAGGCGCGCAAGAAACTTTCCTGATCGACACTCTGGAAGCTAGAGAAGACACTGAGCTTAGAGCTAAGCCTAAACCAGGCGAAGAAATGATCGAGGTCCTTTTGACAAACGACCCCAGTCAAATAGTCAAGATAGGAGCTAACCTATCACCTCCCTTACGAGAGGCCTTAGTCGCCTGTCTGCAACAACATTTGAAAGTCTTCGCATGGACTCCAGAAGACATGCCTCGCATAGACCCGTCGGTCATAGCCCATAAGCTAACCATTAATCCCGACTTCAAACAGGTTAAGCAGAAGAAGAGGGTATTCACCCTTAAATGCCAACACGCCATCTAAGAAGAGGTTCAAAAGTTGTTGACAGCAGGATTCATCCGCGAAATCAAGTATCCCAAATGGCTGGCCAACGTAGTTTTAGTAAAAAAAGGCTAATGGCAAGTGGAGGATATGTGTAGACTTCATCGACCTCAACAAAGCGTGTTTGAAGGATAGTTATCCACTCCCCAATATTGACAAGCTTATAGACAACTCTTCGGGACACTAACTTTTGAGTTTTATGGACGCCTATTCCAGCTATAATCAGATCAGAATGGCGCCGAAAGACAAAGAAAAGACCAGCTTCATCACCGAATTCAGTACGTACTGTTACCGGGTCATGTCTTTTGGCATGAAGAATGCCGGAGCAACTTTTCAACAGCTGGTCAATACGGTCTTCAAAGACCAATTAGGTAAGAACGTCAAAACTTATGTCGACGACATGCTCGTAAAGAGTGTTACGGCAGAATCTCATATTGCAGATCTTGAAGAAGCCTTCTAGACTTTAGAACGGTACAATATAAGGCTAAACCTAGACAAATATACATTCGGGATCGGTTTTGAAAAGTTTCTGGGTTTCATGATTATTGATCGAGGGATAGAAGCCAACCCCGAAAAAATACAAGCAATATCAGACATCACACCCCTAGACACTCAAGAAAGTGCAACGCCTGACTGGTCGAATAGCGGCCCTAGGCCGATTCATATCCAGAGTTGGCAAAAAGTATAAGCCCATATTTGACGCATTGAAGAGATCCCGACAGTTCGATTGGACGTCCGAATGTCAAGCAGCCTTCTAATGATTGAAAGAATATTTAATACAACTGTCGCTGCTCTCGCGACCCATTCTCGGGGAGGGACTTTACCTGTATTTAGCCGTCTCCGAATGAGCACTATGTTCCGTAATGGTGAGACAGGAGTCCACTACCCAGAAGCCAGTCTATTACATCAGTAGGATACTGAAAGATTCTGAAATTAATTACCGGCCGATTGAGAAGATAACCCATGCTTTGATTATCTTAGTGAGGCGCCTTCGACCGTATTTTCAGGACCATACCATTGTGGTACTCACCAATCAACCATTGAAACAAATCCTCCAGAAGAGGGATATGTCAGGATGGCTCATCAAGTGGAGTGTGGAGCTATGCGAATTCGATATCCAGTACCGACCATGACCCGCAATAAAGGGCCAAACACTGGCTGATTTTATTCTTGAATGCACTTTGCCCATGGTATCTGAAGGGCAACTTTCTGGCTATCAAGAAGAGTGGGTCGCTCCCGAATGGACTATCCATGTAGACGGATCATCAAATTCTTCAGGAAGCGGCACTGGACTCATATTGGTAGGACCGAATGATTTTAAGACGGAGTACGCCCTCTGCTTTGATTTCCAAGCCACCAACAACCAATCCGAGTACGAAACTCTGCTAACGGGCCTCTGAATCACCACCGACATAGGAGCACGAAACGTTAGGGTGTTTATGGATAGGCAGTTGATCGTGAAGCAAATCAAAGGAATTTACAAAACCAGAGACCCGGTCATGGCGAAATATTTAAGTTGCGCGAGACGATGGACCGATTAGGCAAAGTAGACATTCAACAAATCTCTCATTCGGAAAATACGCGAGTTGATACCCTGTCGAAACTGGCTAGTTCTGATTCAGTTGGTTCTAGCTGAACGGTATATATTGAAAGCTTGCTGTATCCCAGTATCGACGAGCCTAAGGAGATCCTCCCAGTCGATCAACCATCTAGTTGGAAGGACCCTATAGAAGAGTACCTAAGATACGATCGCCTACCAGAATCCCCGGGGGAAGCAATAAAATTGAAGCGAAAGGCCGCACACTATGCCATAATCGATGGGGTTCTCTACTGTAAGTCATTCACTCACCCGTATTTGCGACGCCTGACTCCCAAAGAGGAAAATTATGTCCTTCGAGAAATTCACGAAGGAATCTGTGACAATCATCTGGATGCTCGAAATCTAGTCTATAATGCCCTTCGACAGGGATACTACTGGCCGACCATGAAGGTTGATTCTAACAACTACGTCAAAAGATACGACAGAAACCAGCGCTTTTCATTGGTTCCTTGGCTACCCTCCACTGAGCTTAATCTAATATCCAGGCCTTGGCCATTTGCTCAATGGGGTATGGACATCCTTAGACTGTTTCCCCTAGCCACGGGACAACGAAAATTCTTGATTGTGGCGATCGACTACTTTATGAAGTGGGTGGAAGCCGAGCCTTCAGCGCAGATCACGACTGCCAAAGTCTAATCATTCATGTGGACTCATATTATCACTCGGTTCGGTATACCACGTGCCCATACAAGGAATTAGAGATTCAACATAGATTCTCATCGGTCGCTCACCCACAAACCAATGGACTGACTGAAGTACAACCGAACGATCATACAAGGACTAAAGATAACGCTGGATGATGCAAGGGGCAATGGGTCTAAGAACTTTATGCCATCCTTTGGTCGTATCGTACTACCCCTCGAAGGGCAACGGGAAAAACGCCCTTCAGTCTGACTTACGAAAGTGAAGTAGTAATACCCGTGGAAATAGACATTCACTCACTCCGAGTAGCTCACTATGATGCCGGGCAAAACGAATGCACCCTACGAGAAAGGTTGGATTTACTTCCAGAATTGCGGGAATTTGCATCAATACGAATGACGGTTTATTAACAACAAATGACCCGGTATCATAACCGAAGGGTTAGAATCCGAACGTTCAAATTTGGAGAATTGGTGTTACGGAAAGTGGAGTCTACCGATCAATAACAGCTCGGGGGTAAGCTCGCCCCTAATTAGGAAGGTTTGTATCGAGTACGTTCCATAGTTCGATCGGGAACGTACCAACTTGACAACCTAGACGGGTCAACGGTACTTAGGACTTGGAACTCGAAAAACTTGTGCATATACTATTAATGAGCCTCAGCGCTATCCAACAGCTGAGAGGTCTTTCTTAGGCATAACTTAAAATTTTTCTATCGAAGGGCCTCAGTCATCCAATCTCTACCGATGGTACGTGTTGTCAAGAGAGGATATAACTCCCCAAACGGGTGGACGCGACCCACAACTAAAATTTTTTTTATCAAAGGGTCTCAGTCGCCCAATCTCTACTGATCGTACGCGTCATCAAGAGGGGATATAACTCTTTAGACGGGTGGACGTGACCCACAACTTAAAATTTTTTCTATCAAAGGGCCTCAGTCGCCCAGCCTTTACTGATCGTACGCATCGTCAAGAGGGAATATAACTTTCCAGACGGGTGGACGCGGCCCACAAATTAAAATTTTTTTCTATCGAAGGGCCTCAGTCACCCAGCCTCTACTAATCGTATGCGTCGTCAATAGGGAATGTAACTCCCCGGATGGGTGGACACGGCCCACAACTAAGAAATTTTTTCCTATCGCTCGAAAGGCCTCAGTCGTCCAACTTTCGCCGTTCACACAGGTTGTACAAAAACCTTTTGAATGGAAAAAGACTTAAAGGAAAGATCTGTTCTGACAAAGACTGAAGAAAGACATACAACTAGACAAGTAATGGAAAAGGGAAAGAAGCCAAATTCAAAAAAGTAAAACACCATCTTTTCGCATGCACAAGATCGCGCTCGGTTACAAAAGAATATACACAAAACCCTAGGTCGAACTAATTACACTAAGAGAAGTACACAACAATGTTCTTCCACAAGCAGTTCTCAGCAATTGTCATGGAATAAGGAAATGACCTAACAACCAAGGAAGAACACAATCCCCACGACCGGACAGTACGACAATGTAGCGTTAGGGAAAAAAGGAGATAAGTTTGGGTTTTGTCCCACCAAAGCGACCCGAACTCGACCTACCCATCCAAAAAGCAATATGAGAAACACTCCCACCACGCCTGGATGGCAAGGACCAACCAGAGAAGGCCATGCAAGGAGGTACAAGATGCACCCCCTCGGTGGCAAGGAATCAGATTATGCTAACCAAATTGGACGGTCAACATAATGAGATCTTATTCTAGTAGTCCTCTTCTTTAATGAGATCTCATTCCAGCAGAAGTCACCTTGCTAAAGGAGCATTGCACGTTACAACACCTCGTAAATAGACCCTTGGAAAGGATCATTCTCAACCAAGCGACCATGAAGGAGGAGTATCAATTCTCTGCGAAAGAAAGTGGATGCACATTATGACTATTTATAACAGTGAAAAGGAGAAGCCTCAATTAATTCAGGGAAGATAAAATGGATCAACACAAACTCAAGTCATAAATGTCGAAGTAAATTGCCTTTGGTTCCCTATGAAGAAAGTCGTATCTGATAAGACATACCCGCGTTCCTAGTCTACAAAAGGGGTAAATCTGAATAGGCCGAGCGTCCCTATACATTCATAACGTACAAAACACGCTTCACAAACCTTTACTTATGACTTTTCTTTTTCACGAAAGCTATAAGTTGAGGGCAAATGATGGGACATGCCCCAAATACAAAACCAAAAGAGTCAATTTTTAAGAAGCCCACGAAAGGCACCTACGGATCGGTATCTAACGATTGTCATGATAATCTACCAAAGGGCCATAGTCTCCTAGATGATCTACCGAGGGACCTCAGTCGCCCGGGTTTACCGAACGATAGAGCCTCAGTCGCTCCGCCAGCCGAACGTAACTCACCGAACAAAGGTAATCGCCTCAATCAGGCAAGCAGACATCAACTCTTTAATCGGACAGGTCATGAGGGTCCCTTAATCAATCGAGCGACTGAGCATTGTGCAACACCCCCAGTAATTCTAAGGGAAGGTTATAATTCCCTTAACTTCAATCTCCTATTTCATAACGGCAAATCCCAGATCTTTTGAGTAAGGAAAGCACCTCTCCCAAAAATGGTAGTTCTACCGATAAATGAGGATCGTAATCAACTCATAATATTAACCTCCGAGATTTTCGGATGAGTTAGAAAAGGAAGGTAGGGTTGAAGTCTCCCAGCGGCGCACATCTTTTAGATGTATAAGTTATCCCAGAAACTCTCAAAATGAGGTATGCTTTCTAGTCCTAACACTCTGGCATACTGATCACAGGGAATAGTTTCCCTCAATTCTCAATCTGTTTTTTCAATCGAAAATCACTTTTTACTAACTTGAGCATCGGAGCCTCCCTACCAGAGCACCCTTCGGTAGTTTTTGTAGGTGCATCCACCCATTGACGACTACTGTTCAGGTCAATAAGGAGCTGATATTTGTGGAGTCATAACCCACCTCCAATAAGTGGAGTACAATAGTATGGTTGTTATGACACTAAATGAGTGGTAAGTGTGAGAATGTCAAAATCATAATTTCAAACAACGCATCAATCATAGATAATTTCAAATAACCAAGATAATTGAGAAGATAAATGTATTAATAAGTTCATATTTTTCCAAAAATCACGAGGACTCTCTAAATAAAACACTCCCACCCAAAGTTTGGCCGAATCTGGGTATAAGTTCACCAAGGGGTTTTCAATCCATTCATTTCATAACATTACTTTTCTCTTTTCTTAGCGTTGACTCATATTTTTTCGGGGTACAATTCGGATAGTACGACGAGGGTGCAGGAGACCGCATCTACCATCTTTTGTCAATAAGCCCTTATTCACGTTACCTCGTTGGGTCGCTCCGTAGAGAGAATAACTATAGTCATTTACCATTACCAGTACCATCATTTCACAAATATTCAAATATTTTCCAAGGTGCCATAAATTCAATAAATGGTTATCAAATCATATCACAATATTCATGAATGCAATTCCCAACAACAAATGGTACATATTCATTCACAAATGTAATGGATGCATACATGTTTCAAACATTCATTTTTGGAACATCCCATAATCACAAATAATTGCAGAAAAATCATTTAAAATCATTTATAAAAAAATTTAGAAAAATCATTTTCGTATTCAAAGCACAACAGTTCGTCTACTCACAATGACAGGAAGGGTTGTCACTTCCAAATTCCTAACAGCAAGAGTATTGCCACAATCTGTTAGTTCAACTCCTAAGGAACATCATCAATTAACAAAAATAATCAATATTTATTATTCCATGTCAACCTATAACCCTAACACTCAAAACCTAACTTTTCTCTCACTTAGTGTGATTCAAAATTCTCCCAATTTACTTCATCAAATTTCAAAATAATCTTCAAAGTCATGAAAGAGGAAAGTAAATCTAAGTTAAGAATGAGAAGATTACCAAAATTTTTATCATCAATTTTGCTTCAAACTGAGCCACTATTTTCTCTCACTAGAAAGCATCAAGTCCTTCACTAGATCAAAGTTTTTAGAGGTTGGGTTAAGAGTTTGGGATCTCTAAAGTGTGGATTTTATGGTGTTTTGATTGATCTTTGATGGAAGCAAACAGAGAAGGAGAGAGAGAATATAAGTCGAGAGGGAGGAGAGTGAGAGAAGAGATGAAATTTGGATCTCGTAGGTTCTAGAGTTTTCTTTATTTTTATCTACAAAATCCATTTTTTAATATTTGCTGGAAAGCTCTCTTACACTTCTATATTACACAAGTCTCCCATATTCCTTTTTGGGTTATTGGGAAGGTTAACCCAATGAGTTTAAGTATTTGAATGAGTTTAAGTACTTGGAATTTTTTTTTTTTTGTTGAGAAAGACGTATTCGGTGATAGCAAAGGAGATGAAATAAAAGGTGCAAATTTATGAAAAATAAATTAAAAATATTAAAAATTTAGAATATTTCAAAAATATGGATATAATATAAATTGGATATATTATGGTTAAAGTGTTTAAGTGGCATGGTGGTTAAAAGCCTTTTTGGAGACCCCTTGGTTCAAGGTTTAAATCTCCAAGAATGCATTGCAGTCAACAAGAATTAGGCTTGAATGCATGGCAAGTGGAAGTGCATTGCTGTCGACAAGAGTTGGGCTTGAATGCCCTTGGTTCAAGGTTCAAATCTCCTAGAATGCGTTGCAGTTGACAAGAATTGGGCTTGAATGCCCCTTAGTTCAAGGTTCAAATCTCCCCGAATGCATTACAGTTGACAAGAATTGGGCTTGACCATATGGCAAGTGTCAACTTGTAGGTGTCGACACCTCAAAGAGAAACAAAACTTGTGTGTCGGCACTGGTAAAAAGAAAAATAAAACTTGTGTCGACAGAATCTGGATGTTATCGGTAAAATTTTGTAAATGTTGACAATTAAAGAGAAACAAAGCTTAGTGTCGACACTGGTAGCGTCGACATTGGTGGAAGAAATTGAATGTTGTCGACAAGATTTGCAAGTGTCGATATAAATTTGCAAGGCAAGTGCTGAGAAGGAAATACTGGGAAGGCAAGTGTCAACAAGAATTTACAAGTTGTTGATATGGTAACACCGAAAAGATAACTGTCGACAAGAATTTGCAATTATCGATAGGGTAACACCAAGAAAGCAAGTGTTGATAAGAATTTGCAATTATTGATAGGCTTAATAAAAATGCCATCACACATAAGTGAAGTTGTAAAGTTGTGTCAACATAAGGGTGTTTGGGTCACCTTTTGTGTCGACAAAGATGAATGGGTTATGTGGACGAATGGGTTGGGTACCGATCACTCAATTATCTGAACACTTAAAATTGAGAGCCTAAGGAAATTCTTGTGCAACCTAAAGGATAAAATTCACATTTGCTTCAAAATTAATTATTTTCCTCTATTTAACAAAATATAAAAATTTTCAAATAGTCTGTCTTAGAGTCAATATCACAAATTTGGAATTGTCCGGTGTTACAATTCCTATCCCTTAAAAGAAAATTTTATTCTCAAAATTTCATTACAAAATTAGTCCTCAATGTCACGCCCCGAACCGGGATCGTGAACAGTCGCCCGTTGCCCTGGATGCCGCCTGTATTTCCACAGAAAATCGGGCAGAACCTCCCCATAAATCGGAGGTCTCCCATGTACAATTTCACCTGTTTAATCCTGTAAAATTCAAAATCATCCTGAAATTTAAATAAAAGGGCCATCCCGGCCTCACAATAACCCACCAATCACAACAGACATCCAGGACAACGCCAGGCTAAATAAACTATCAGTAATCTTAGCCACAGACCTCTACTGTCATGCCCAACTAGAGCATGAGCAGCCGCTATACCGAGCGGGCCTAAGTTTTTATACAATTTACAATAATTTTCCTAAGTATTATTCAAATACGTACAATTGCCTCAATGCAAATGAAATATGAGAGTTTCGCAAATAAACATACATAAATTTTACAGTCATCCCAAAATATGTACACGGTCAACTACGGACCTCAATATCAAGACTACGCAGGGTCGACATAAAGTACGAAATTTATATTTTCAATTAAGGCTTCAATCTCACCGTCGTAAATACCAATCCACCAACAAGCTATCATACCCTCCAAAGCCAAATGCGTCACCCTAGCACCATAATTCTATCTGGGGAGGGAAAGAGGAGGGGTGAGTACTCAGGGAAGAATACTCAGTGAGTGAGTGGATCAATGTAATCGTGTAATATGGGGTGTAAAACTGGAGTGTCAAAGCATAAGTATACAAATCATATTTTAAATCATCATGCTTTTCATTTCAACAATATATCATTAGCACGCATTATCAAATCAAATGTGCATCCAAAACACTGTCATTAAAATCATAGAGCTGCCAGCCGAAAGTGTCCTGGCAGAGGTCTACCTCGACCTATGATAGGCGCACCGGGGGTGTTATATGCAATTTTATTTAAAGTGCTCTCTACCCCGGCGTTGGCGACGGATCTCGTCCAGGTGCTAGACTTGGAGAGAGTATCCAAATCCTCCCCCTTTCGGGTTCAACCTGGCTAGTACCGTGTCATAAATATAATCTCAACAACTCGTGGGATACCCCAGGCGATAGGCATATCCGGACGCCACCCAAGCACCTCTCACGGTGTCCTTCGTATCTACGGAACAATACATACCAAAGCCCTCAAGGGCAAAATCAATATCATATCAAACATGTGCCGTAAATCAGGTTCACAAACCAAATGCAACATATAGCATAAAATGGCACATTATACATTTCAACCATATGGATGCATATTTTCATAATTCAACCAATTTTTTGGACACTCTATCGGTTCACAAAAATTCATTTCCAAAACCAGTCAAAACATTTCAACCACACAATAAATCATGCTCATTTATCAAACTATTGTAAAGCAGGGTTTACATATTAAACGAAAATATTGAAATAAATCCCACTCACAGTATACGGGAGGGTCAATCACTCCTTACAATGCACAACAAGTGTCGAAACTGTGCTCCTTTCGATCGGTCTCCAAGCAAGTCACTACAATTATAACACATCACATATGTCATGAATTGAAAAATTACTAAGTTAGTTAGCATTTTAACTAACCCTATATCCAGGCCAAAACTAGGACATGCTAAATACTCTCTCAAATACGCGCATTTCATCTTCCTCTTTCTCCATCACCAACAACAACTTCCATGTTCCATAGATTCATTCCTCATAGTATCATCACCAAGCATACATGCCTCTCATTCCAACCTTTGATTACACAAAACAGTTTGCATACAACATATTTATTCTTTTTCAAATTTTCTCCTTCAACATATAATTACAATACACATACCTTGATCATACACATACAAGCCTCCATTTTGCATACTAGATTCATTCCCAATCTCTCCAATGGATTCGGTCAAGATATTTTTACATCCACATGCTCACTAACCTCTATCTAAAATTCAGCATACAAACAAGTGCATCAAATCCACATTTTAACACTCAAAATCACATTAGAACCCATCAA
The DNA here is from genome assembly GCA_037126225.1 of Dillenia turbinata. Classification (NCBI taxonomy): domain Eukaryota; kingdom Viridiplantae; phylum Streptophyta; class Magnoliopsida; order Dilleniales; family Dilleniaceae; genus Dillenia; species Dillenia turbinata. The sequence goes on from JBAMMX010000019.1 coordinate 12,294,598, forward strand.
ACTTCATACCCAAAGTTTTAAATTTTCCTGTACATGTTTCCTTAGGGTTTCTCCCCTCAATATGTGTTCATTTAAGACTTAAATCAAACATTTCATATATTGAAATTTCCTACACACTATAACATTCATTTACTTGATTTCCACACCCAAATTAAGCAAAAATCAACACATTTACACAATCACCTTTCTAGATTCTCATTTCATCAATTTCATTCCATTTATAAACAATTAATCAAATCAAAATCAAGTCTGATTCAATCCTAAAACCAATCAAAATTGAAAATACGCTTAAAATAAATAAGTTTTCTACGAACTGGAAAAATCTTTGAAAAATCATACACTTTTCGATTCTCATCCGATTTCTTCAAACCATATGTCATTTTAAAGGTATTGAAACCTATTTTCATAATATAGAGAGTGTATTTGACTTACCTATATGCAACACCAACTATAATGTAAAACAACGCATCAATCCCTAGGCTCAAATCCCAAATTTCGACTATTTTCATACATATGTCAAATTAAACTCTATAGGAAAGTATTCAAATTAATTCAACTCGATCTCATTATCCTTTAATATGCTTCTTTCATACTAAGCAACCTAATTACCCTCACATTCAGGCATAGAATATGCAAAATTATATTTTATTCCAATCGAGCATAACTTCTAAACATATACAATACTTCTAACCCTAAATTTACCCTAAATGCATTCAATTAATTGAATCAGTCAGAAATCCCTCACCTAGGGTTTTCATAGCTCACAACCCTAACGTCCGTGTGCAACTCAGTTCGGAATCCTGCAATGTCTCCAAATTAAAGCAAATTTTAGCAATTAGACTTAATCACTATGAAAATCAAAACCCTAGAACTAAGATCTAAACTCAGCCCTTACCTGCACACAGAAGGAATCGTAGCTCAGCCTAGGGTTTCTAACAGAGGCTGTCGATTTGGGTTTTGCAAGAGTGACAGAAGGCACGCGAGCAGGGAAAGAGAGTAGCCCGCGTGCGTCGCGTCTTGCAGCACGCCGGCAGAAGGGACTGCCGCATCTTTGGCGCGCACGCAGGAGGGGGGGCTATCTCGCGCGGGGTCACGCGCGCGTAGGGGCTGTCTCATGTGAGCAGTCGTGCTCTATTGCGCGCGCAGGGAGTAACAGAGCGAGAGAGAGACTGAGGGAGACAGAGAGACAGAGAGGGAGGTAGAGAGTGGAAGATGGGTGGTGGTGGTGGAAGGAGCCAGCGGTTGAAGATGGAGGAAGCGAAGAGAGATTGCGAGCGGGAGGGAGACACAGCGGGAGATAGAGAGAAATGGAACCGAGAGAGAGAGAGAGAAATAGAGAGAGGGATAAAGAGAGACAGTGGTGGCTACGGGTGGTGGCGACGGCCGTCTGCGGCGGGGGAGGGCAGCGGCGCAGCAGGGCGGTGGAGATGGGCCGTGAGAGAGGGTGAGAGAATGAGAAGAGAGGAAGAAAGATTAGGGCTTTTAGACCTAATCTTTATTTGGGCAAAACGCAACATTTTGCTGCGTTTTGTCTTACCTACATTTTTTTTTTTTTACAAATAGATTAATTAATACATAAACAAATATATATATAGTTTTATACCCACTTTCTCTAGAATATAAATTTCATAGAAATGGGATTTACTGTGAATTACGGACGCAACATTTTAAAATATACCAAAAATTTAAATTTAATATCCCAAAATCGAAAATCAATATAATTAAAAATTTCTCTCTCTATATATAACTGATAAATATTTTATTTAATTTCATGAACATGAATACTAGTACGAACACCGCAGTGTCGGTGTTACACTTAAACAGTTGGGGGTATTGCTTTCTCATGGTTTTCTTAGGTTCCCAAGTTATTTCTTCCACCTGATTGTTCTTCTATAGGAGATTGACAATTGGGATCTGCTTATTTCTTAAACTTTTAACTTACTTTTCTAGAATGATTACTGGTTGGATTCTAAAAATTAAATCTTCCCTCAACTCAATTGCAGGAACTTCAAGAATATGGAATTAATTCGATATCCTGAGTTTATAGGCTATATTTCCAATTCTCTAGATAAATCCATACAAAACAATGTATTGAGGGTTTAGTTTCTCTTTACTCGGAAAACATATAACACCTTTCCAAGGGAATACTTTCAAAAGTAACCTATCACCGATCTCCAATTCCAATGGCCTTCTTCGTTTATCGACATTGTTTTTCTATATAATAAATCACTACAATCTAGAGAAAATGATTGTATAAATCTGGTCCGGTAATGAATCTAGCCAAAAGAGATTCGTGGTCGATAACCTTAGTAACAATTCTCAATTTCTCAAATTCTAACATCATATGATACTCACACAACTATCGAGCTGTCATAGATACTGCTGCCTTGTGCTTGAGTACTTTTGCAACAATTTTTTTTTTGTGTTTGTTTTTTTTTTAACCAAATAATCTTTAACGGTAACATCAAAATCTTTTAATATCTTAAGATAGCTGTATCATTACAAATTCAACTCTTTCTAGATAAATAAGTACTCAAGGCTAATGATTAATGAATATTTCGCAATACTTGCTACAAAGTTATGTCTCCAAACCTCAAAAACAAAAATAATGGCTTCAAACTCTAATCATGATTAAAATGGTCGCCCCATTGTCCTTATGAGACTTTACTCTCTAAAAACATAAGATGTTACACTCTCCCTGCATTAATAAACTACCCAATTTATTCTTGGATGTATCACTATAATTCATATAGCCATATCCACAAATTTGAAAATGTCAAAATTTGAGCTAATACAAATTTGTTATTCATGTCCGAAATCTATCTTTATATTGTTCATCCTATCTATGAGGTGCCTTCTTGTGAGTGAGTTTAGTAAGTAAGGCTATTATCAAGGTGAAATCCTTGATAAATTTGTAAAATTACCCTATGAAACCCAAAACACTAGGTACTTTTATGTGTGTAATAGGGGTACACCAATTACTAATAGCCTCAATTTGGTAACTCAATTCCTCAGTTCTCAAAGTTTGTTAAGTAATCCAGAGATGGTGCTTATAATATAATGTAACTTTAAGTAAACGAGAATATCATTTATGAATACAAGAATAAGATCATCCATATAATGTTTAAAGCATGTGGGATCATTTGTTAACCTGAATGGCATTACGAAGAACTCATACTAACCATAGCAAGTGCTTAAACTGTCTTAGATATATCTTTCTCCCAGACCATAATGTGACGATAACCTAATGTGAGATCTACCTTGAAGAAGACTGTGGCACCTCTCAATTAACCAAACAAATCATCAATTCTCCATAAAAGTATTTATTCTTGATAGTAACTTGATTCAATTCTCAATAATCTATACATAATCTCAAAGAATCATCCATTTTTTAGATAATATCGGTGCACCCAAGGAGAAGCACTAGGATAAACTAATCTTTATTTCCACAAGTTCAAGTAACCATGTCTTCTACTCTTTCAGCTCAACTTATGGCCCCCTTTTTTTTAGGGGAAGCTATAGAGATAGGTGTAGTGTCACGCCCCAAATCCACCCATTCACCAAGGCTTCATCAGTAATAAACTGCCTGGCTCTCGCCAAAGTTCAATCACTTACATGAATGATAGAAGTTATGCTAAAATAATATATCTTCTTTATTTCAACCACTATAAAATTACATAAGTCTCCTATACATGGAAAAGTAGTGGAATAATTACAACTCTTTAGGCCACTTTTGCCTAAGATGATTTTATTACCACAAAAAGCATCACTCTATATGTTAGGTATTCTACACTTCTTTATCTTGGGCTCCTACAAGGTCCAAAAATATTTTTGTGTGTGTTTTACAATCTAGTGAGACTCATGTGTGCATGTGTAAAAAACTTTTTATTATAAAATTGTACGATAACGACTTCATTATAAAATCTTTTGAATGAAGTTTTCAATACAGTAACAACATGTATAAAACAATTAACAGTAACACATAACAATATAGTACATGTGATAGTTCAGTTCTGTCTTATCTCTCCATTACAAAAACAGTTTCCTTATCTCTTCCAGATCCATTTCCAGAATGGCCTATCAGTCTCTCTCACATTAAGTGGACAAACCTCCTATCCACATAATGAGGTGCTATTAATATGTATTTTGACATTCGACAAAACCTTTGCTTGCTCGAGCTATCTCCAAACATACCGGCTTATATAACAATTATAAACACATACATTGATATAACAATAGTAAATCATGGTACAATAGTAAATCAATGTAGTAGTAGAAAATTATGGTAGTTATGCATAAAAAGATATATAAATACAATGGACACTCACCTCAAAAGTTGTCTTAATCAATTGTCTTATTTTCTCGAAACAACACCTTTTTTTTCTTCCTCTTTCTTTTCTTTCTCTTTTTTTCTCGAAATAACATCTTCTTTTTCTTCCTCTTTTCTTTTTTTTTTCTCTTTTTTCCTTTCTATCTCTTTCTGTCCTTTCTCTTTTCTCTATCTTCTCTTTGTCTCATGGTTGCTTGGTTTGGGAAATGAGAGGTGGGAGGGCTATTTATAGGAGTGGATTTTATGACGAGTAAACGCTACTCGTCTCTGTTGGTTGACACGTGTTGGACACGTATCACCATGCAACCATGCTACATGCATGTTGGTCACGTGTTAACACGTGTCCTTCATGCAGGCAATGAGTCTTGCATGGAAGGCATTTGTTCATTGAGTTGGCAGATGTGTTATGTTTTCAGAGTAGCTTGATATTTTTAGAACTCAACTTGATGTTTTTCGAACTTATTTGCGTGTAGTGTCATTTAAGTAAATGCACTTACTTAAATGACATTATACACAAATAAAGAAATATCTCATATTTTGATTCAATAAAAATAGTTTTAAGACCTAATTCCTCAAAGATAAAATTTCAACTCTCCCTTCCAAAAACAAAACTCGAAACGACTAATTTTGTTATATTTTATTCAGAGGGCTAACAACTTAAAAAAATTTTAGAAAAATATGTTTTGACCTAATTTATATATGAGAAATAATTATCGAGACTTTTCCTTCTCATTTTCTGGATATTTCAGATACCTAATTTTTTGAGTACTCAGTCTACAACAAGCTGGTCAAACTTATGTTTTAAATATTCTAAATCTCTGATTTCATGCCCAATTCATTTGTTTGAGTAGCCTCACTAATCCACAATTAATAATAAGTTTTTTTTATAATTAAATTGGGGTACATTCCTTCCCTCTTAAAAAAATTTCATCCTCGAAATTTGTACCTAATTGCTTGAACAGGGTAGGATACTTTTGCCGAATTTTATCCTCAAGTTCCCGTGTGACATTTTCTATTCCATGGTTACTCTAAAGTATTTTTATCAAATGTACTTCCTTTGACCTTAGCTTTTTTATATCAAATTCTAAACTCTTGACTAGTTTTTTTCTCATAAGTTAGATTTTTATGAACTTGGAGTGGTTTGTAGTCTAATATATGGTCTGGATCAGGTTGATACTTTCAAAACAATGATACATGAAATATGTCATGGATTCTAGATAAAGTTGGTGGCAAAGCTAATCGATATACTACTTTTCCAATTCGTTCCAATATCTCAAATGGTCCGACATATCTTGAGAGTAATTTTCCCCCTTTTCTATGCTGGAAAATTCTTTTATGGGGGATACCTTAAGAAAAACTTGATCTCCCACTTGGAATTCCAAATCTTTTCTTCGATGGTCAACAAAACTGTTTCGTCTACTTTGAGTAGCCATTATTCTTTTTCTTATCACTTTGATTTTGTTAAGGGTTTCTTCCATCCATGGTATGGTACTTGATGTATTCATATTTCTTTCTCCAATTGTATCCTAATAAATTGGTGACTGAGATTTTCTTCCATTTAATGTTTCGTAAGGAGCCATACCAATCGTGGATTGGAAACTATTATTGTATGTGAATTCTACAAGTGGTAAATGCTTATCCCAACTTCCCTTGAAATCTAAAATGCATGCTCAAAGCATATCTTTTAATACTTGAATAGTGCGTTCAGATTGTCCATTAGTCTGGGGATAAGAACTTTTGCTGAATTTCAATTTGTTACCTAAAAGTTGTTGTAGTTGTTTCCAAAGTCGAGAAGTAAATCTTGGATCTCTATCAGAAACAATACTAAGAGGTACTGCAATTTAACTATCTCATCCATATATGTCCTACCTAATTTTTTAATGGGATAAGTCATTTTGATTGGCAAGAAGTGAGAGGATTTGACGAAACTATCCATAATTACCCATATCGCATTATACCCGTTCTTACATTTTGGTAATCCACAAACAAAGTCCATGGTTACTTAATTCGACTTCCATTCTGGAACTAGTAAGGGCTGCAACAGGCCAAATGGTTTTTGATGTTCTGTTTTAACTTGTTGACAAATCAAACATGTAGAAACATATTCCACGTTATCCCTCTTCATGTTAGTTCACCAGTAATGTTCCTTTAGATCTTTATACATCTTAGTTCCTCTAGAGTGGATAATGTATTTTGAGTAATGCACTTCCTCAAGGATTTCTCTTCGTAAGGTCTTATTTCCAAGTACACATATCCTTCCCCAAAATTTTAACATTCCATCTCTAGTTTCTTGATATTCTGATGATTCATTTTCTCTTGCTTTTTCCTTGAACTTTTGTAGTTCTTGATCTTGTTCTTAAGCATTCTTGATCCTTGAGTATAAATATGTATGGATCCTTATATTGGTATATCTAATTCCTAGATAAGTCTTGATAGGCTTCGAGTAGGCCAATTGCTCCAGCATCTCCCATTCTTTTACCCTTACTTTTGCTATCTTCACTTTTTTGCTAAGGGCATTTGCAACTACATTTGCTTTACTTGGTTGGTAGTTGATGGTACAATTATAATCCTCTTGATACTCTTCCCATCTTTTTTGCCTCAAGTTAAGTTCTTTTTAAGAAAATAAGTATTTTAATTTCTTATGATCTATAAATATCTCAAAAATAACCTCACACAGATAGTGTCTCCACTTCTTAAAGACAATTATTATAGCAACTAACTCTAAATCATGAGTGAGATAGTTTTGCTTGTAGGGTTTCAATTGTCATGATGCATAAGCTATAACCTTTGCTCTTTGCATTAACACATCTCCCAATCCTTCCTTTAATGTATCAGTATACACTACGAACCCATCCTTTCCTTTGGGCAAGGTAAGTATTGGGGCCATGGTTAACCTCCTTTATAATTTAAGAAAACTCTGCTCACATTCACTATCCCAGTCAAACTTGGTATTCTTCTGAGTTAGCTTTGTCAATGGTCTGGCCAATTTTAAAAAATCTTGCACAAATCTCCGATAATAACCTACTAATTCTAAAAACTTCATACTTTAGTTATCGTCCTTGGTGTTTTCCATGATAAAATGGATTCCATCTTAAAAGGATCAACAGGAATTCTATCCATAGATATTACATGGCTAATGAAAGTAATTCTTTCCAACCAAAACTCATATTTGCTAAACTTAGTATATAATTTATTTTCTTTTAAGAGTCCGCAACACACAATGTAAATGTTCCTTATGCTCTTCTTCTGATTTTGAGTATACCAGTATATCATATATGAAAATTACCATGAAATGATCAATATATGGATGGAATACTCTGTGTATTAAATCCATAAAAGCAGCTGGTGCATTAGTTAATCCAAAAGGCATAACCACAAATTCATCCTGACTATATCGAGTTTTGAAGGTTGTCTTAGGAATGTCCTCTTTTTTAATCCTCAATTGATAATACCCTTATATTAGATCAAACCTTGTAAAGATTTTAGCACTTTGTAACTGATCAAATAAATCATCTCTCAAAGGCAAGGGGTATTTATTCTTTATTGTGACATTATTCAATCCTCGATAATTGATACACAATCGTTATGTACCATCTTTTTTCTTAACATATAATATAAGAGCTCTCTATGGTGATACATTCGGTCGAATAAACCCTCTTTCAAGTAAATCTTGTAATTGTATCTTAAGTTCTTTTAATTCTAGAGGGGTCATTCTATATAGGGTCTTTGATATTGATTCCACTCTTGGAACAAGATCAATACAGAATTCTATTTTCCTTTCCAGAGGTAAGGAGGTTAACTTTTTAGGAAACACATCTGGGTATTCATTCACTATAGAGACATTCTCAATTTTCTTTTTCTTAATAGGTTGATTCATAAGATAAGGCCGCTATCCAATACATCCTTTATAAAGAAGTTTCCTAGAGTGTGCTCCAGATATAATAAGGTTAGAAAAGAGTTTCTATCTCCCACTAAGTCAACTTCAGCTTGTTCTGAAATACAAAGTTTTACTTCCTTTGTTCTATAATCCATGTTGTATGATATCAGGATAACCAATCAATTGCTAGTATAATATCATAGACTTGAATGGGTAAAATTATCAAATCTACTGGAAATTCTTTTTTAGCAATCACGACTTTATATGACTTAATTACAAATTCAGTAGTTATACTACTTCCCATTGGAGTACTTACCTCTAATATATATGGTAACTTTTCAACCTCAACATTTAGAACCTTTACCCAACTAGGAGAAATAAATAAATGTGTGGAAGTAGGATCAAATAATACCTTAACCATATGATTATTGAATAGTAGTATACCTTCTATGACATTGGATACTTTAAGAATTTCCTCTCCTTCCATGACAAAAACTCTTCCTTGCACTTGGATTTATTATTTTGATTGCCTTGTCTTTGACCTTGAGGTAGGCTTCTCTTTCCTACAATCTTGGGACAATCTTTAATGTAGTGTTCATTACTCTGTATCTCATACATTTTCTAGCTTTTAGCCAGCAACTAGTTTCATTATGTCTGACTTTTGACAATAATCACAAAGTCTCTTTATCCCACTTGCTTACTAGGACCTACTATGCCTTTTTCTTGATTTTTAATAACTTGGCTTTGGGGTGCTAAGTCATTTGGTCCCCTTCTTGGTATATTCATACTTTCTTGAAATCTTCTCTGGTGCTAATTTGATGAAGCCATTCTCTTGCTAGGTCCCACCTGCTATTTATTTTTACTATTTTCTACTCGACACGTCAACTCTATTGTTTTAGAATAAGTTTCTATGATGATAAGGGCTAAAGTTTCTTGAATTTACCAACGTATCTCCCCAACAAAATGTTTAATTCTATCGTCTTCAATTGCAACCAATGAAGGAGTGAACTTGGAGAGTTTTGTCAATCTAGTTTCACATTGGGCTACTGTCATATGATCTTGCTTGAGAACAAGAAATTCCTCTTCTCATTTCTCTTGTATGTGGCATGTGTAGTACTTTTCATTGAACTCCTTCAAAAAATTTCCCTAGGTACGCGTGATATTATTTTGTTCCCACTTATGTGAGATGGTTCGCCACCATTCTCTAATTATCTTGAAAGATTTATATACTACTAACATAAATTTTCATTCGTTTGAATAGTTTAATACAGTAAAAATTCCTTCTATCTCCTCTAACCATAATTTAGTTTTTTCATCATATCCATACCATCCATCAAACCTTGGGGGTTGAAACTCCAAAAATCGTTCCAAGATAATATCTTCAGATTGTTCATTATTTGGTGGCAAGTCCTGGTGAGGTTGCTGGCTGGCTATGTTGTTTCATTATTTGGGTTACCCAATCTAGAGTCATGATTTCTTGATCCAGAGAGTTGGAGGCTTGGTCAACTGGATTGTCTTGTTACCGCCTTGTTTTAACAATCTTTAAGATAAAAAATATAAATCACTAGAAAATGTCGAAAGAAAAGTTAACATTATTCATATATTAATAATACAACTCTTTTACAGACTCACAACTATCTTACATTGCTTATACTTACAACTAGATTACACTACTTTATTTTATTTTTTTAACTAAAGTATACTTTTGACTAAACTTAACATTCTGGTTTATTTGCTGAGCCTTCACTAGGCACCTATTCATTCTTACTCATTCTTGGTAAATCATCTGGCAATTCTCGAATTATGTTTCTATAATTTTTGAGAATTATTTCATATCTTGCTTTTTCATATTCCAATGATATACTTTTCTTAGTCAATTAAACAACTTGGTCCATATATCTCACTCTTTCATTTTCTAACAACAAATTCTTCTTAGTCAATCTATCCACTTCTTCAATTGCTTGACTATAGTATTTCCCCAAATATTCATTCCATTTTTCTTGATAATCTAACTTTTCTTTGAGTGCAAATGTGTCCATCTCATGCACATATTTTAGGGTAGCTAACTCTTCTCTGTATTTAGTATTTTCATGGCAAGCTTTGAGTGACAGTTATCTTTCTACCTCAATTTCCTTTCTAGCCTCGTTTACCTGTTGCCAAAGGGAGCTACATAGTTGCTGGCTATGGTCTAATTCCTGCTGTAATTCATCTATCGCCGAATTTCTTTTTACAATAGAAGACTTAATGATTTATGTCTCTTCATCACTATCCTCTATTACGATATATGGAACTTCATTATTCTCCTCAACAACGCTCTCTTTAGAGGGATCTTCTTCCATCGAAAACTAATCTTTATCTGGTTCCGCTGCTGCAAAATTTCGAACAATGTTCGAAAATTCTTAAGAGACATAATGATTATTTCTAGTTATGATGAATGCTTATATGCAAATGTTCCTACTTAATATTGTCTTTTTCCTAAACTAGGCTCTAATATCACTAAATTGTCATGTCCCAAATCTATCCCCTCACCGAGGCTTCATTAGAGACAGACTGCTTGGCTCTTGCCAGGGCCCAGTCACTTACATGAATGACAGAAGATATGCTAAAACAATAGATCTTCTTTATTTCAACCACTATAAAATTATATAAGTCTCCTATACATGGTAAAGTAGCAGAATAATTACAACTCTTTGGGCCACTTTTGCCTGAGACGATTTTATTACAATAAAAAGTATCACTCCATATGTTAGGTATTCTACATTTCTTTATCTTGGGCTCCTATAAGGTCTAAAAATATTTTTGTATGAGTTTGACAACCCAATGAGGCCCGTGTGTGCATGTGTAAAAAACCTTTTATTGTAAAATTATACGATAATGGTTTCATTGCAAAATCTTTTGAAATAAGCTTTCAATGCAACAACAGCATGCATAAAACAATATTAACAATAATACATAACAATACAGTACAGGTAACAGTTCGGTTCTGTCTTATCTCTCTATTCGAGAACAATCTCATGATCCCTCCTAGGAGATCCATTTCCGAAAAGGCCTATAAGTCTCCCTTGTATTAAGTGGACAAACCTCCTATCCACATAATAGGTTGCTAATGATATGTATTTTGATGTTCGACAAAGCTCTTGCTTGCTCAAGTTATCTCCACACTTACTGGCTAATATAACAATCATAAACACATACATTGTTGTTGTAGTAGTAAATCATGATACAATAGTAAATCAAGGTAGTAATAGAAAATTACGGTAGTTATGCATAAAAAGATCTATGAATACAATTGACACTCACCTCAAAAGTTGTCTTAATCAATTGTCTTATTTTCTAGGAACAACACCTTTTTTTTTCATTCTTCTTCTTTTCTTTCTCTCTCTTCCTTTCCCTCTATTTCATTCTCTTTCTCTTTTCTCTCTCTTTCTCTTTGTCTCACGGTTGCTTGGTTTGGGAAATGGGAAGTGGGAGGGCTATTTAGAGGAGTGGGTTTGATTATGAGTCAGCATTACTTGTCTTCATTGGTGGACACGTGTCGACCATGTAACCATCCTATGTGCATTTTGGACATGTGTCAACACGATGCAGGCAGTGAGTCATGCATGGAAGGCATTGGTTCATTGAGTTGGCAGATGTGTGATGTTTTCGGAGTAGCTTGATATTTTCAAAACTTAGCTTGATGTTTTCAGATTTATTGGCCTGTAATGTCATTTAAGTAAATACAATTACTTTTGAATTATACGTAAATAAGGAAATACCCCCTATTTGGATTCAATAAAAATAGTTTGAAGACCTAATTCTTTAAAGATAAAAAGTCAACTCTCTCTTTCAAGAACAAAACTCGAAACGACTAATTTTGTAGGATTTTATTCGGAGGGCTAACAAGTTAAAAAAATTATAAAAAATTATATTTTGACCTAATTGATATATGAGAAACAATTATCGGGATTTTTTCTTCTCATTTTCTAGATATTTCAGATAACTATTTTTTTTTTTTGATATTTAGTCTCCATTAAGTTGGTCAAACTTATGTTTTTAATATTCCAAGCCTTCGATTTCATACCCAATTCATTTGTTTGAGTAGACTTACTAATCCACAATTAATAATAAGTTATTTCTTACAATTAAATTGGGGTATGTGACATGTAGTATTTGACATCAAATCAATAATGAAATATTTCTTTGATAATTCATCTAGAAATACCTTTGGGGAATCTTGAACTATTGGTATGTCAAAAAATGTGCCTACTCATTCATGTCCTATTTGAGAAAAAACTAAATATCCATAGCAACTTCGAGATAGCATCCTAGTCGCTCAATTAAAGGATACGTTTGAAGCTCTAACAAATCTAACATTAACCAACAAAATCTATAGTTGTCCTGGTAGTGAAAAGCTAAAATTCTTTTGGTAGCAATTGAACTATGTATAGTTTGTTGGTAACCAATTCATATATAGAAATACATCCAAATCCATCAACTCTAATAACAACAAATCAATATTGCAATCATAGCCCTAGAAGCTTATAATATAATCTTTATAGATACGATTCAGAGTCACGTGGTAAATGCATGTTAAGTACTAATAAAATGGACGAATACATGGCACTTAGATCAATCAAACATGTTTATCATAAGAAAATAACTTCATCCTACTTGTAACCTCATCAAGTGAAGTATAAACCTCCTGAACAGTGACTACATAAACTTTGACCTCACCCATTTTCTTACGTCCATCAATTTGAAAGTAACTAATCGGTTGATCTTCCTTCACCAAGCTTTTACCTATTTCTGGTAGGAATCATTAACAAAGAGTAATTTCCAATTGATGGTAACACTCGAGAAGAATAGACTAATAGAATTTCTTCCACCTTGTTGCTGTATCGGCCTAATCGTAGAGCTGATATGTAGTCCGTCCTTATTGTTACTCTGATTAATCCTCCTACCTTGCTTCTGGAAGAATTCTTTTAGTACCTACCTTAAAACTTACCAGCCTCTGAACTTCTCTTTACTAGATAAGCAAACTCTACCTATTCCCTAGCCATCAGAATAACATAACATTTCCAAGTAAGGACTGTAACACCGACACTGCGGTGTCTGTACTGTTATATTTTTGTTCAGGAATTAAATAAAATATGTGAGAACTTTTATTATTTTTATTATTTAATTATTTATTTATTTATATAAAAAAAAAATAAAAGAGGGTTGCAAAACGCAGCAAAACGCTGCGTTTTGCCCCAAATTAAGGATTAGGGTTAAAAACCCTAATCCCTCCTCCTCTCTCTCTCTCTCCCTCCCTCTCACTCCCGCGACTCTCCCTCTTCCCCGCGGCTGTCTCACGCCTTCCGCCACCTCCGCCACCGCGAGCTGCCGCTTGCTCCTCCTTCCTCCACCGATCATCCTTCCCAATCTCTCGTTCTCTCTCTCTATCTCTATTCTCTCTCAGTTTTCCCTCGATCTCTCTCTCACCCGAGGCTTCGATTTCTCATCTCCTCCACCGTGACCGCCGCACGCCGTCGCGCTCAGCCACCACCGTCTTCGCTCTCTCTCTCTATCTCTATCTCACTGTCTATCTCTCTCATTTTCTCTCTCAGTTTCTCTCTCACCCGCGAGTTCTCTCTCCCTCTCGCGGTTTCTTCGCCGCTCGCCGCCCCTTTTCTCCGCCACCCCACGGTGGTTCACCGCCTCTCTATCCCGCACCATCACTCTCTATCTATCTCTCCCTCGCAGTCCCTCAGTCTTCAGTGTCTCTCTCACTCACTCTCGCGCGACAGAGACCTCGCGTTCTCCCCCTCGCTCGTGTGATGCTCTGTGTGAGCATCCCTCTTCGACAACCTGCCCTATACCAGCAGTAGGTGGGACATTCGAGAACCCTAGTTAGACTACGATTCCTTCCTCTCTCAGGTATTGGACTGAGCAGAGCATACACTAAGTTAGGGTTGTGAACTGCGAAAATCCTAGGTGAGGGAATTTCCAAACCCTTTGACGAGTGAATAAATTTAGGGTTAATTTAGGGTGAGAAGACCTGTATATGTGTTAAAAGTATGCTAAATCTGAATAGAAGGCGTTTTCTGAGATTTTACATGTGATTATTTAGGTTAAATCTAGAATTTGATATAAATTGGGTTGTGATAGGATGTCTTAGATAATGATAGAGTTTTGTTTGATTTAATTGCGTAGTTTTCCTTGAGATTTGAATTGAAATTGGCCTGAATTAAATTAGGCTTATGTAAATTTGGGAGAAATTGATAAAATTGAGGAATATTGTAACTTTAAAGTCATTGGTGATTTGAAATGATTTCTCTTAGAGTTTAAATGGACGTATGCATGCAAACAGTTAGAAATTTGGAATTTAAGTTTAAGGTTATATGTAGTCTTTTTCATTTTAAATTGTCTTGTATATAGGCAAGCAAATACAATCTCTATATTATGAAAATAGGTTTCAATACCTTTAAAATGAGATATGGTTTGAAGAAATTGGATGAGAATCGAAAAGTGTATGATTTTTCAAAGAATTTCTATTTTTGGGAGAAGAATTATCATTTTATGGTAAATTCCGATATTAAATGAATTTTTAGGATTTCATTAGACTTGATTCTCAATGTGTTACTTATTTATAAATGAAATGCAAATGGGTGACATTTATTAGAATGTATTCATGCATTGCAGAATTGAGGTTTGTGCACAAAAAATTAGAGAAAATAGAAATTTGATGACGTAATTATGATTTGTATTAGAAAAGGTCAATCGAGGATCGAGCAAGATTTTATTTGGTTAAATTGTGAATATATGTAAGTGTATATGGACTGAACAGTGTGATGTTGTAAATGTATATAGATATAATTGAGGTTGAGGTGTGAGAAATATGTAATGTGTTATAATTGTAGTGACTTGATTGGGGATCAATCGAGGGGAGCACGGTTTCGTCAGTTGTGCATTTTAGGGAGTGATTGACCCTCCCGTATACTGTGAGTGGGTTTTATTTCAATGTTTTCGTTTAATATGTAAACTCTGATTTACAACAGTTTGATAAATGAGCATAATTTATCGCGTGCTTAAAATGTTTTGACTGGCTTTGGAAATGATTTTTGTGAACCGATGGAGTGTCCAAAAATGTGGTTGAGTTATGATAATATGCATCCATGTGATTGAAACGTAACATGTGCCATTTTATGCTATATGATGCATTTGGTTTATGAACCTGATTTACGGCACATATTTGATATGATATTGATTTTGGCCTTGAGGACTTTGATATGTATTGTTCCGTAGCTACGAAGGACACCGTGAGAGGCGCTTTGGTGGCGTCCGGATATGCCTAAGGCCTGGGGTATCCAACGAGTTGTTGAGATTATATTTACGACACGGTACTAGGCAGGTTGAACCCGAAAGGGGGAGGATTTGGACACACTCTCCAAGTCTAGCACCTGGACGAGGTCCGTCGCCAACGCCGGGGTAGAGAGCACTTTAAATAAAATCGTATATAACACCCCCGGTGCACCTGTCATAGGTCGTGGTAGACCTCTGCCGAGACTTTTTCGGCTGGCAGCTCTATGATTTTGATGACAGTATGTTGGATGCATATTTGATTTGTTGATGCGTGCAAATGATATATGGTTGAAATGAAAAGCATGATGATTTGAAATATGATTTGTATACTTATGCTTTGACACTCCAGTTTCACACCCCATATTGCACGATTACATTGACCCACTCACTCACTGAGTATTCTTCCCTGAATACTCACCCCTCCTTTTTCCCTCCCCAGACAGGATTTTGGTGCTAGGGCGACACATTTGGCTCTTGAGGTATGATAGCTTGTTGGTGGATTGTGGTTACGACGGTGAGATTGAAGTTAAAAATTGAATATATAAATTTCGTGCTTTATGTCGACCCTGCGTGGTCTTGCTGAGGTCCGTAGTTGACCGTGTACATATTTTGGGATGATTGTATAATTTTTGGACTTCTGTTTGCGAAACTCTCATTTTACTTGCATTGAGGCATTTGTAAACATTTAAAGTGTTGACTTGGGAATTTGTAAAATAATTGTATAAATTTAGGTCCGCTCGGTGTGGCGGCTATTCATGCTCTAGTTGGGCATGACAGTAGAGGTCTGTGTTTAGGACTGTTGGTGATTTGTTAGCCTTGCGTTGTCTGGATGTCGATTGGATGATTGGTGGATTGTTTTTAGGCCGGGATGGCCATTTGATTTATTTTTAGAATGATTTTAAATTATACAGGTTTATACAGGTTAATTGTACATTGGGAGACCTCCGATTTATGGGGAGGCTCTGCCCGATTTTTTGTAGAAATATAGCCAACATCCAGGGCAACGGGCGACTGTTCACGATTCCCGGTTCGGGGCGTGACAAGGTCCTCCTTTATTATAATTTTGTCTTACGTAAAAAACATGGCTATGATCTCTAAGACCTCTACTATAGTCTGAATATTTAAGTTTGCTCAAAACCTTATCCAGCATGCCACATAACCACCAAGATGCATTCTTGGCCTATAGGGATTCAAACCACAATGTCTGCTATTCTCATTTTTTTACCAATTGATAGAGATCAAAAGTATCACCCATGAATTGAGCCTCAAAAATTTTATTTCCACTTTAAAGGTCAGCATAAATCATGAAAGACAAGGAAATACATATGATCGGTAAAATTGAGAGCTCTTTCCCTCAAGAACCAATTTAATAATTGATAACTTACATGAATCCCCAATGAATCCTCTCCATCCAACCAAATGGAAGCTAATGCTTAAGTTAGATCAAAACTGGGGAAATATTCGAGATGAATATTTTGAAGTTCAATTAAAACCTATTCCATGGAAAATAGGGTAGTGGACTCAAAAGGAAAAGAAGTGGATCTCCAAATTATCTTTGTGGGTGCCAAAACCCACGAGTGCAAATTATGTTAATAGGTGTGTTAAAGTTCCCTTTATGATTGTTGTCAAAGACACTTGTTCAAAGTGGAATGAAGTGATATTGTGATGATTTACACATGATCATGATGAGTATATTGCTAAATCAATTGGGAGAGTTGTATTATAGCTTGTAACTGTGTGGCATATAAGAAAGGAGTATTGCTGGTGTGGGGGTTAGGCTTTGTGCTTTACACCAGGGGTCGATTATAACCTTATTTGAGGAATGATTCTAGATGGGGATGCCTCATGTATATAGCCTAATCAAGAGTTATTACTATTCCCTTAATAATGGAATTAGTATCTTACGTTACCCCCATAACTAGGGATGGATTGTCTCCTATTAATCAGTAATTTGTTTTATAGAGTTCCCAACAATATGTCAGTCACAATGGAATGGGAGTTATGCCACCATCTCTCACCTCCTTACATATAGAATTATAATAGCCTTTCACATAAAACATGCCAAATGGGCTTACACTGTCTTGTCATTATCAAGAACATTCATCCTAACATCCTTTTCATAATTCAAGGAGACTAAAGAAACTTTCTAATTCCCAATCGGTTGTTATTGTAGGAATTAACTTACCTTTGGACTTATTAACTTCACACCGGAAAGTAGAAATTCCTTATCTAAAGTTGTCTTTATAGAATAAATAATGTTGTCATTATGAATCAAACTCAAGATGCCTGAATTGAGTACCTTCTGCATTGCAAATGATGGAGCCATTGCATTCCACAAAATAAACTAATCTTAACTCACTAATTTTGAGTACACTAACAACGCACTAGTATCTAAATGTAACTCCACTACCTAGGACCCATAGGAGGCTTTTGAATTTTTTCAAAACACTGAGAAATACTGAAACCTTTAAAACACTAGAAAACATTTTTGGAAACATTTAAAATCATTTTTTTCATTTTTTTTAAAAAATAAAACATCTTAAACCTTTAGTTCTGATATCAATAGAATTGTTATGCACCGACCTATAAGTTTTAGCACGCTACAACTGCTGCGTGATCTAGAAGTATGTGTAGACACTAGCATACATCCCAAGATCCTGCAAGGCTATGGAAATATCTTTTCAAAACCAAAGAAATCCAACACATCAAACATTTAATTTTTCAAAACATAAATTCAACTTTTAGAAGAATATATGTAAAACATACTACAAGAAAAGTTTTCAAAATATAATGCTAAAAATATAAGTTTCACTTCTAAAATTCCCTCGGATGGGTCCATTTACAATCCTAAAAAGTCCATAATTAGATAAGACCATTACCATTCGTTGGTCTCAGACAGCTTCTCCTTGGCTGGATCTAACTAAATGGAGGGGGCTACTGCTATGTCAACACTTTATCTGAAAAGAATAAAAATGAGGGATGAGTATAAAATACACTTCAATACCTCAAAGAGAAACAAAACTTGTGTGTCGGCATCGGTGGAAAGAGAAATAAAACTTGTGTCAACAGAAGTTAGATGTTGTCGGTAAAATTTTACAAATGTCAATAGCCAAAGAGAAACAAAGCTTAGTGTTGAGACTGGTGGAAGAAATTGAACATTGTCAACAAAAATTGCAAGTGTTGATGGAAATTTACAAGGCAAGTGCCGAGAAGGAAATACTGAGAAGGCAAGTGTCTATAAGAATTTGTAATTGTTAACAGGGTAATACTCAGAGGGCAGGTGTCGACAAGAATTTGCAATTGTTGGCAGGCTTAATGAAAATGCCCTCATGTACAAGTAAAGTTGTAAAGTTGTGTCAACATAAGGGTGTTTGGGTCGCCACTTGTGTCTACATAGACGAATGAGTTGTGTAGACGAATGGGTTGGGTACCGATCACTCAATTATCTGAACACTTGTAATTGAGAGTCTAAGGAAATTCTTGTGCAACCTAAATGATAAAATTCACATTTACTTCAAAATTAATTATTTTCCTATATTTCACAAAAGATAAAAATTTTCAATTATTCTATCTTAGAGTCAATATCACAAATCTGGAGTTGCCTGATGTTATAGTTTGGATGTTTTTCAGTTTATTGAGAATAGAAGTGAGATGAAGGATTTGAAGAGTAAAGAAAAATAGAGCATGAAAGGAAGGTAGAAAAGAAGGAAGCATAAAAGACAAAGCATTCAAAGTTTTTTAAGTGGTCCACCAAATTAGGTGTACGTCCACTTCTAAGTGCCTCCTAGATTTTTCACTATTTTCTCTAAAATAGAACAACGACAAACTTGCTCATAGGTGCAAGCTAAACTTGTACAAGTGTTTCCCACAAAACACTTCCCAACCTCACGGGTTGTCTCTTTCTTTCTCTAAACCTTGGACCCAGTAAACACACTTGGTCACTGACCTTTTCGTACAAAAGAGAATAAATGTTACAGAGATGAAGTCTTGAACTTCAGATATAACTAGAATTAAGATTGCTAAAAGTATTTAAGAAAATTTACAAAAGGTAGAGAAAATATAGTATTACAATTAAGGCTCTTGCTCTTACTTTTTTCCAAAGAACCGTTGCTTTATTTATATCTTCATTTACTTCAGTTATCCAAATAGCCATTGTGGTTAGTGAGATTTGAACATTCTCTAGTAATAGCTTAAGAAAATACATTTAATGTTCTCAACAACCTATTTGATTTTCTGTAAAAGTGAACGCTAAAAGTAAGGTGTCGACTAATATTATCATTCTATCGACTATCAAATTTGAATTTCAAATTTTGTTTATGTGGTGTCGATAACTCGTTATATCTAGTCCATTGATATTCTTTTTCTATAGATGATTAGTCGACTGATATTTAAACATAGTCAACTAGATCTTCTTAAATATATCTCATTGGTTTGAGATTAGATGTGATTAGTCTACTACTTTGTTATATTAGTCAACGTTACATCATTTAGTCGAAGATTTGACTTTCTTAGTTGACTAGAGTGTATTATTATATGTTTTGTGCAAACTAGAATTTATCATGTGTCAACTAGATTCTTTATATAGTTGAAAGTTCTAGAGATTTAGTCAACTAATGTATTTTGTGATTCATAGGTAGCTGACTACACTTAGTTATATGTTGACTAATTTTCTTAATCTAAAATTAATTTTTTGAGTAGCTCGTTCTTTTAGTCGACTGTGTTTTACTTGCTGTGTCTTGTTAGTTTGCAGCTTTATAAACTTAGTCAGCTATCATTTGAACAGTCTCAGGTAGTGTCGACTAGTGTGTCGGATTAGCTGATTAAGGTTTAGATTTTGTCATACTTTAGTCGATAGGTGTTGGTTGTTAGTCGACTATGATGTTACTTTAGTTCAAGGCTATATTGTTTTAGACGATTACTCCCTTGTTTCATTTATTAAGTGGAGACTAGTTCTAAATGTATGTCGACAAATATCTTAATTTAGTTGACCATCTCTAATCATTAGTTGGCTAAAGAATTTCCTAAGCTTTTAAGTGCAGTCTGAATTTAAGTCTATGTTGACTAGCTTAATTCTTTAGTCAAAAGAGTTGATGCATTTGTAGAATGTATAGTGTTTTAGGCCTTTGTGTATTGACTAATAGTGAGAGGGTGTTAACTTATGTTCTTAATTTCTTAGCTGGCTAACAAATATTTTATACTTTAATATTCAAACTAAATTTAGTCGTGTGACAACTATCATTTCTTGCTTAGTCAAAAGTTCTAAAGTATTAATCGACTATTATGTGTTTTAAGTATTTGAGTGCAGACTAAATCTAAGTGTTTTTTGACTAATGTTTATTCCTTTTTGACTAATATTTTTGGTAGTGAAGTCTTTGTCGGCTAACTATGATCTTCCGTCGACAACTTTTGTTTCCACAAAGGTCTTTAGTTAGCTAGATTTAAAAATCTATCGATTATATCAATGTTTATACTATGCATACTTAGACTCATGATGACTTAGTCGACTAACCTGAGCTTCGTGGGTTCAGGAGCATCAATAAGAGGTGGTGCAAGAGTAACATCAGGAGTATGTTTAGCAAGAGCAAGATGGTTTGACCTGGAAATAAAAATAGACTCAGGATCAATGGGAGTAGGTTTTAAGGGTCCAGAGGAATAAGGAAGGTTAGTGGCTTGAGGGACAGGAAATAAGGAAGGAGGGAAAATGATTGGAAGCATTTTCAACCGAGGCTCATCTTTATTAGAGCTATCATCTTCCCTTGGCCTGTTAGATCCACTTTTAGTACTTTTAGTAATCTTTGTTTCCAATCTCTCCACAGCCTTCCAAATCTTAATGTTTTGCTCTTCCATAGCATGAACTCTTTGGTGAACGTAGAGTTGTAGGCTGTGTGTCGAACCAAGGCTCCTCTAATTATATGTAAGAATAGTTCTTTTCCAACCATTAGGTGAGAGATGTGGCTTACTGCCTTTAGTAGTTTGTCCAATTCATGATCAGTGATAAAAGGTCTTAGAAATCCACTTCTCTCCCCTTTTTCTTCCTTTTGAGCTCTTTCTCCAAACTTCATACCCATTTTTGCTTTGATTATAGAGGAAGCTTAAATATTATTTTTCATTTTTAGCACCATCACTACCTTTTTATTTACATTAATTCCATTGGCAAGGAGTGAAAAGGATTTTAGGATTAAGACATTAAAGTAGAGGTAAAAGAAAAATTACAATGTAGGTTCTTTTCTCCCATTATCATGTTTTAAACTAGAAATCTTCCTAGATTTATTTCTAGTTGAATGATTTCCTCTTCTAAAATCACCAAAAATTGAAGTATTCTTTCATTTTTTTATTATCTCAGTAGCTTGACCAGTCTTTCATATATTGTGCTATTGGAATTAATCAAGGAAGTTGGACATATCTTACTTCTTTGAAAGGCTCTCAATCTATTATCTTGTGTCTAGTTTCCTAATACAGAAGTTTCTTCCAAAGGATTTGAAAGGAGTCATTAAGGAGATTGCGAGATTGCGGAGATTTAGGGTTTCGTTAAGAGATAGATAAAGACAATGATCTTGAATTTTAGGAATCTGCCGACCAAATACTTTTTATAGTCAAATTGGGTTCAATTAACAAGTTTAGGTTTGGGTTTGAGTGAGATGAAATGGGATGATTTGAAATTTTTTGGGTTGACCCATTTTAGGAGTTACTGTGTTAGTCGAAGTGAGTCTTGATTAGTCGATTAAGAACACAGTTATCTGGTGAAACATGGATTGTTTGTTGGCTAATCTATTGGAAACCTTGAGAATTAGTCAACACCCTATATAGCTTAGTCGACTAATAGTGTTTATTAGTCGATAAGTCTCCTTATGTAGTTGACTACTGAAATTTTATTTAGACCAAATAAGATCCTTAGCCGACTAACATGATTAAGTTAGTTAACAATGTTCTCTAGGAATATCCTACATTAGTCGACTACCCTCTAAAGATAGTCAAAAGATTTTCAGACATATTTATTGTTAGTTGACATGTGCAATTGAGTTGCCAACTAAAAGCTTATATTAGTTGGCTATCCGCTTGAGATAGTCAGTTATCCACATGATAGTCTTCTTATTAGCTGATATATTTGATGATCTTGCTAACTACCCAATGTTTAAAAATACTATGTATTCTGACTAATTTGATTAATTAGTCAACTATTGTCAAGGAACTGTCGACTAACTCATTTCGTTAGTTGACTACTCTTTGTTAGATCTTTAAGCGTAGTCGACTATTTTTGTGGTTCTATCAACTACTTCTTCTATTTATTCAGAACATATTTTGATTTCATTTGTTCATGAATCTAATTCTCAATCACCACTTTCCATCATTCCTAATACTCTTCTAAGCTCAAAAAATTTTTTCTTATCTAGGGGTTTGGTGAATGTGTCTTCTCTTTGCTTTTGAGTTTCAACTTATTTAGGAATTTTTAGAGCATGATCCCTAATTCATAATTTGGACTTACAAGAAGCACATTCTACATTCTTTTTAGATCATTGCAAAACATTCCATATAGCATATCATACTTCTATATATCTCATTGCATACTAGTTTGCCCTCTTCATCCAATTTGCCTTCTTTATCCAATTTAATTTCATACCAACCTCTTAATCTTTAGACAAATGGTTTAGATGCTCTAAATTTTCAAAGCTAAGGGTATGTTCTTACACATATATTGATTCATTGGATAGCCTATGCATTCGATATGTCTTGAAGTTCATGAAATAGTAGAAGGCAAGTAGTATTTGTTTCTAACCTTGTAATTGGGATAAAAGCCATCATTAAAATTTAATCCTCAATCGCTGTACTCTTAAACTACTAGATTTACCTTGTTTCTAGCTATAGTTTAGTGATCATCTAGTCTATTCTTGTACAACCACTTAATTCCTATAATTGACTTAGGAACTTTGCTTCTTTCAAATTGTTTTAGCTTCTCTTGCATTATTAGTACTCTATTTTTATCCTATAAGACCTTATCCAAATTTCTTGTTCTATTTGGAACTGCTGGGAATGATCATTTTAGCCTTCTTCTTTTCTTTTCTGACTCTTGATATTTTGAATTATTTTCTAAAGTTATTTTCTAATTTCTATCTCATAATATCATCGTCAAAACATCTATATATATATATATATATATATATATAAGTTTCATGTTAAATGGATCAAATTTAATAAATCTCATTTATATTTCATCGTGGATTGATTTTCTACTATCATGATTCTTTTTATTGAAAATTTTGTACGCCTTAGTAGAAGTTGAAATGACTTTATTACTCTTGGCATCAAATTCTCCTAGGAAGCCTTTTCTATTTTTTAGCATTTACACATATAAAGTAACCTTCATCAGGTTTTCAATCTTTATAAAGCACATAGAGTGTTTTTCTTCTAAGGTTAGTCTGATTAGTGCTCTATTTGATATGAAATAGGCTGAGCCCCAAAAGTATTAGTTAAAAAGTTTTCCCAAGGCATTGTCCTATCCATTTCATCTAAATTTGTTAAGAATCTCTAAAAGTCGAGAAATTATTATGTAAACTCTAAACACTGTTTTTTGACCTACACCAATTTGTTTTTTATTTTTTTCTAATGTGTACTTCTTATTCAAGAGATTGTGTAGCTTTTCTTATGAATTTCTAGGCTATCTTTCTTAGCTAAAAGGGATCAACCAAGTTTTTCCAAAGTAGTCATCCATTCATCCTATAAATTTTTTTTAACAGATACTCTGAATCCTAATAGGGCTAAACAAGTCTAATTCTATAGGCCTATTGCTTGATTGTCCTACAATTATTTCTTTATTAAACTAAGCATCCAATTCTTCTACGAGCTCTAAGTTGAGGGATGAATCTAAATCTATATAATCACTTTGGAAATTCAATTTCTAAATTTAGTGTTCATTCCTTAAACTAGAAATAGGTCTTTTTTTTCCTTTATTTTACACTACCTTCTATCTTTAGTTTTACTAAGCATGTCAGAGATATATGAGAGAACATATAGCATACAAAGTCCAAACCATGTTTTCTCAAACGAACTAGACAAGGATTATATGATATTACCTTTAAACAGCCACCTTGTCTTGTTAATTCTAACATACCTCCATTTTATTAGGCGTCACACTTTCAACATTCCTCTTCGTCTGCAAGATCTACTCAAGCTTTGCTCTTTGGTATCCAGATTTCCTTGGGTTCGATATTGTCAGTGCTTAACAGTTTCTTAGGAATCGATTTAAATTTTATATTAATTTGAGGTACTGGATTGTTCCAAAGCCAACATTCATTCTTAATGTGACCAAGTTTTTGATAGTAGTAACACTTAACATAATTTCTTGGTCTTTTTGAATTTAGGCTCATTTTCTTGATGTGTTTGCAGTGATGTGGATAGTGTCCAAACCTCATACAATAATGACATCTATCTCATGGCTTGTCATTCTGTGAACTAGGGACAAGGAAGTTAAAGAGTTTTTTCTGGGTAGCAGCTGGATTGAATACTAAACCTGCCTTGTCATAACTTTAGGTCTAGATTTTCTTGGCCCTGGACAAATTTATATAACAGAGAGTTCAGTCTCTTGTTCCTACCTCTTTCCCAATTCAATTCATTTTTTAATTTTTCAGTGTTAGGTATATCATTGTTTTTATTTTCCTTTCTTAAGTTTTCTTCTTCTATTTTAAGGTCATTAGTTTCCTCTATTATTTTCTTCATTTCATCTTACAAGACATTCTTTTCTTGCCTTAACTATTATTCTCTTTCTTTAGTTTTTCATTTTTCACTTTTAATTTATTCATTTCCTCTTCTATTTCACTCAACAAATTCTTTAATGATGTGTTTTCTTTGCTAACTTCCTTGAGATGCTTAAGTGATTCTATTAACGCCTTATGCAGTTTATCTATGAACCATTCATTATTAGATTCAGAAAAATTTAAGGAATAATCAAAGGAGCGAGGAAAACTTACCTCATTTTATTCTTCTTCTTCTGCCATTACGCACTTGTGACTCTATTCTTGGACAGTTCCTTTATTGTTCTTTTCATGTGTGATCTCCAATGTTTCCCAGATTTCTTTTACACTTATGCACGATAAGATCTTGTTGTACTCATTTAAGCTTAATCTAGAATGGACGAGGTTTATTGCCTTGCAATTTGCTTGGTACACTTTTCTTTCCTCAATAATCATGATTCTTATCTTAGCCGGGACTTTGAAACATTAATTTCTTCAGTTGAAAATTTAGCTCCTTCTTTAATTACTTTCTAGGCTTCCTCATCTTCAAATAATAAAGATCTTTATTCTCTACTTCTAGTAGTTGAAATTATTGCCGTTGAAAAATGGTGCTCTATCGATTAACCCAACTTCGAACAGGACATCATCCCCATTAAGTGCCATGATAAATCTTTTCCCTTGCAGCTGTTAAACACTTCACCAAGAGACTCGCTCTGATACCAATTAAAATACAATTTAGAGGGGGTAAATATGTTGTATGACACTTTTTCGATGGTTTGTATGTTCTTCATTTTATTAAGAATGGAGGTAAGATGAAGGATTTGAAGAATAAAGAAAAACAGAGTACGAAAGGAAGATAGAAAAGAAGGAAGAATAAAAGATAGAACACTCAAAATTTTTATAGTGGTTCTACCAAACCTGGTATATGTCCACGCCTAGTCACCTCCTAGATTTTTCACTATTTTCTTTGAAATAGTACAATGACAAAATTGCTTGCAACTATAAGTTAACACACCTAGTCACTGACCTTTTTGTACAGAAAAGAACAAATGTCATAGAGATGAAGTCTTGAACTTCAGATGTAACTACAATTAAGCTCACTAAATGTATTTAAGAAAATTTGCAAAAGGTAGAGAAAAAAGGGTACTGCAATAAAGGCTCTTTCTCTTACTTTCTTCTAAAGAACTGTTGTTTTATTTATATCTTCATTTACTTCATTCATCCAACTAACCATTGTAGTTGGTGAGATTTGAACATTCTTCATTAATGGCTCGAGCAGATACATTTAATGTTTACAACCACCTGTTTACTTTTCTACAGAAGTGAACGTTAGAAGCAAGGTGTTGACTAATATTATCATTTTGTCAACTATCAAATTTGAATTTCAAATTTTGTTTTTGTGGTGTCGACAACTCATTATATCTAGTCGACTGATATTCTTTTTCTACAGATGATTAGTCAACTGATATTTAAACATAGTCAACTAGATCTTTTTGAATATATCTCATTGGTCTGATTCTAGATGTGATTAGTTGACTACTTATTAGTCGACTGTTGCATCATTTAGCCAAAGATTTGACTTTCTTAGTCAACTAATGTGTATTATTATATGTTTTGTGCAGACTAGAATTTATCATGTGTCGATTAGATTCTTTATATAGTCAAAAATTCTAAAGATTTAGTCAACTAATGTATTTTATAATTCATAGGTAGCTGACTACACTTAGTTATATGTTGACTAACTTTCTTAATCTGAAATTATTTCTTTGATGAGTTTGTCTTTTAGTCGATTGTGTTTCACTTGATGTGTCTTATTAGTCTGCAATCATATAAACTTAGTCGGCTATCATTTGAACAATCTCAGGTAGTGTCAACTAGTATGTCTGGTTAGCTGAATAAGGTTTAGATTTTGTCATACTTTTCTCGATAGGTGTTGGCTGTTAGTTGACTATGATGTTGCTTTAGCTCAAGGCTTTATTGTTTTAGTTAACTACTCTCTTGTTTCATTTCTTAAGTGTAGACTAGTTCTAAATATATGTCGACTAATATCTTGACTTAGTCGACCATCTCTTATCATTAGTTAGCTAAAGAATTTCCTAAGCTTTCAAGTGTAGATTGAATTTAAGTATCTATCGACCAGCTTGATTCTTTAGTCGAAAGAGTTAATGCATTTGTCGAATGTATAGTGTATTAGGCCTTTGTGTGTTGACTAATATTGAGAGTGTGTCAACTAATGTTTTTACTTTAACTGGAAGCCTTAATTTCTTAGCTGGCTAACAAATGTTTATACTTTAATATGCAGACTAAATTTAGCCACATGTCAACTATCATTTCTTGCTTGGTCAAAAGTTCTAAAGTATTAGTCAGCTATTATGTGTTTTAATCATTTGTGTATAGACTAAAGCTAAGTGTTGTTGACTAATGGTTGGTTCCTTTTCGAATAATATTTTTAGCAGTGAAGTCTTTGTTGGTTAACTATGATCTTCTATTTACAACTTATGTTTCCACAAATGTCTTTAGTTGGCTAGATTTATTGACTATATCAATATTTATGCTATGCATACTTGGACTCACGATGACTTTGTCGACTAACCTAAGCTTCGTGTCAGCTATTAGTAGTGTTGGTCAATTGTTCATCCTTAATCTTATGCTATATGTTGACTGCTTAATAGATTTTGTTGACTATGTCAATGTTAGTGATCCTTAGTTGGCTAACCTATGATATGTGTCGACTATTCAAAGGAATGTGTCGACTATTCTTTGCATTTCATCCTATATGTCGACAAGATTGTAAGGTTAGTTGAAATTTCCTCCTTATTAAAGTTAATCTATCAACTAATACAAGGCATCTATTGGCTTCTCACTTAACTATGTGTTCTGACTTAGTTTTCCAAGTGGTATGAGTTACTGAATGATGCTTTTGTGTCCTTATTTTATTGAATGATGCTTTTGTGTTATTATTTCCATTAAACATCATTTAACTAAATGTCTTACTTAAGATTTTACATGTAAATAAGGAAATACCCTCATTTGGATTCAATAAAAAAATGTTTTAAAATCTAATTCCTTAAAAATAAAAAGTCAACTCCCCCTTTCAAGAACAAAATTTTGGTTTGATTTTTGGATGAGTTTTGTTTAAAGGGTTAATGAATTAGAAAAATTATGAAAAAATATATTTTAATCTAATTGATATATGGAGAACAAATACCATCATTTGAAATTCTCATTTTCTTGATATTTTAAATACTCATATTTTTGAGTATTTAGTCTCTGACGGGTTGGTCAAATCAGGATTTTCAACCTTCTAAGCGTCTTATTTTCTATCCATCTTATTTCCTTGAATAGCACAATGATCTAATTTAAGTTTGCTAACTTTTGCACATCATTTGCTCACTTATGCTTATTATTAAACCTAGCTTTGCTCATCATCAAAATGCCTATGAGCAAGTAATACATGTACAAACATTTCAATTTGCCACATACATAAATTACAAATATTCCAATGGCACTTGAGAACTCAATTATGTATCAACCATATTAAAAAAAAAAAAAAAACCACAAGTAGACTAAATTAATTTACAACGAAATGGAAAAAAAAAAACCAATATAAACCATAGTAGAGATAAGAAGAAATCTTATCATGGCACACCTTGCCTGATCGTTTTTTCTTTTGCTCATTCCTGACTTTTTTTAACTGTCGACGAAAGAATAACCGTCGGGGAAAAAATTTTCAGGCATATTCCTAACATTTACAGACAAACATCATGGCAAAACTTACCTTTCCAACATTTGGCAAAGTGGTAAACAACACCTTTGCCGTCGTTTAGTGCACTAGAGACGTTAGGAGTGGATTTCCTGATGTTTGTGTAGAAACATCAAGAAAAACATAGGGAATTGCCGATGTTTTCCTAATAAAAAATGTTGTGAAGTTGAAGTGTTTGCCAACATGTATTCTTGGAAATGTTGGCAATTCTATTTGAACTTAATGAAGCTTTCTAATACTAAATGTCAAAAAGAGCTAGAATTATGGCAAAAAGTTTGGTTCCTTTACAAATGATACCAAAAACCTACTCCAAAACATATTTATCAAACATCTATCAACCATAATATGCATACTCCATCCATAATCTACATTTCATTCACACTTCATCCACACATAGTGATCCCAACATCCATCAACAACACTTCAAATATGAAATAAACTATAAAAACCGCATAGAAGGGGTGAATACATGGTTTGACACTTTTTGAGTTTTCTAAGAATTTAGGAGTTAAAAGACAAAGAAAAGAATAGAGAGATGAAGAAGAATCAACATAGGGTATTTATAGTGGTTCTACTATCCTCGATGTACATCAACTCTTAGAGTTCACTTGAATTTTTCAATCCACTCTTTGTCTCTCAAATAGTACAAACAACTAGGTTTCACAGGTCCTAGTTACACCCTTACAAGTGTTGCTCACAGAACACTTTAATTTGCTTTCTCGATGCTAGTAACCCTAACCTTTCCAAGCACTATGTGCAAACCAAGAAGACCCTTTCTTCTTTGTTTATTACACGATTATGAGTGAAAAGAGTAATTACAAACTTGACCCTCACTGGTTTGATGTGTTCTTCATAGCTCACACTAGATACAACAACAGATATTGAAATTATAGAAGATTTTAATGCTTAATTAATGTACAATGAAGTTTCAAAGTTGTAAAAAGATATTTCATCTTCATTTGTTAAGAAATAGTCATTGCAGGTTGTTAGGATGTCATTTAATACTCGAATAGCTTTTTTGAAAACTGGTAGCTACTTACTAGCGAGTTGACTACTCTTCCTATGCTAGTCAACTACATGTTGAATTTTGCCTTTGATGTCACTTGCATGAGTTGCCACTACCTTTCTATTTGATTGCCTCTTGGCTTTGTGTTGTAATTTGAGTTTGAATAATTCCAAGTTCTGGTACTGTTAAGATCAAGGATCAGTACTCATTACTGTGCTTGGCTATTTTTCTTTCAATGCATGGCATGAGTCGACTGCCCCCATTTATGCAAGTTGACTACTTCTATGGTTCTGATCAGATCTTGGACTTGAATAGTGCTAAGGATCGGTTCTCATCTTCTAAGACTTGTGGTAGTTAAATTCCTCATTTTGATAAGTCGACTTGGCACTGGAACTTGCTTTAGTAAATAGGCATTGTGTATATGCAGGATGACTCGGTGCATGTGGCATAGTGCTTTAGGCATTTGGCATGTGTCATGTGGCATTATACTCTAGGGTTACTTATGTCATTGAGCTTGTAAAATGTTCTATACAAAGCAAGTTTTGTGCAAGTCAACTTGTGCCTTTATGAGAGTCAACTTCCCCATGTTTTACACATGAGAGGATCTATCCGTAAACATCAAAGGATCGGTACTTCACCTCCATATTTAAAAATGTTTCTAAGTCTTGATGAGATGAGTCAACTAAGGTAAAACCTCAAGTTAACTTGGCTATTTGGCTAATGTGATCATGTGTGTCAAGGTTGAATGCAATGACTTGTGGCATGCTTATGCTTGTGTTATGCTCATGCGATATTAGTGCCATGCTTATGCCATGTCAACGTCATGCTCATGTAGTGCTCATGCTAAGCTTATGTCTCAGTCCTCTCTCAATTGCCCTAGACCTCTTCTTGATTGGCCTAGTACTCTCTTGGTTAATTGAGAGCCTTATTCGGTGCAGGTGTCGACTACAACTAATGTGCAAGTCGACTAGCCTTAATGCAACATGAGCCAATCTATGTCCATAGCCAGGTAGCATTAACGCCTCATCCTCTAAGTGTCGCTACTCAAGCATGCGCTTGCTAAGTTTCTCTGTGTTCAAAGTAGGTGATTCCTATGTAATTCGACTTAGGTAAGATCATGAGTCGACTTAACCTATAGTGCGAGTCGAGTAAGTTCACTTGGCCTTATGCCTTCTGTCCTATGTCCTAACCTAGGCCATGGCATGTGTTATGACTTGTGTCATGGCATGGCGTGGCCTGTGCCATGGCATGGTATGGTCTATGTGATGACATGGTATGGCTTGTGGCATGGCTCGTGTACTGGAATGTTGTGCCTCATGGCATGTGCCTGGCTTGTGGCATGTGTCGTGGCTCGGTGTAGCTCATGTGAATAGTGTTTGGTATCAGATTTGAGTACTGGTACTCACTCCTGTAGCATGTCATGTCATAGCTTGTGCCATAGCATGTGTCATATACTATAGCATGTCACACTTTTAGGCTTATAAGCAACCTAGTGCATTTAAAAGAATTTCAATGTTTGGTTCCAAGCAATTTGTAACATTTCTAAGGATGATTCAGTGGATGGATTTAGTTGAAGTTTTATTAAAGTTTGCTCGAACCAAGAGGATGACATAGGAGTTGGCCCGACATTAGATGCCATTTGGCGAGAGACATGAGCAGCTTTGGAAAGTTGTGATTATTTGGAAAGTCTATCTCATGCAATCATCAAATTATTATAAATGGTTTATGAATACTAAAAATATTGAGATTTTACTAAGATTGGTCTAGATAACTTTGTTTGTCATCATTGGTGGTGAGGGAATGATTTCTCAGGGTAACAGGTCGACTTGGAGTCCTATCTTGGGAACACATCAAGTCAACTTGCACACTTCCATAAGTTGATTTATGGTTTTATAATTGCTTTTGAAGGTGTGGCATGTGTGGTATAGCAATTATCTGTCTAAGGAAGTTACTTAGGCATTTCTTGGGCAATCATTGGATTTAGACATGTTTGAACATTTAAAAGAATGTCTGAAAGACATTCAGATGATGTATTTAGGAATGTAGTTTAGCAGTTTGCTCAACAATGACATGTGATATGATTGATCACATCTCTTATTGTCCTATGCCTTATGCCCTATTGCGTAGCTACATGTTCACTTTAAGTTTCCTTTTTTCTAAGTTTCTTTCTAAGTTTCCTTCTTTCCTTCTGTCATCATTCCTAACTCAATCTATTTTCTCCTAAACTAATATTTCATTAGTCTAATCTATTTTGCTTATCTTCAAACTTAAGCTTTGCTCATTATCAAAACCTAGTTTTGCTAATCTAATTCATCACTCAAGAACAAAGCATATTGAAGTGAGGCATCATTTCCTAGTTTTACTCATTATCAAAATATATCTTGCCAACACAAACAACACCACAAACAATAAATATAATTCCAAACATCCATCAACCATGAAGTGCGTATAATATAACTCTAAAAATCCATCAAATACAAGCATAATATAAACTCAATTTCAACCACAAAAATAAAGAAGTCACGAACAACCATTTGATTAAGTTGAATAAATTTGTATACAAAAGTTAAAATGTATTCGTACTGATATTCTATAAACTAGCATATACACAATATTCCATTATGAAAATTAGTCGCAAAACATATGGAGGGTACCGCCACCACATTTATTGATGCAACATCAATAGTACCTCATTTCTCTAGGTTCTGTAAAGCTATTCAAAGAGATTGCACAAATTCATAGAACATAAGAATAGAAAATCTCAAACAGGACCAACTTACAAGCAAAAACACAAAAGAGAAATAAACAATGATATACCTCAACAAAATCTTCAACTTTCGTCACTTCTAGATAAATATGTATGAGTAGATCAAACTTTATGCTATATTACCAAAGGTGGCCTCGTGTGAAGTATCATTTCAATCTACATTCAGACACTCATCAATAGCTACTCGTAGTGTTTTTTTAAATGTTTTCGCAATCATTACACCTTTTAGCTTCCCTCTTCGTTGGTACATAATTGTAATTTAATTAACAAATAATAACTAGATCATAAATATAAATATGAAGGGTTATCTTAAGAAAATAATAAGAAACATATTGTAATTAATAATAACTCTAAACATTAACAATTCAATACAAGTTTGAGGAGTACATGTAAAGAGACAAATATAGTGTCAACAAATTACTAACTATCATATAAATATTCAGTTACACCATCCCAAATCCAAATTGAGCTGGAATCTATATCTATATTCTCATTTACTAACTGAGTAGGAAAAAGTAAGCATTCATAATCAACCTCTAAGTTACTGCTACCCACTTCATCACCTATGTCAAAAGAATCTCTTGGCGTATTGTGGATAGCAACAACCCATTTCTGAATTTTAGAATCCTATGAGTAGGACACTTGCTTCACTTGTGATGAAAAAACAAAAGGCTCATAAACCAATTGTTCACGTGTGTGTATTAACCGATCAAATCTTGCAAGCGTAAAATCTCACTCATCCTTTTTGATACCTCTATAACTTATCACATCAGTCCAATCATATTGAAATAAAACAACCTTTGCTTTTCCCATAATAATCTAGCTCAATAATGTGTGTCAATATGCCATAGTAGTCCAAACTTCCTTGCCTTAGATTTGTGTCTCTAATACTTGCATAGTTTGTTGTTGATGAACTCACAACTACTCCAAAATTTTAAGCCTATTTATTTTTCTCATGATCTCTAGTAAGAAATCAAAACCCATTAATCACAAGTCCAATGAATCTCTTAGCAATAAGGACAGACCCTTGAGCTAGTCATTTGATTTCTTTCGAATGGTAGCTCGGTTTGAAATCTAAAAATGAAACTAGATATAGATAAATTAATATAATTAAGGTAAACATTGTATGAAACATGAAACTTTATCCAAGTTAGTAAATGTCTTGTTGTTTTCCTCAACCAAATGTAAAAGTTTTCATACGTAAGCATATCAATCTCATGACTGGACAACTATTTTCAATGTTGCCTCCTTATAAATTGTTGATATTCATTGAGAAAATTCATTAAGCTAGAATTACTTGGATTTAACATATTAAACACATAAAACTACTTAATTAATTTCCTTACATGAGTAAAAGAACAATGCTTTCATGGTGATCGAGAACATAATGATGTGTCTAGCTTCATGTGATATAATCAAACCTTACAATATCAGTTCTTCTATTTATCTTTCCATAAGTGTTGAATAAATACATCCTCGACTCTTTATCATCCATTATGTTAGGATTTCGAGGTTCCCTTGTAAATTTTGTATAAATTCCATCAAGATACCTCAAATAGAAGATTAAGCACTCTTCTGCAATATATCTTTCTACAATTGAACACTCTGGATGAGTCTTGTTACACAAATAAAATTTAAATCTAGTCAGACACCTAAAAAGAACATAGTTGTTTTCATATATCTTTATAGATTGAAGAGGTATATACTAATGGAGTTTGAGATCTAGATATGGAAAATATCTCTCGATTAGATACATCCATTGATAATGAACAGGTCTACCTAAGATTGCCTTACTTGGAAGATGAATCATCAAATGGACCATAATAGTAAAGAAGGAAGGAGGGATTTTTTTTTTAACAAATGATATAGAGTAATTACAACCTGACATTGAAGTTTTAGTAGATCCCAATATTTAATAAACTTTTGCATAAACTGCTTTGAAGATATTAGAAGGTTCAATCAGCACTAAAGCAACCTTCTTTTGCATGGAAGCTTATAAGGCAATTGGAAGGAGATCTTGCATTAGGATATGATAATCATGAGTCTTGAAATTCATAAATTTAGACTCCTTCATGCTTACACACCTTGAAATATCTGAAGCATAACCATCATGCACCATAATTTCTTTTAAAGCTTTGCAGATTTTTTTCCCATTTCTATTAAGCAGTAACCAGCAGCTATATATGCCTTTGGATTTTTGAGAATTATTGAGAATTGTCACAACTATAATTTCACAACCATTTTTCTTAGTACGTATAATGTCAATATTATAACATGATAAATTGTGTTCCTAATAAGCTAACTTGAAAAAAAATGCTCCTCTTGTTCCATAATTCAACATCATTTGGGCCCTGTGCATCTTCCATGTGTTCCATTTTTGCCTCACCATGACTCTTGGTATGGTTCCCAGTAGCTCTTTTTCTTGTTTGTCTACCATTTTTTCTTAAATCTGATGAGTCACGATTTTTTTTCTAAAAATGAAAAAAATAACTTTGCCTTCTCAATACCTTTGAACCAGAAATTGGGATAGGTGCTTCTCTCCACTCTTCAATCCCATCAAACAATTGGTTTTGAAATCAGAATCTATTATTCATATCCAACCACTGTCGATGACCCATGCAGCAAAATTTTCAACCATTAGATAACCATTTCGAGGAAGTATTAATACCATAGGTCAGAGATGCATAATGACCATTTGTACTCCACCCAGACAAGTGAACATTTATTGGAAATTTATTAATGGTCCACAACAAGGTGACATACAGATAAAATGATTCTTTCTTTGAAGCATCGTAAGTACTAACTACTTGTCATAACTGATTCAACTCTTCAATCAGTGGTTGCAAATAAATATTAATATCATTACCAAGTCCCTCTTTATCGGGAATAATCATGGATAAAATCAAAGAGTTTTGCTTCATACACAGCCACGGTGGTAAGTTATATGAAACAAGGACAACAAGCTAGATGCTATAGGTAGTGCAAAAAAATTTGAATAGATTGAAATCATCATCCACTAATCCAAGTCTCACACTCCTTGAATCAGTTGCAAAATTAGGATAAACTGTATCAAAATGTTCCAAGCTTCCATATTTTCTAGATAATTTAGCAACCCATCTTTCCGCTAATCCAAGTCTCATGAGATTCGAGATTTTGGAGGACATGAAGAACCTCTTAACTTGAAAAGGCAAATATTGTAATATCTTTGCCAATTTTTTTCTTCTTTCTCGTTTTGTAACCTTGATATACAACGATCAAGATAAGCCACAAATAGGGAAGCAAATTTGCTCCATACTATCACCCCAATATAGTATGTAATCATTTGGACATGCATGTATCTTCTTATAATCATGACCTAAAACCTTAATAAACTTCTTAAATTTAGTAGATAACTAAGAAGTATCTGCATGTGGAAAGAAAGCACTAAAGAAGCACAAAATGCTAGTAAATGATACAAAACTCCACCTATATATGCACTTAAAGTGGTATAAAGTGACAACGAGAGTGATAGTTTATGAAAAATATAGTGTTAACAACCTCGAGAAGTGAATATGATGTTTTTAGCACTTTTATATATTTATTTATTTATTTATTTGGTTTTGAGGAAGTTTTGATAGAAAAGAGAGAGAAAGATTATGCACTCAAGATTTATAGTGGTTCCACCTTCACTGATATACCTTCACTCCCAGACTACATCTAGATTTTTAATTCACTATTTTACAAAAATAGTACAAAAATCAACTAGCTTTCCCAGATACTAGTCAAATCTTACTATGTTTCTCTCAAACACTTCCTACAGTTTTGTACAGGAGCTAGTACAGCCAATGTATTTCACTCAAACTCTTTTAAACCCAAAAAAAAGAACCCTTTCTTTTGGTATTTTACAAGGATTTACATGTGAAATACAGATACAAAAAAGAAGCTTTAACTTTAGATGTGTCACTAAAGCACACAAGGAAAATACAATACAAAGAAAATTTTTGTTCAGAAAATGCTTTCAGATAATCGTGTGGAATCTTGTTCCAAAAGTTGTTAATCTTTTTTTGAAGTGTTGTATTTAAAGTAGTTCAGATGAAGTAGCCATTAAGTCTTATTAAATACTCCAAAGATAGCCATTGCAAGTAGTTGAGTTTCATTTAATGTTCAATAAGTTTTCTTATCAACTAGCCGTTACTCAC
The DNA here is from genome assembly GCA_037126225.1 of Dillenia turbinata. Taxonomy (NCBI): domain Eukaryota; kingdom Viridiplantae; phylum Streptophyta; class Magnoliopsida; order Dilleniales; family Dilleniaceae; genus Dillenia; species Dillenia turbinata. The sequence goes on from JBAMMX010000019.1 coordinate 12,331,570, forward strand.
ATTGAGTCGACTCCTTCTTCCTTCAGGTCAACTGAGTTTTGTATTCTGTAATGTCTCGGCTAGTACAGGTCAACTTCATATGCATGCCAGGTCGACTTGTGCTCCATTCTGCTTAAGTATTTTCACTTTATAGCTCACGTAAGTTGGCTTGTGCTATCTTCAACTCGACTTTAACTTCAATTTGCTTAAGTATTTTTCACTTTGCTACTTGTACAAGTCGACTTATATACACTTTAGGTCGATTTGTGCTTGATGGAATTTAAGCATTTTTAGTTTATAGCTCTTGTAGGTCAATTTGTAACAACTTTAGGTAGAATTGTGTTTGGTGGTACTTAAGCCTTTCCTTTATGCATGTATGCAGGTCGATTAGCTAATTTGTCTTGTCGAATTGTTCTCTTCTTGACTTAAGCAATTTTATTTTAAGACTCATGCAACTTGACTTATTTTAACTTTAGGTTGATTAGTGCAGTGTTTTATAAAGTCTTGGTTCAAGCAAGTCTTCTAAATTGATGTAAAGAAAAACTCATTCTATTTTAAGTAAAATCTTATATAACTTCCAAAATGTTGACCAAATAATGATCAAGGTATACCATCCATACCACAAATGTACTCTTTTGATATTGATATTTTGAAATTTTATCTTTTGATTTATAAGAAAATTTTATCCCAAATTCCTTTGTTTTATTTAGTGAAACGAAGGCAGAGATTCTATTTGCTCTCTCTCTCTCTTTACCCCATTGCAAAACCCCATCAACTAAAGTGCTCTCTCTCTCTCTCACATCATAGATCCATGATTGATTAGAATTAGATTTGTTATACTTTATAACATCAAAATTAATTTTTTATTTTTTAGAGAGTTAGGTTTTTGGTTGTTGTTAAACTGATTGATTGGATTTTATCTAGGAATCTTTTGATTCATTTCATGTATCTCCTTCCATTCTCGTATCATTCTTTTCATTTCTTCAATTTGCACGTGATATTATGTAGCCTATTGGATAATTTGTGGAAGCTTTAGTTGAGAAAGATGGCTACGAAAAGGAGCAAGAGGTTTGCACCTATGATACACACACGCACTCCCATGTACATGTACATATGTATGTATGTATGTATGTATGTATGTATGTATGTATGTATGTATGTATGTATGTATGTATGTATGTATGTATATATGTATGTATGTATTACACTATATAGAATCTCAATATGGAATGTTAAGATGCTCTAGTATCGAAAAGCATTTTAATATTAACAAAATCAAAATGGTTATTTGGAATCGATATTAATAATTTTGATTAAAATAACTACAACTTAGAACTGTTAAGGTTGGAGTATGGTTGCAATATTTAAGATATATAATTATGTAATTTCGCTTTTGATGGGACATGATCCAAACAACAGTTAGTGCAGTATTCGAGTGCCCTAAAGAGATACCCATGATCATGAAGGGCCCAACTCTTCCAAGCAACGAACATGTTGATCTAGATAGTACAACCGACTAGCAAGTGCGTTTGGTAAGACCAAACTACCACTCCCTCTATTCGACCACTGAATACTAAATGGATTGAGTGTTTTGACTTTTAGATGGTAATCTTCAACCGAATCTCACCTTGATTAAGTTTTCTATTTTAGTACGAAACGTGTCTCTTAGATAAGGAAGTAAACTCTTAAGAATTTAATCGATAAGAAAAAGGAAACTCCCCGTATAATCAAACTTCCTAAATGATAGCAATTTCGAATCTTTGACGTTTGAAATCCGAAATTTTCGGATCTCCTCATAAGAAAATTAGGGTTGTGACGTCCCAAATGCACACGACTCTCAAGGTACCTCGTATAAAAGTTTTCAATACATCAAGCCACGTAAGTTCTCTTAACTCAACACTCAATACACAAGTCACAGGGAGATCCGTCCTCCCTTCTCTTAGTCTGTTTTCATTCCATTTGAAACCACTCATTCTGACTTGAACATCGGAGTCTCTGAGACCAGAGCACCATCCGGTAGTCTTTTGTAGGTTTTCAGCCTCTTAATCAAGCACCCGTTCGAGTCGCAAGTAGTTGAATCTAAGGAGTTAAGATCCATCTCTAATAGATTGGTGCCATTTGTGGGAAACATACTAATTATCATCTTTCTCACCAGCCTTTTGTCACCAAACAAAGCATGACTATAGTCAAGAGAAAAAGGCCAATCATTAAATTCGATGATGATGATCTGATCGGAGTTGACCCTAGTTATAACGATCCTCTAGTTATTACTATCAAAATAGAGTCTCATATGATAAAGAGAGTCCTTTTCAACCAAGGCGCGGATTGCAACATCCTTACTTGGAATGCTTTTCAGCGAATAGGCCTTAATGCTTCACATTTTTAGCCCCTAACTAGATCCTTCAAAGGATTATCTGCTGAACACATTTATCCAGAGGGAATTATCTCCCTCACCATGACTTAGGGGACTCCCCCTAACCATGTAACTGTCAAAGCTGTCTTCCATGTGGTGAAACTATTTTCACCATATAATGCCCTCCTTAGTTGATCACATCTAGATGAGTTAGAAGCATTACCCAGCACTAGATATATGAAGATGACGTTTTGAATGTCAGAAGGGGTCACTACTATTTGGAGTGATCCCGATCCCTACGCCATCTTCGCTGACAGAGACAGATAGGAGAACTTTCTAATTAACACCCTAAAATTCAAAGGCGATATCGAACTAGCAAGCAAGCCAGAACTAGGGCAAGAGGTGATTGAAATTCCTTTAACCGATGACGTTACTCGAATTGTTCGAATTGGAGTTGGCCTGTCTATGCCCTATGAGAAGCTATTATCATTTTCCTACAATGGCACTCCAAAGTTATCACTTGGTCCCCTAAGGACATGCCTAGCATCGATCCTTCGATCACTATTCATAGGCTAACTGTGAATACTGGTTACAAATCGGTCAAGTAAAAGAAGAGGGTGTTTGCCCTCGAACGTCAATGTGCCATCTAAGAAGAGGTTCAAAAGCTACTGATTGCTGGATTCATCCGTGAAGTCAAATATGCCGAATGGTTAGCCAATGTAGTCTTGGTGAAGAAGGCCAATTGTAAGTGGAAAATGTGCGTGGACTTCAAGAATCTTAACAAGGCATGTTCAAAAGACAGTTACCTTCTCCCAGATATCGACAAATTGGTAGAAAATTCTTTAGGTCATCAACTCTTAAGTTTCATAGATGCCTACTCGAGGTACAATCAGATATGAATGGCACCTGAGGACGAAGAGAAGATGAGTTTCATTACTGAATTCATTACATACTGTTACTGAGTCATGCCTTTTGGTCTAAAGAATATGGGGGCAACCTTCAACGATTGGTCAATAAAATCTTTAAAATTCAGCTCGGCCGAAACGTAGAAGTGTACATAAATGGTATGCTTGTAAAAAGTACCGATGCTGAGACTCATGTTGCTGACTTTGAGGAGAACTTTCAGACGCTCAAATGTTACAACATGCAATTGAATCTTGCTAAGTGTACCTTCAATATCGCGTTGGGCAAATTCTTGAGCTTAATGATCACCAATCGCAGGATCGAGGTAAATCCTAAAAAGATACAGGCTATTCTGGACATATCATTACCTTAAACATTGAAGGAGGTGCACCATCTTACCGGTCGGATGACGGCTCTAATTCTATTCGTGTCAAAAGTTAGAGAAAAGTACAGACCTATCTTCAATGCTCTAAGAAATCTCAATGGATTGCATGGACACCCGAGTGCTAAATGGCCTTCGAACAGCTCAAGGAGTACTTTATGACTCCTCTGCTGCTCTCCTGACTAATTCTTGGTAAGAAACTCTACTTTTATCGTTCTATTTTTGATCGAGCATTTTACTCTGTTCTTGTGAGACATGACTCAACTATTCAGAAGCCAATTTATTACGTCAGTCGGATACTCATAGAAGCTGAAATCAATTATCGACTGATCGAGAAGATAGTATATGTGTCGGTCATTTCGACAAGATGCCTTCGGCCATACTTTCAGGCCCATACCATCGTAGTGCTTACTGACCAACAGTTGAAACAAATCTTTCAGAAGAGAGACACCTTTGACTGTTTAATCAAGTGGAGTGTCGAATTGTGTGAATTTAACATCCAATATCAGCCTCGACCTGCAATTAAAGGAAAAACCTTAGCCAACTTTATTCTCAAATACACCCTCCCGATTGCAGCCAAACCCGAGTTAACTAGCAGCCTTAATGAATGGTCATTACCAGACTAGACCATATATGTCGATAGATCCTCAAACTCTTCGGGTAGTGGCGCAAGGCTTATACTGATGGGTCCGGACAACTTCAAAGTAGAATATGTCATTCGTTTCAACTTTAGAGCTACCAACAACCAAGCAGAGTACAAAGCTTTGTTGACGGGACTCCGAATCATAGCCAACTAGGAACCTGAAGTGTTTAGGTGTTCAGGTATTGACAGACTAAGAACCCGACCATGGCTAAATATCTAAGTAAGTTACATGAAACGATGGCAAGACTAGACAGAGTCGACATTCAACAAATCACTCGTTCATAAAATGTATGAGCAAATACGCTCTCCAAGTTGGCCAGTTTAGATTCAGTTACTTATAGTCGAACGGTTTACATCGAAAACCTACCATACCCCAGTATCGATAAGTCTGAAAGGGTCCTAGTAATAGACCAGCATCCCAATTGGAAAGACTTGATCGAAGCATACCTGAGAGATAACCAACTACCCAACTTGCCGCTGGAGGTAGCTAAACTAAAGTGAAAGGTCGTCTATTATGTAATTATCGATGGGAGATTGTATCGAAAGTCCTTCACTCATTTATACTTGAGATGCCTGGCCTCAAAAGTGGAAAACTATGTTCTTCAAGAGATCCAAGAAGGGATATGCGGCACTCATGAAAGGAGATGTGGCAGTCACCTAGGGGCTCAAAGCCTAGTCCACAAAGCCTTACGGCAAGGATACTACTGGCGGACTATGAAAACCAATTCGAATAATTATGTTAAAAGGTGCGACAAGTGCCAATGATTTTCTTCGATCCCGTGACTACCCTCTACTAAGCTCAACCCCATAGCAGGCTCATGGTCAATCGTCTAATGGGGAATGGACATTCTCGGACCGTTCCCACTAGCTATCAGAAAGAGGAAATTCCTCATAGTGACTATCGATTATTTCACCAAATGAGTAGACGCCAAACCTCTAGCTTAGATAACTGTAGCTAAGGTTCAATCATTCGTATAGACTCACATAATCACTCGGTTTGGCATACCTCATGTCCTTATCATGAACAATGGAAAATAATTTGATAATGTTAACTTTTGAGAATTCTGCACAAAGCTAGAGATCGATCATCGATTCTCATCGGTTGTGCATCCACAGACTAACGGAGTTGCGAAAATAACCAACAGAACGATTCTCCATGGGCTAAAGACTATGCTGACGAAACTAAAAGACGATGGGTAGACGAACTCTATAGTATCCTTTGGTCGTACCGCAGTATGCCCCAAAGGGCAACCGGAGAGATTTCGTTTAACCTAACGTATGGAAGTGAAACTGTCATACCTATGGAGATCAGGATCCATTCACTCCGGGTGACCCAATATGATTCCAAATAAAATGAATCTGCCTTTCGTGAATGCCTAGACCTACTCCCTGAGTTACGGGAATCTGCATCCGCTGGAATGGCTGCTTATCAACTACAAATAATACAGTACTACAACTGGAGAGTTAGAAGTTGAATGTTTAAACCAGGGAACCTAGTGCTAAGGAAGGTAGAAGCTACCAGTCAACCCAACCCGGGGGCAAACTAGTCCTTAATTGGGAAGACCCCTATTAGAACGCTCTATAGTTCACCCGGGGGCTTATCGCCTCCATAACCTAGATAGATCGGTCATACTCAGGACCTGGAACGTAGAAAACCTACAAATCTACTAATAGTAAGTTATACATTTGTCCTTCGATAGAGGTATCTCCTATCGGGTAAGCCCCTAACGATTTTCCTTTCGATGGTCCTATTATTTGATTCCTAACGTTTTCACTCTAATCAGCTGCTACTTACCGAAGGGATCTATCTCCCCGAATGGGGCTCTGTCGCCTTGTCTTATTGAATGGATCTATCTCCCCAAATGAGACTCTGTTGTCTCGTCCTATCAAAGGAATCTATCTCTCTAAACGGACCTTTATCACCCCGTCCTACCGAAGGGATCTATCTCCCTGAATGGGTTTCTATTGCTCTATCCTACTGAAAGGATTTATCTTCCCTAAGGGACCTCTATCACCTCTTCCTACCAAAGAGATCTATCTCCTCGAACGGGTCTCTATCACCCCATCCTACTAAAGGGATCTATCTCCCTGAATAGACCTCTGTCGCCCCATCCTACCGAAGGGATTTGTCTTCCTGAATGGATCTCTATTGCCCCATCCTATCGAAGGGATCTGTATCTCCTAATGGGCCTCTGTCGCCTCTTCCTACTGAAGAGATCTCTTTCTCTGAATGGGTCTTTGTCGTCTCGTCCTACTGAAGGGATCTATATATTCGAACAGGCCTCTGTCGTCCCTTCCTACTAAAGGGATCTATTTCCCTAAACCGGCCTCTGTCATCCCGTCCTATCGAAGGAATCTATTTTCCCAAATAGGCCTCTGTCGCCTCATCCTACCAAAGAGATCTCTCTTCCCGAATGGGTCTCTATCGCCTCGTCCTACCAAAAGGATCTATCTCTCCGAACCGGCCTCTATCGCCCCGTCTTATAGAAGGAATATATCTCTCCAAACGGGTCTCTGTCTCTCCATCCTACGAGAGGGATCTATCTCCCTGAACGGGTTTCTATCTCCCCATCCTATGAAAGGGATCTATCTCCTCTAACGGATCCCTATTAGCCCGTCCTACCGAAGAGATCTAACTCCTTGAAGGGACTTTAACCATCCTGTCTTACTAAAAGAATTTGTTCCACCAATTGAGTTCGTATCGATGGACAAACCGAGTATACTCCCACTGGTCAGGAAACCATCATTCACACAAGCTGGTCAATTATATAAGCAGTTTGACAATAGTATCATACAAGTGAACATATAAAAGAAATTCCGACAGATACAACAGATGACAAGTATATAAAATAAAACTCTTTTATTTCCATACAACGAACACATGTTCGATTATATGAGTAATTACATTTCACAAGCCTCTCAGTCAGACAGATTACATCACAAGAAATGCATAAATGGCTATATCGTCTCGATCATTTGATAACTCTAGAGAGTACAAAAATGGTAAGTAGAGGAACAATGAAAACAATATGTAGCCTTACTGACACAATAAGACTGCTGAAAAGGGGGACAAATCGATCGGAAAGGGATTCTAAGGATGCATCAGGATATCATCAAAGTTTCTTACATTACCTAGCTCCCTACACACTACCAGTACATCCTGCCATCCGACTTGGAACGAGACTTTTTTCTTAAATTCTAGTCAGGGACCCCAACGGGAACCGTAATAGAGCCCATCATAACATTCAAACACCAAATGACATGATGAGTTCTCATACCAACAATCTTCATTCTTGATGAGACCTCATACCAACAGAAACAACTTATACCATCCAACTCTACAAGGTAGGAGCATCCTTTTGAAGACCTTTCATGGAAGACAATTTTCCCAAGGAAAAAAACCCTCAGGCATGAAGAAGCTCGCTAGAGTACCACAAAGTCCCACAGTCTCTATTTATGACCTGAAGAAATCTCTTTAGATCCCTGAGCAGTTGAACCACTTCTCGGAAAAGGTGCGAATTAAGTGGGAAGATTCATTCCACCTCACCTTCATGTACTACATTAATTTTGAATTAAATCAAGTGGATGGTGAGGTGCATTAACACCAGTGGAAGATGAAACGGTTGAGGAAAAAAGGGAAATTTACATCCCATTTGTTTTAATTTTGTATCAATTGTAGATGATTTGGATGATCTCAAAAGACACGTGTTGCAAGCTTCTATGACTTTTTAACTTCTCGAGAAGCGAACTTTACTTATGGCGCCTCTCCCACAAATCGACACCATGAGCGAGGCAAATGATGAGACATGATCCAAACAACAGTCAGTGTGGTATTCGGGTGTTCAAAAGAGATACCCATGGTCACGAAAGATCTAGCACTTTCGAGCAATAAACATGTTGATCTCAATAGTTTGACCAACTAGCAAGCGCGTTCGGTAAAACCGAACAACCACCCCCTCTATTTGACTACCGAATACTAAAGATATTGAGTGCTTTGACTTCTGGATAGTAATTTTTAACTGAATTTCACCTTGATTAAATTTCCTATTTTAGTACGAAACGTATTTCTTGGATAAGGAATAAAACTCTTGAGAATCTAATCGATAAGGGAAATGAATCTATCCGTATAATCAAACTTCTTAAATGATAGTGATTTTGAATCTCTAACATATGAAATCCGAAATTTTCGGATCTTCTTATAAGGAAATTAGGATTGTGACGCTCCGAATGCATATGACTCTTACAGCATCTCATATGAAAGTTTTCGATATATCAAATCAGGTAAGTTCTCTTAACTCAACACCCACCACACAAGTCACAGGGAGATATGACCTCTCTTCTGTTAGTCTGTTTTCATTCTATTCGAAACTGTTCTTTTTGACTTGATCGTCGGAGTCTCCCCTACTGAAACACTCTCCGACAATTTTTTATAAAATTCTAATCTCTTAATCAAGCACCCGTTCGAGTCGTAAGGAGTCAGATCTGTGAAAATAAAACTCACCTCCAACAACTTTCATTTTAACAAAATTTCAATCACCATTTTTAAAAAATATCATATGTTTAGATAATATTTAAAAAAATATTATATTTCAAATTAAATCAATAATTGATTTGAAAAATTTTAATTTTTTTATTTATTTCTATATTTATAATAATAAGTTTTTTATATAAATTTGACATATTATAATAATTTATTAAAATAATAAATTATTAGAGCTCGTATACTAATTGGAAGTCATAAATACACCGTAATGCAAAGTGAATATTAAAAAAAATGAAAGATTGTGACCAGCCAAATAGGTAAAAAAAAAAAATGAAAATAAGCCATCCAAGATAAACTGAGATTGGAAAATTAGAGCTAGAATTCCAAACATCTGTCATATTAAACAGTGATTCCGACTAAGGAGCCCCAGGGTTTTCACCAACTCCATAGCCACAAGCACACATCGGGTATGCTTGAAACTGTTTGTATACGAAGGGGCTGACATCAAGATGACCAACAACCAACAAGCAATTTTGTCAGTTTCCATTTTTGTCTTCAGTGAAGGGAGCCGAATAATTGACTATTTTTTTTTTTTTTTTATGGTCACTTTCGAGGTGCCCGGGGCGTGTGTCCAACACGTTCTCCCCACACTGTACTGGCCCCAAAAAACATTCACTTCAGTATGACCCAATCTCTACTTTATATCTTTCCCTTTTTCAGCGTGTAATTGCCCCACTTCCATTCATTTGAATGGGAACAAAATTCTTAATTAGTCATATGATAGGGCGACATCATGGGAAAAAAAATATACTTTTGTTATAGTCTTAATTGCTTATTTAGTAATTTTTTAATAAAAATTTATTTTTTATTGTGTAGTTTAAATTTATTAGTCTTCCCATAAGTGAAATAAATATTTTTTATGAGCATATATGTTGAAGTGACTTTTGTGGGACTTAACATCGACGGACAGGACCGTTGCATCTTCTGGAATTGATTGACCAAGAAAAGTTTTACATCTTTAGTTTCTTTTTAGGTTTTTCTTTCCTTTCTTAGTATGTGTGTGTGTACATATATATATTTCTCTATTATTGGTTGCCACAATTCATTCTTCTAGGTAAAGGTAAAGAAGCCCCAACAATTTCAAACATGATTTAAATGTGTGCGTTGCCCTTTTATGAATATTTTTAATAGCACACGTAAAATATCTTGGAAACAAAAGATATTTATGCTTTCTATGTCTTTTCGCTTTGCTCAATTCCACTTGGCTCCCAACTACCCACATTTATATGTGTGTAATATATTTACAACAATTAAAAAAAAGTAAATAATTTATTTTGCAATTGTAATTTACAGTATATTTAAATGTTGAGCTTTTTAATTGATTGATCCTTTAATAAAAAAAATAATTTTTGGGGAAAAAATAAATAATTTTTGAGTTTATATAGGAATTTTCTAACGTTGTCTTAGGTAAATTTATTTGTTCTAATATTTTGCACCATCAAATGAAGGGGACCAAAAGTTGGAAGGCATGTGCGAGATGGAAACATAACGTCTGGCAACCACCGCACCCATGGAAAAATTCAATTAAAAGACAAAGCTAGGGATGAAAAGGCCAGCCTTACGCCTGTGCCCGTGTCAACACCTTCTTTTTTCTTTTTTCCTTTTCCTACCGCCTCCCTCTCACTATTGGATTTGGAATCTCTCTCTCTCTCTCTCTCGCCTCTTTATATACATTCCAGACGCCACCCGCCCCCCTCACGCCTCACTTGAACAATTATCACTTCTCTCTCGCTTCTTGCTCTCCCCCTCTCTAGTACTTGCTGTTTATTGAAATGGATAGAGATCTGAACAATCATAGTGTAGACATGAATGACAACAACACCAACAACATTTCTCAGAAGCAGAGACTGCTTCTGGATCACCACAAGGAAAAGCACTTCACTGCCGGTGAAATCGTCCGTGACATAATAATCGGTGTCTCCGACGGTCTGACCGTACCCTTCGCTCTGGCCGCGGGTCTCTCCGGTGCCAATGCTTCCTCTTCCATTGTCCTCACTGCTGGCATCGCCGAAGTCGCCGCCGGCGCTATCTCTATGGGCCTCGGCGGGTCTGTTACTCTCTTCCCCTCCCTGCGGATATTCTCTTCCCTTTTCCTCCGTATTTGAAAATTGAATATATGTATGTGTGTTAAGTGTAGGTATTTAGCGGCGAAGAGTGAAGCAGATCATTATATGAGAGAATTGAAGAGAGAACAAGAGGAGATCGTCAGTGTTCCTGATACGGGTGCGGTGTAATTAATTCATTTTGTTATTGATGATATGATTTGATTTGGACCGTTTGATAGGTGATAATAGTTTGATTGGAATTGCAGAGGCAGCGGAGGTAGCCGAGATATTGGCGGAGTATGGGATTGAACCACACGAATACTTACCCGTTGTCAATGCTTTGAGAAGGCAGCCTCAAGCTTGGCTTGATTTCATGATGAAGTAATCGCTCTCTTTCTCTCTCTCTTTCTCTCTCTCTCTATATGTATATGTATATGTAAATATATATGTTTATGTTATATTTATATATTCTTTTATTAATGATATTTGATATTATTTGTATAAATAGCTCATTAAATCATCATTGTTTTTTTCTTTATGACATACTTGTTATCACATTATAACAAATCTGGAAGATATCAAAAAGGTTGAAATATTTATATTTAAAGTTTTTTTTATTATTTTTTTACTTTTTTAATCCATGACTACTGGGGTGGTGTATATGTTCATGGGATGGTACTTGAAATATTTTTTCTACCTACACAATTTCCAAGGTGATGATTTATGAAATTGTCACCCTCTAAGAAAATCTAGTATTTTTATTTTTTTTATTCCTTTTCAATTTTAATATTTAGTTGTTCTAGCACAGATGCTTTTGTACAAGTTTGTGTAAAAGTAAAGAATACATGAAATCATCATTGGTTTTGGAGATAAAATTTCTCTTACATGGTTGTAGAGATCTTCGGGATGGCCAAACATTCGCTATTAAAAATAGGTTTCGTTAATACCCATAATCCAAATCAAAATTGAAAAAGCCCCAAATTGGAATTCCCAAGGCCATAAACAAAGTTAGAGATTATTTGGTTTTCTAGTGGGACTTGGCCGTGAGGAAATACTTTAATATCTGTGCAACTTCATGTTTATTTTGATTATATCCACAAAAATATCTTTCTGGTTAATCTAATAATACATTTTAAATAAAATTTTAATTCAAATTTTATATATGATGAAAACAGACACAGAAGAGTTTTACTTTAAGAGTCTAATTTGATTCAAATCGAATCTAATCAGTACAATATAATTATTAAATAATGATTCTTTATTAAAAAATATGTGTGTGTGTACAAAAGTGAGGATCTTTCATTGCAATCACAAATATATACTATCGTAGCCCAACACATGGGAAGGTTTCATTAGTAATCGGCCAACTACAAGCTGTTGAGGCCATTTTGGTGCGGGGCCTTTGTTGGATGGACTTCTTCCTTTTTCTAATTTTATCACGAAAAAAAAAATATTAAAAGTGAATTACATTCAACCACATCAGAGAAAAAAAAATTACGGTAATAGATTTTATTGGAATGAATATTATCTCCTATTTTGTTACTCTCCTACCACACGTCCTACTCTTACCACAATAATAATAAATTATTTGAGAACTAAACAAGTGGAAAGTGCAGGTTTGAACTGGGATTGGAGAAGCCAGATCCAAGAAGAGCACTGCAGAGCGCATTCACAATCGCCATTGCATACGTGATGGGTGGGCTAGTTCCTCTGATTCCCTACATGTTTATTCCCAGAGCAAGCGAGGCTGTGGCTGCTTCTGTTGTCTTAACCTTGATTGCTTTGCTCATCTTTGGCTACGCTAAAGGACACTTCACTGGTAACAAGCCCTTCACCAGTGCCCTCCAGACTACTCTTATTGGAGCCATTGCCTCAGCTGCTGCTTTTGCCATGGCTAAACTTGTCAAATTTTGACTCTCTCTCTCTCTCTCCCTCTCCCTATTTAGCTTTTAAATTTGATGCTCTCTCTCTATGTAGGCTTAAATTTGACGCTTTTTGTCATAAAATGTTGTATTGTGATTCCTGCAATGTAATGTAATCTTAAGTTTGTGTTTATCTACTTTTTTTTTTTTTTTTTTAACTCATATGTTTTTCCTTTTGCTTTCATTATCATGGCTTTTGACTTTTTTTTCCCTTTTTCTTTTTTTTTTGGGGGGGGGGGGATGTTATATTCTACCAAAATAGGGATTAATTAAAACACACATCAGTGAATCTTTCTCAAAATTCTTTGCTTTTCCTTCCCACTGGGAAGGTATCCTTTTTTTCTACTGCCACTTCTTTTTCTTTTTCATTGCTCTAAGGGCCCATTCTACCTCCAAAGCCACTACTAAAATCACCGGAGGCATTTTATATCCGATATAGAGTGTGGTGCGGGGTAATTGCCTGGAATCTAGGGACAGTATCCAATGTGAAAAATCTTCCTTACTCTTTAGGGTTCTTTTTTTTTTTTTTTTTCAATCATGTAGATGTACCTAAGCTGCTCATTGACATGGCTACATCATTTCTTTGATTCATGAACAGGAAAAGAATAAATCTACCCTGAAAGGCTTTTCCATTTTATATTATGATACCTATTTGCATGCATTTAAAATGAGTGTGTATGAGAGAGAGAGATAGAGAGAGAGAGAGATACAAGTAGATAGACTGTATTAACCAACCTCGTGTCAATGTGTTACAGTATGGACTATAATGCATATACCTTCCGGAAGTATTGATTAGCCATAACTGCTGCAATAATACATATATAAGGCAGCCAAAAGTCACCTTTATAGTAAACTACTGGGCAAAAGGTTCTAACAATTTCTTCTGTAGTCTTGCTGTTATGCACAAGGAATAGATGACAGCTTCACTCTCGGATCTATAAACAAAAAAGAAAACAATTAGCATTTTGTTATAATCAATATATATACTCCACTTAGCAAGATGATGACCTCAAAATGGAAGAAGCATTTACATGCATTTGAAATCAGTGAACTTAATGAGTAGAGTAACTTACATCAGCCTGGAGGATGATGAATTCAAGATCCATTTTTCTTATACTATCTTATATTAGCAGTTGGCTTCAGAATCTCTAGGTCCCATATTCACAGTCAAAAATCCCGAAGAATTGTCTGGCTGAGTTCCAAAAGGTATCGGATTGGTCCTCAAGTTTTGTGACTTCATGTAATCATTCAGATGTCCAGGATTTTGCAGCTTCTCCAACTGATTTCCACATTGTGTTGAATCCAGCTCCATTTGAGTTTTCTGGGGGTTTGTAGTATTTGGCTCCTCATCTTTGGAGTTTTCCAGCAGCTGAGTGGAAGTCATAAGAAGCTGGTCCAGCAGCATCCAGTCATCAGGTAAATCGGGTAGAACTAATGGAACATGGTTGTCTGATGAAAGTAACTTTTCATCCAATAGCCCTTTTGCAAAATCAACATTCTTGAAAAGATCATTGACCAATTCAGAAGAAAATTCAAATTCCGGAAATTTTTCTGAATCTAATACTGGCGGGAGAAGAGGCTTTTGTTTTTCATTCATTATAGGCTGGTACTTCACCATTGTTCTGTCAGTAGATAATATATCTCCATTCTCATCACCTTGTGCCAGCAAATTTTTGCCTGCTTCTGTCATGTGCCACTTACCCTCCATGGGCTGCAGCAACTGAACCAAAAGGCCAGGGTTTTGCATGGCCAATACTATTAATGACAACATTTGTTGTTGATTCTTTTCCATTCCTTTAAGATGTTCTCCCATGAGAAGCATTTTGTTGTGTGAGGTTTCCTGGTGCTGCTGAAGTTTAACCAACTCCTGCATTAAAGCATTCTTGTCAGTCTTCAAAGCCTCTACTTCTTTCTGCAGCTTCAAAAATTCCTCCTCTTCAATGACAATAGCAGGGCTTTCTGGTAGAGATGAGCTCTTTTGAGATGAGCCATTGGGCTGCTTCCTCCTAGTGATATTCTTCATTAAATGCTTTTGACCTCTGATAAATCCATCATTAGCAAATTCCCAGCGATCTGAATCAATTTTTCTGAAACCCTGGTAATGATGGATAAATTAACTTCATATCTACATGAAATTAGTTGGAAAAAAATGTACTTGCTTTCACTAGAACTAGGTGTTCATTTCTGTATTATGGAAAGGATCCATCTGTCATAACGTGCTCTTCTCCATCTTGAAAGGCATATACATATATTACCTGAACAAATTAGATCCAAAGGCTTGCACATGGAGGTTACATATACCACTCACCTTTTTTCCTGTTTTATATGTGAGATTCTTGATCATATGTCTTCCATATGACCCTGATTTTGTATCTCCACAGATGTTTTATGCATCCACTGGATTTGGAGGGAGGAAAGTGCTGAGTTCTATATAACCCTAGTCTAGTCACAATGAACAAAGAGATACTAGGATCTATCTCTTTCTTACAATCAGGATATCTTTTCACTACCACAATCCCTTTTATTGCAACTAATCTTGTGCCAAAATCCTAACCAAGATGTGTCCTTAAAAAATAAAATAAAATAAAATGCAATCTTCTAAGGAGCTCTAGAATTCCACACAACTTTCCAAGATAAGGAATAAACATCCCAAAGTGGGACAGGGCCACATAAAGAGAAATCTTTTACCTCAATCAAACACATCCTCAAGATACTCAAAGAAATAAAAGAAAGGCCTTTTAGCTCCCAAATGTTTGGATGCAGGATGAAATTCAACATGGCAATATCTCACTTCAACTACATAAGACTTACCACAGCATCCTTGTCCGTAGCAAGAGTAAAGACAAATAAAATAGTCATTTAACAGACCAGAATCGCACCAAAAATTGTGCCAAAAGAACACAAGCCGACCTTTCACACACTCAATAAACACCTTTACAGAAATCTACCCACCCTTTCTGAAAAGATTTCCAAAACTCCACCTGAAAAGACACTAGAAACTCCTTAAAATTCCGACTCTGATGACTACAACGTTATTCCTCCACAAATTTGTGCTATCTGTCCTAAATCTCTACAACCAGTTCCCAGAAAGAACTTTGCCAAAAGTCACAATTAATCATATTCTAGAACCTCTGAACCGAACAAGCTTCATCATTACCTCTGAATTTTAGAAACTTGATTTCGAGAACCATCTTTCATGTTACCTTCATACACCCTCCTTGGGGGTGTCTCAAGTCTTTTTGCTACTACACATGGAAGAGGAAACAAAGACATGAAATATGGCAGAACATAAAATAAACAACTCAAGATTTGAGTTAGCTGTCTAACTTTTGAGTGGTGATAACCTATTTTCCAACAAGCTAGCATCCTCCTGAATCTATTTCTCACTCCGTCCTAGGCTACTTTCCCCTTTTTGTACTTGGCCCCAAGCAAAAGACCCAAATACATGAATGGTAAGCTCCTGCTTCCACACCCAAAAATATTGGCCAAGGTATTTCCATTGTTTACTCCAATCAAGACAAACTTGATCTTGGAAAGATTAAACTTCAATCTAATAGGCTTGAAACACCCGTAAAAACTTACTAGAGAAACAAAAGATCCTTCAACTATCACTACAATAAATGATTGTGCCATCAGCAAAAAGAAGAGAGAATTCCATGAGAGTCCCGTCACTGCAACCCACTGTTACACCTTCCATCCACCCAAGATCTACAGCACAAAGAGCAACTACTATTACTAAGGACTTCCACATCAACAAGACAAATAAGTAGGAAGACCTTGTGTGGAACCAAAGAGAGGAAAGAGAGTTGAAAAGAGATTAGCATGGACATAGCAAGGGAAGAGAGTGCTTGAAGGAAAGAATAGAAGAGCAAGAACTACAAGCAGAAAAGGGGAAGTAGAGCTGAGAGGGAGAAGAGAATGGAAAACTCTAGAGAGAGATAAGAGTATCACCTGCAATGAAGAAAACTTCCGATTTCCATCCAAAATCATCAAGTCTGATTAAAATAGGATATAAAACCCTTTCATAGGTACATTCACCAACTCAAAATTTATGCTAAAGTGAAGCTCATCAGGTCTTTAAAGCATCCTACTAACATGTGGGGTCCAAGGTGGGCAATATGCAAACAGATTTATCCTTTTTTCATGAAGAAGAAGCTGCTTTCAGTAATATTCAAATTTAAGACCTCAAGTAAAATAAGTAAAATAAAATACTAATAAAATTCCATAAAAACCAACTTAAACTCTAAAATAAAATCCTAAACAAAAGAAAATAAAGTTACAACATAAATAAATTAAAAAATATCAAGTTAGCCCAAAATATTTTTATCTTCTAAATGAGTGGGCTGATGTCCTACATCACAAAGTATCCCTTTATCCAAGCCGTCTGGAGATTACATACGTGCAAAGGGGATACATATACAACTTACCAGAATAGGAAAGAAAGGAGATAAGATGCACTTTTATCTGTTTAATGTTGTTCTCCCCCAAACAATAATACTATAATACACTTCTCTCTGTGACACCAATCAAAAAAAGATGACACAGTACAAGTTATTGTCCCATTTTATCATTCTACCCATACTCTTACAAAATGCATCAGATCATATTATGTCACTATCTTTGTCTCCCTCTCCTCGATAAAAATGCTTCCTTTCTTTGCCCCTTGTATCTGGGACACCTACTTCTTGGGTTATGTCATTCTTATTCATTTTTGTTGCTCTTTGTGAAATTGATCAGGCATCATTCTTTTTCTTGTTATCTCCAAGTGATGATATCAAGAAATAAAGAGATACCGATTAATAGTCATCAAAATCATAACAGCAGCAACAGCTAAATTAGGATGCCTACCAGACGACTTAGAGGATTCCTTTATGAAGGCCCCATTTTTTTCATAAATGACCAACCATCATCCAACCTAAAAGGTGTTACAGTAAATATGTCTACTGTTCCAGCCAATATACTTGCATAGAAAAAGAAAACAAGACTATAATGGATAATTATTTTTTCTTTCACATTTTTCCTTTTATTTTCAGAAATCTAACTTTAGGCTTAGGTGAAAGAAAGATCTTCAAATGAATGCCATTATAAACAAATTTAAGAATGCCACACTTTTTTTTCCCAGAGAACATGACTAATGGGAACACCAATTATTCAAAGGAATCTACTAAATCTATGCCGAATTCCATCAAAAGACCAGTTAAATGTATCCTGGTGCCCTCTTGAATTGTACCATTTTCAATCCTTTGTTTCTTACTGAACAGGGCTATGCTATTTGTTTATTAGCACATTTAAGACCTGCTTGCAGTACACAAGTCTTCCCTTTAATTAATGTCCAAAACATGGTACTCAGAGAAGTTGACCTAATAGCATGGAAGTGATGCACCAGTTTATGCTCTTGCCTCCTCATCCTTTTTTTTTTTTTTCATTTTTTTTCTTGGGTACATAGAAGAGACTCAAATTTGAGACCTCTAAAAAGGAAGGGAATGGTGCCAGTTGAGTTATAATACATCAACCTCTTGCCTCCTTATCTAACAACACTGTAACTTGCTAGGGAGGAATGAGCTGATACCTAGCAAGTGCTTCCTTTTACTACCACTCGAAGGAACCACTCAAAGGAGCTATGGCACTTGTTTAGCACCTAATCCAAACCTTAACCCAGTCACCAGTGCACATGTCTGAGGGCATCCATAGGAATCCAAGGTTGGCTTCCCAAATTATGATGCTCTGGGAACCAAGCCTTTCCAACTTCCATATCCTGCCTCCTAAACTAGGCTAGCTGCAAAAGCATCTAGGTTTTACACCATGGCTATAGTGTATTTTACAGTGTATCACCAACTTGGATACTTGGCAGTTGTTATAACATGCTGGCCTTCCAAGCACCTAGGTGTTATACCATCCTAGGTGCATTACCCTGGATAAGTCTCTAGTCTTTTGGAAAGCATAGTTAGGTTTATTGAACAAGTGGACCAAGAAGCTTTCTGTCTTTAAAAGTCCTCGAGGGTCTAGCAATCCCCTTATTGGAGGTCTTATGGATTCTTGCAGTGTGTTTCCTCCTCTATACTTGTTTTGCAGACATGGTGGAGCCCTTAATGATGTTCTTAGTCCTATAGGCATTCGAGCACTGCTTGGGGTATGTTCGATATGCCAAACGGCAACATGACAAGTGCTTAATCTCATCCGGCATGTCCTCATATGAGCTTACTATGTGCAGTGCAGTGACCATAGTAAGAAATTTGAGTTTTATGGATATCCGAAATACTAATTTATTTTTCTTGCTTTTCTTGAACACTCCAATGTTCTAGAAATTGAAAAAAAATCAAAAGGGCCACAAATTCTCATCCTAAATATTAAAATTACAAAAATTAAAGCCTTATTATTGTCAACTGATAAGGTGGATTTTGGAGTATTGCTGTAAAGATGAGTTCCCTCATTTTTTTGTGTTTTAACACTTTTAAGGGGTCAGGGTAAAAGGTTTTAAGTGCAGGGGTGGAGATTGGATGCCCTATATATGGGCACACAAAAAGAAAGATTGGACACATCACCCATAGTTAATGGTACTCAAAGTTGCACAAACACTTCTACCATAAAGCAATGTTGTGCCCTGTGATTGGACACAACCTCCAAATTGAAAATTGAAGACATGCATTGGATATTTCTTAGCCATGTCCAAATATTCAAACATTTCAAAGTAATTTCCCTAACCCATGTAAAGTGTCTCTCCAAAAGGCACCAATCCATAAAACTGCACATGAGCCCCTAGGTAATCTTGTTATAGCAATGGAAAGAATTCATCTTCTTGCTTCCTATATGCTATTTATCATACCTCATCTCTTGTTCCTCTTTTTGCGGCATTCAATGTCTAAGTTCTAACTGACCTCTCTTTCTTTAATCATCATATCGGAAAGGCAAATTCAAATAGGACAACGTTCAATATCACTCCACATAGTTCAAGAAAAAACGGGTAACCTAATATGTCATATAATTCAAGTTTTTAGGAAAAGCCCACTCTAATTTTGATACACCAGAAAATTTCCTTAAAAATAAGTATAAGATACAGAATTATGACCTTACACTGCTGCAACAATTTACTTACAATTCAAATCATCAAAAGTCAACAAGCAAGACAGAAACCAAATGAAGAAAGGAAAGAAACCACATAGAGAGAGAGAGAGAGAGAGAGAGAGAGATGAAATTGGGTTACGTCTGACTCACATAGATGTTGAGTTGTCTCATAAAGCTTGAAAAATTGTTGTGCTTGAAATATCTGGGGAGCAATTCACGCTCGAACACAGTCATATCCGAAATAACGAAGCTGTCATTGTTTCCGCTCCACGAAATTATGGAATCGGTGGATTCATCTTCCACCATCTCATAGCATTTCACCAGAAAAGGCGGATACGAAACGCCTTCATTGCTTGTTCTCACCATAGAAACCCAACTCGCTTCCAAGACCCAACGACTTCAAATTCAACTTCGATTTGGGGAATTTCAGAAACCCAAATAGGAATTCGTCGGAGGAGTAATGGTGTGAGTACGTCACAAATTCTGCGTTTTGGAATCTATTTTGACGAAAAGCGTGGGCTGGGGCTTTGTTTGACACAGATTTTGGACCGAGAAGGATGTTGAATTCGGATATTTGTAAATCCAAGACTCAATTGAAAAGTAAACAAAAATGACCCACAAATTGAAATTTGGTGAATTATTAGGCATTACAAATTCTTTTGATTTTAAAAATAAGAATTTAAAATTTCTTGTTCGAATATATTGGACAACAATCCCAATATTTATAATCTTTATATAGCGTCTGTCTCGCACTAGAGTTGAGTATATGCTGTACGGTTACAAGAAACAATATTGGTATTCCTACCACAAATTTTAAAAATAAATTATCCCTTTTTTATAATATTAACAGTTTTGAGAAAATAATATTTTTTCTAAATATATTCAAATATTAAAAAAATTAATTATTGCCCCTGACCTTATTGATCCCGGAACTTTACTGCTGGTATTATTCATTTGCATGGGAATGTGATAAAATGATGTCAAATATGGGTGCTACTGAGCTTTGATGAATATGCATTCCATGTTTATAATGTTAAACAATGCGCGAGTATAAAATTTGTGTTCCATTTCAACTTCAGAATTATTAAAACAAAGGTTGTATTTCAATTCACAAAATGGCAGTGAGTTTTTTCTAGGACAAGTTGTCAAAGGACTATCAGAACTCTCCGTTAGTTGAAGAGGCCACTTTTGGACACCAGCAAAAGATGTCATTCATGGGAAGGTGCTTCGCCGTGACATTGTTTCCATTTTATTTTTTTTTTGGGTTAATTTTGTTTGCGTCTACTTTTTATGCGAACTAAGTTAAACAACTTTATAGTCAAACATTTTTATGTTTGATGCCATTAGAGGTGAGTTTTACTTTATAAACAACTCCTATGTTGACTTGAGTGGGGAATCGATTTTGATGCATCTTATGGGCCTTTATGAATGGAGAGATTTGCAAATACCCGACAGAGGTGGTCAAACGAAGTAAGCTCTAACGTTCAAATCAGGGAGAGAAGTGATAGAAAAGAGAACAAATTGAGTAGAGCCGTAAAATAGCCTTGTATAACTTCTGTGTGATGTGTATAGGGTTGTAAAATGTAAAGAACGTAGTTGGCAAATAGTTTGTGTTTAGTATATATAATATGTGTATACTGATAAATCTCTTGTTAAAAGGCCTAGAAAACCTAATTTCCTTGTGGAGAGATCATTAGGGATCTTTCGAAATTACAGGAACCATAGTCAAAGATCTTGAGGAGATTTAAGATCCTATATATTAAGAGAAGTTCAAATTGATACGAAAATTCCCTACCTTATCGGGAGAGATTATGAAAATTTCTTTTCTTATTGGTACAGATTATTCCCGAGATTAAGGAAAGTTAAAATCTTAGGTGATTGTTATCTTGCTTTATGATGTAAAGACGTCACTCGATGGGAGACAACTCGTAGTAGCCAAGAGAGTTCAACTGCGAGGTGAGCGAGAAGCTTATCGAGAAGGTTTGACTGAGGTGCTTGAGAGGCCTAAACAAGGATCTACTACGAGGGGAGAGAGAGAGTTGGACATATCCCGAGAGGCCCCTATGTGGTCCGTAGTTATGGTCTAGTAGGTCTGGTCATCTCTAGATTTTATGGTTTTAGGCTGTTGGGTTATATACTATCATTTGCCCCTTACTCCTAACATCAATTCAAAGAAGTGGCATTAGAAGTAGTTTCAAAATGTTATAAATTGGGGAATTACAATAGACGCGAAAGTGGAGCATTAAATGTGAGACGTGCCACTTTGACCATTGAGAATTGTGTTCGATATGCTTCCTTTGTTATAGATATTGAAGGGCAGTTGGTGGAGTTTCATCAGTTCATTTAAGTGAAATGAAGTTATGGGCTTAGGCTTTGATTCATGAGTAGTGAAGTTCATGAAAATAGAAATGGCAAGGGGTTTCAATCACCACAATATGGGTAAAGTCAGGAGCATAACAAGTTGTAAGGGACTACTATTCCAAAACGTTTCTATTGAACACCCTTAGACTATTTTTTCTTTTTAGGAGAAGACAGAGAAGGAGCTAGGGATGTATATACGATCAAGGCCATGCAAAAGGGATTTGTATGGTGATCATCAACTGCATGCCATTAAGCACTACGGAGGTGTTTTAGAGAGTCCTTTGTAAGGTGAGAAAGTTTCCACTCTTATACGTGAGTATATGGGTCTTACGATTAGAAGAGTAGTGGGGAAATGAAATATGGCCAATAGGTGAACATAGTCAAGAAGTTAATTATTGGAAGGAGGCAGTTTGGAGGATGAACTTGGTCGGTGAGGCGAAGAATAGCATTATTAGGCTCTGAGTCATTTGTCACCAGTGGGATAGTCCTTCCTTGTAATCTTCTTGTTTATGTACTTTATTTCTTATGTGTCTCGTATTTCTGTCTTTCCAATGATATACTCTTCACATGTATGCATTGCATTATGTTGAAATGAAATTTTTTTGTTGCTCACTATTCCTTTGCTTTCGTTTGCATAAGTTTTGTCTCTCTTCAATCTGACTCATTGTATAGAAATTTTGAATAATAAATAAATGAGAGTTCCCTTTCTTGTCACTGTGGTGTTCTAGTTACTTCATTGATTGAATGTTGAAAGACCCCAAGTGTTGAGTTCTACGAAGGCATTGTAGTCAAGAGAGGGTGTTAGAACCCTTTAAGTGTTGAAACCAAGAGAATAGGAGTTGGATTCTGCTCGCATGCTAGGATCTGTGCAAGGTGTATAGCTGAGAGAGAAAGCATTGTATCCTGATAGGGCTTGCGTAAGGCATAGAGTCGAGATAGTGGGTATAGAACCCCTAAGTGGTGCGGAGCCGATATAATAGGTGTGCCAACCTTGCTCGGGTGCTGGGACCATTATGAGATATGTTGAGAGGTACGGAGTCAAGAGAGTGGGTACGGAACCCTTATGTGGCGTGGAGCCAAGAGAGTGGATGCAGACCCCATATGTGACATGTAAAAGGCATAGAGCTGAGAGAGTGGGCCACGTTTACCTAGTCAGGTACTATGATTCGTATGATAACACGTTTGAGGTATAGAGTCGACCCATATGATGATGCATTTGATGTGCAGAGCTGAGAGAAGAAGTGCGGAATCCATATGAGGCGTAGAACCGAGAAAGTGGTTCATATTTACTTGGTCGGGTGCTAGGACCCGTATGATGATGCATTTGAAATGTAAAATCGAGAGAAAGGGTGCAGAACCTGTATGAGGTGTAGAATTAAGAGAGTGGGCCTGTTTGCCTGGTCGTATGTTAGGACCCGTATGACACGCGTTTGAGGCATAAAGCAGAGAGAAGGGGTGCGAAACCCATATGAGTATGTGTTTCTACTACTTGCAAATTGCTTTTAACTATTGTGCTATTGACATGATCCAAATGTTATGAAAAGGTAATAAAACATGTAAAATGGAGATATTATTGCAATAACAGTAAGTCAAAACTATAAATCAAGACAACTAATTGACAATATTAGAACACTACAGAGTAATAGTAGGCAATAGATAGAGATCACTAGGCCAAGATGTTCCATGAACTTGGGTCATAGTTGAGCATTCTGATACCGAGAGATGTTCTAAACTTGATCTTCATGTGCTTGATACTCAACAGTGCCTTCAAAGCATTCAAGCTAGACCGATCCAAGATGGAGTTGTAAGCTGATGGTAGTTTGACCACGTTAAATGTGGTCGTAGTAGTTACGTGGTTAGGTGGCATTCCCAAAGTTATCAGAGGGAGATGGTGTCTTAGGGTATAGTCACTTGCCTGAGAGTCCCTTCAAAGGTCTGGCATAAGGTTGGAGATATGTTTGGTTGAGGTCTGTTTGTTGGAAGGTGTCCCAGTGGAGAGGATCGTAGCTTGCCCCTTGATCGATAAAGATACTCTTTATTGTGTATTGACCTATTTTGGTGATGGTAACTAGTGGATTGTGGTAGCTTGGATTGACTCCTTCCAGATTGTCATCATCAAAACCAATCACTGGTCTCTTCCTTTTCTTCCCCTTCTCGATACGAGCAGTGAGAACCTCCTTGGAGGTAGACGCCTTGACATTTGAAAGATTGGGGTGAAAATTTGCTCTATTTGACATTACTATGTGACCACTCGATTGGTTGAGCTCTAGACTGGAGGAGCATCACCAAAAGTGAGGGGTGCCGAAGAGGGGTGTCCACCCTATATATAAAGGATTACTCCGTTTGCTTGGTTTCAGGTGTCTCGTGTGACCTGCGGCTCGTTCGGTTCGTTTGTTTAGCTTGTAACAAGTGGTCTTCAAGGGAGGTGATCTTCTCACTCTATGTTGATAAACCTCTAGAGCCTACCATCTCGAGCCAAGACCTCTTTTGGCTCTCTTTTTAGCCCTGTGTCTCTTATCCTTATGAGATCTTCCTCCACTAGCAAGTTTTTTTTTGGAAAACTCAATTTATTCTGTTGTGGATGGCAGGTAGGCCTATATTTATCCTTGATCTTTCGGCATTCATCTGTTAAGTTGCTGTAATCCCTATGAAAATAGCAATATTGAGTCTTGTCCTTCTTAAAATCATCTCTTATTGGACACGGGGCCATCTAATGTAAGGTTTGCTCTTGATTTGCATTAAGATCTAGGTGGGCGTGTCGTTCAAAGGAGTGTGGCTATTAAACTTGTGGTGAGACGGAGGTCTTGGTCGGCTTCTCTTGGGTAAGGGTCACTGAGGGGAGTGGGCTTGCTTCTTCCAGTTCTACTTCGGTGCCTGTCGAATGCCACAGTTTATTTTGTAGCAATGTACTTCTCTATCCGAGTATAGAATTCTCGGATGGTGGCCAGGGGTTCTTTGTGATCGAGATTTTCACTCTTGAAGGTCACAATCCTATAAGCAGCATTGCAAAAGCGATAGAATGATACAGGCTTGAGACCTGCATAATCTCGGTCTTGAACTTGTTGAGGAAATTTCTTAAAGGCTTGTCGTCTCTTTGTCGTAGCAATAGGAGAGAGGTAGATTTTCTCTTAGCTCCCTGGGTGAGCACAAAGTGAGCTTCAAACTGCTATTGGAGCTATGAGAAGCTCCTAATGCTGAGAAAGTGTTAGCAAAATGAGTTTTAATGATACACAAATGATGAGCTTAAAGTGAATTATGATGGGAAGAATGTGTTAGACTAATGAAAGATTGAATTGAGTGAAGTTAGGATTAATTTAGGCTTGATTCAAAACATCTAGGCAATTTACTGTAGTAATCTAGTTGACTACACTATAATGGTAATCAACTTGCTTAACCTACAGAAACTTAAATTAAGATTGGCACAATGCACTAGTCGACTGACTCAAGGGTCTTAGTCAACTCACACAGTTATCTTAACTATATGAACAAATTTTTGAAATCCTAACACTCGAATAATAACTGTCAAAATGAGAATAGGACACATTATAGTTGATCACTCATAAACTCAAGTTAATTTACACTCTTAATACACAGACAAGCTCATATAAGTTACTGCCACACACATATGTTACCTCACAAACCTCACCAAGCACATGGTATCACATATGAGACATGGGTTGTGACACACACTACAAGCCAATATGCATGTCATAACACAAGCAGGACATATGCCACTGTACCATATTGCACACATATTGGTACCAGTTGACTTGCTTGGGATACCAAGTCGACTCACCTGCTTAGGACATAGAGCAACTAAGCAAACACATGCTTAAATATAGATACTTAGATGATGAGAGGTGCTAAGGACATAGATTAGCTCATGCTACATTAAGACTAGTTGAATTACACATTAGTGGCAGTCAACTCAAGCACTGAGCAATGCTCTCGGTCAAATGAGAGAGGTCTTAGGCAACAAAGAGAGGACTGAGCCATGTGATAACGATATTTTTATACACTTAAATTGTTTTATTTAATGTTATTTCAAGCTTTGTTTTATGACTTTTAGGACTGCTTTAAGGTTTTATTTTATGATTTTACATTGATTATTTTCGTGGATTTTATTTTAGGATTATTGAGATTGTTTAAGGATATTGGATTGCACAGATAGCTGTTAGTATCTTGAACATAACTTTTTGTTTCGATGTCCGATTGACCTTATTCTTATTGGGTTGGAAAGTAAACTTCAAAGCCTACAAATCTTATGAGACCTTAGAGATTGGGTCAGACTAGAAAATATCTGAATTTGAGTCGAAATTACTATAGTGCTAAAAATCAAGGCCCATGAGTTCTAAAAGCCCAAGTCCAGATAAAATATCAAGCTGTTATGAAGACTTATGAATTTTTAATCATTTAGGACTCTTAGAACTTAGATTGTAAGAATAAAACATCTTTTACACTTATGGGGGGAGGAGAGAAACCCTAACACCTGCCTCTTTGGACAGATTCTTCTATCTAGGGATGTTTTCTTTATCTTTCTTGTTTTTCTTTATTATGTTTAGTTAGATTTCTTGTTCCTAGGAGTCGATGGATTCTGTTTTTTGATTAATAATATGATTTGATTCATTTTTTTTTCTTAAATCTTTATTGACATGTTCTTTCTTTGATGAGATTTCATTGTTGAACTTAATGCTTCATTTGTAAAGTGCCCTATGATTTGATGATTTGCGATTACATGTATGAGATCGAGAGATGATTGCATAAAATCTGACCAATACAATAAAATCCATATAGGGCTATGAGATCGACGAATGATTAACTCTGTGTGTAGGGATCTTAGGGAAAACTCTAGATTATAGATATTCTATAGATTTTAATGTAGTTCGGCCTAATCAAGATTGTATGACCATTGAGTTTTGGTTAGTCGAATTAGGGTTTCATTGCATGACCATTGGATAAATCTAATTTAGGGAAATCTGTCATCATTAATAATGAATCTTTAGTTAATAAACTTTAAGGGATTTGAAAGATTTTGACCATATAAAAAAATTAGAGATAGATAAAATTGATGTCTCAGGGTTTTATAGAACTAGGGTTTTTATTCATCAATATTCTATTTTTGATATTTTTGTAATTTTGATATCTTTGTAATGTTAATTTATTTTGTCCAACTTAGATAGGGTATTTTATAATTGGTAATACATAATATCCTTATGGGATCGACATTTGTTCTGCACTATACACAATACTCGAATATGATATATTTACCTGAAATCGTGATACATCTAAATTGTATAACAAGTTTTTGGTGCCATTACTGGCGATATTCATGCATACCAATAAAAATCATCTTGTTTGAGATTGATATTATTATTTTTTTTAATTTCTTGTCTCTATCTTGTTTTTGGTAAATAGAATATACAGAGTTTAGGGTTTTCATATATTTTTTACTTTTTCTATATAGAATTAGGTTTTTTAGAATTTTTTTTCGACTATCTAAAAAAGATTAAGAAATTTGGGTAAGTGACCACTTGGTTTGAAAGATTTCATCAAATTTTGTCACTTTCACAGGATTTTCTATTTTTTTTTTAAATTTTTTTCATAATTTTTAGAATTTTCTGATTTTCTTCTTGGGTGTCTTTTTGCATTATTTTATTGTGTTTTTATGATTTCTACATTTATCTTGATATTATAGATTTTCTTGAGTGGTTCTTGCAATCGGTTTTGAAATTTGAATTTTGTACTCTTTTTTTTTTATGTTCGTACAATACATGCTGTGATCCAAGAGTCTTGACTTAGCTGATTTTGATCCTAAGATTGAGAGAACTTCATGAACCATTCGTAAACAAGTCAAGGAAGTTAAGAAAGAAGAAGCAATGGCTCATGAAAATAGAGCAATGAGAGAGTATTCAATGCCTAGATTTCAAAATATTTAGACTAGTATTGCGCAACCCACTATGGAGGCAAATAATTTTGAACTAAAGCCGAGTCTCATTGGGATGGTACAAGCAGATCAGTTCGGTGGTGAAGCATTTGAGGATCTAAACAGCCACTTGAAAATTTTTTTGGAGATCAGTGACACAATCGAACCAAATGGAGTCAACCCCGATGCCATCAAATTAAGGTTGTTTCCTTTCTTTCTTAAGGGAAAGACGAAGTTATGGATAAACTCTTTTTTTATTAATCATTTCACAATTTGAGAAATTCTTTCTCAGGTATTTTTAGCTAAATATTTTCCAACTGGTAAAACAGCTAAACTACGTAATGACATTTCTAGTTTTAGGCAGTATGAGAGGTCAGTCTCTATATAATGCTTGGGAACGGCTTAAGGATTTGGTTAGAAAGTACCCACATCATTGTATTCTTGACTGATTGATTTTGTAAACATTTTATGGTGGTCTTTTAAATTTTATAAAAATTACCATTGATGTTGCGGTTGGGGATGCATTCATGAATAAGTCATATGATGAGGCATGTGCATTACTATATGGTATGGCATCTAATCAATACGACTGGTCTAGTGAGCATAAAATTCCTAGGTAGAGGGTTGGTGTGTATAAAGTTGACACTTTTAACATGCTTAATGCCAAGATGGATTTTATATTACATGCTTTGAAAACTAATCGAACAAATGTTGTGGCTAATCAAGTCTTGTATTGTTATTCATATGGTGATTCTACTCATATGTCTTCTAAGTGTCTGCAGGTGCAGCAAGCGAACTATGTGTCTAATTTTGGCAGACCTCAGAACAACCCCTACTCAAACACATACAATCCTAGGTGGAGAAACCATCCAAAATTTTATGGAGTCATGGGACACCACAAAGAGCAAATTATCCACCGAGATTTAGCTCATAAAATCAATAGCCAAGAGAGAACAAGCTATATTGGGAAATGGCAATCAAATGCTTGGCAACTGTGACAAGTGAAAAAATTGAGAGTTTGGCAGCAATGACCAATGAAAGAATTGAATGCTTGGTAACAATAGCAAGTGAAAGGTTTGAGAAGCTTGAAATTAAGATTGATCAATTAGTTAAT
This sequence comes from Dillenia turbinata, assembly GCA_037126225.1. Classification (NCBI taxonomy): domain Eukaryota; kingdom Viridiplantae; phylum Streptophyta; class Magnoliopsida; order Dilleniales; family Dilleniaceae; genus Dillenia; species Dillenia turbinata. Next base: position 12,360,800 of record JBAMMX010000019.1, read on the forward strand.
GCCTTTTATTCTCATATGTCAGGTCGTCTACCGAGTGATACTGAGAAAAATTCAAGAGTGCAGGTAAATGAAATCTCATTGAAGAATGAAAAATAATTACAGTAGCTTTCAGATCTATCCTAGAAAAAAGAGGGAAAAACAAGAGGTCAAAGAAGAAATCCATTAGCCTACCGATGAGAAGGTTAAGGCATCGGATTCTAAACAGTGAAGTATTTTATGTTCAAGTCAATATAAACCCCCTCTTCCTTTTCCCGAACGTCTTTTACAAGTAAAAGCAAAATTTGAAAAATTTTTAAAAATTTTTAAGAAACTGCATGTTAACATTCCTCTTTTGGATGTTATCAAATAGGTACCAAACTATTGGGGATTCCTCGAGTATGTGACTAAAAAGAAGAAGAGACTAGATGAAGTTCCGAAAGTCAAGTTAAAGGAGGAATGCTTAACAATCTTGCAAAGGAAGCCACCATTGAAGCTTATTGATCCATGGAGGTTTTCTATTCCTTGCACAATTGATTCTTTTGACTTTTCTGATATTTTATATGATTTGGATACTGGTATTAATATCACATCATATTTTACATTCTTGAAATTAGGGTTAAAGGATTGTCGACTTACCAATATTTAATTACAATTGGCTGATGAGAGTATAAAATATCCAAGAAGCATTATCGAAGATATTTTAGTTAAAGTTGATAAATTTATTTTTCCTGTTGATTTTGTCATTTTAGATATGGATGATGTAGAGAGTACTTTATTGATATTAGGTCGACATTTCCTAAATACTGTACGTGCTCTAATTGATATTTTTGCTAGAAAGTTGATTCTAAAAATAAATGACGAAAAAATTGAGTTTAATATTTTTCGTCGCATGAAAAAATTTTCTAAACAAGAGGTTTCTAGGATTGAGTGCACTAAAAAGGTTTCTGAACATGACGATGATATCTCTCATTTTAGTGATCCTATTGCAAATTGTATTGTCAATTCCCCGCATGTCAAACATAATTTTCTAGACAAGGAATATGTTGATGCATATGTTGCCTTAGGTATGAATTTTAAAGAATCTAAATCAAAGAAAATGTTGCATATAGGTAAAGAAAGGGAGTTACAATTCAATGCGTTGGTACATAAATAAAAGATGTCTAAGAATGCTCGAATTGACAAGGGAAAGACGAAAGTATGGCAAGACACCACGAATGGTCACAACGTGAAGATCTATGAGCCAGGTTGAAACAAGATGATTGTGTTTAGCCGAAAACAATAAAGAAAGGCACTTATTGGTAGGCAACCCAATGCTTTTATGATATTTTTTTGTATTTATTTTTGTTGATTTAATTTAGTTTTGAATTTTGGTTGCGTTTTATAGGTGAATAAGAAATTCTTTAGATGAGAGGAAAAGAAGTTGAAAAGAAGGTTCATTTCAAGGGAGTTCTCTATTCTCTTTGCTTTTATTTTATTTACTTTTCACACTGAGGATAATGTTTAACTTAAGTGTGGGGGGATGCATTACATTTTGATTTTTAGGTATTTTATTTATTTCATTCTGATTTTTTGGATTTTTTTTAAGAATTAGGACATTTTTATTTAGGAATCATGATTTTTGCTGAATTTCTTGAGTTTTGAAAAATTTTTCCATGCCAACTAGATTTTCTCGAGTTTTCTAGTCCTTGTATGTTACTTGTCTTGAATTGAGTTGTATGATAGATGATTGATATTAGTAGTTATTTATTACATGAGCAATTATTCATCTTTTTATGATTGATTTGAAGAATAAACATGTAAGATTCAACACTAAAATTACCTTAGTGAGGATTTAAGTCTTATAAAGCAAATTTTTTGTTTTCATCATTTTTCTTATTGAGCGTATATCACAAATGATTTGATCATTTTAGAACTTATTTTGTTTTACATTTTGAGACTACATTCATGATTTTCATACATCAAAATGATTAGGGAACTTAGGATTGCACACTTTTGGCTTTCAAAAAATACCATCCCAATCATTTTTTGCCCCTTAGTTAACCAATTTGAATATAAACCTTTTCCTTCATACGCTACCCATATAATTTATCCTATGAACCATTTTTTCTAGCCCCAGATTTTGAATCTTCATTCACTAATTTACTTATAGTTGATGACATAACATTTTGTTTTTAGATATTATTGTTTTGTTCAAGTTTTATATATATTTTTAGTCATTATCATGTTGATTGAGTTATTAAAAAAAAAACCAGCCAAAACAATGATGAAAAAAAATGAAAAAGAAAAAAGAAAAGTGCTGGTTGAAAAAAAAAAGAAAAAATCAAAAAAGGGAAAATCAAAAATCAAAAAACAAAAAAAAAAAACAAAAAAAACAAAAACAAAAAAAACAAAAAAAAAACATTTTTCATTCTTGATATTGTTTACTCTTATAGTAAAATCATTGTTCTTTGTTTTGAATAAATGATATAGCATATTACATATTCGTAGTTAGAGTTAGTATTTTTTTTTTTAATTTTGATGTAAACAATACCATGTCTTAATATTTAGGTATACTTAATGAATCATTTTAACTCTATATTTTACCCTTTATCCTGTCATTTGCCTTAGTCTTATTACAATCAAATAAAAGACATTTTGATTGGTGTTTGGATTTCATATTTAGGTGGTGGAGATTTGATATATGAGCAAACTTATGGTAATATTTTCTAATTATATTGATTTGAGTGATACACATACCATTATATAAAATGAGTGTTTTAAGTAGTTGATTAGTATCTTCCTTCATTATATTGAGTAAACCAATTGTGAGGGTGGTTGAATCTTATATTGTTCTTGATTTTAATAAGATTACAGGAGATGTCATAGTTTCTCTAGTGCTGGATACTGTGAAGTATTGATTGTCTGAATTGTAATTCCAATTTGAACTTATCAAATGCATGGTTAGGGATTTGGGAGGTTGAATTCGTTTTGGAGAATTTTTTTTTTTTTTTTTTGCTTGAGGACAAGCAAATATTTAAGTGTGGGGGAATTTGATAGCGATATTTTTATTCATTTGAATTTTTTTATTTAATTTTATTTTAATCTTTGCATCATGATTTTTAGGATTGTTTTTAGGTTTTATTTCGTGATTTTATATTGATTATTTTCGTGGATTTTATTTTAGAATTATTGGGCTTATTTAAGGATATTGGACTACACAGACAACTATTAGTATTTTGGGTATAACTTTCTATTTCGATATCCGATAGACCTGATTCTTATTGGGTTGAAAAAAAAACTTCAAGGTCTACAATTCATAGGCTAGGTTAGACTAGAAGATGTCTGAAATTTGAGTTGAAGTTATTACAGTGTTGGAAATCAAGACCCATGAGTTTTAAAAGCTCAAGTCCAAGTGAAATATCAAACTGTTATGAAGACCCACAAATTTTTAGTCATTTAGGACTCTTAAGATTTAGAGTATAAGAAGGAGACATCTTTGCACTTATGAGGGGTGGAGAGAAACCCTAGCAACTGTCCCCTTGGATGGATTCTTCCATCTAGGGATGTTTTCTTTACCTTTCTTGTTTTTCTTTATTATGTTTAGTAAGATTTCTTGTTCTTAAAATTCGATGGATTCTGTTTTTTGATTAATAGTATGGTTTGATCCGTTTCTTTCCCTTAAATCTTTAATGACATGTTCTTTCTTTGATGAGATTTCATTGTTGAATTTAATGCTTCATTTATAGAGGGCTCTACGATTTGATGATTTGCGATTATATGTATGAAATCGAGAGATGATTGCATAAAATCTAACAAATACAATAAAATCCATATAGGGTTTTGAGATTGATGGATGATTAACTCTGTGTGTGGGGATGTTAGGGGAAACTCTAGATTATAAATATTTCATAGATCTTAATGCAGTTCGGCCTAATCAAGATTACATAACCATTGGATTTTGATTAGTCGAATTAGGATTTCATTGCATAACCATTGGGTGAATCTAAATTAGGAAAATATGTCATCATCAAGGATGAATCTTTAGTCAATAAACTTTAAGGGATTTGAAAGATTTCGTCCATATGAAAAAATTAGAGATAAATAAAATTGATGTCCTAGGGTTTTATAAAACTAGGGTTTTTATTCATCAATATTCTATTTTTGATATTTTCGTAATTTTAATATCTTTGCAATCTTGAATCATTTTGTCTAACTTAGATAGGGTATTTTATAATTGGTAATACATAATATTCTCGTGGGATTGACACTTATTTTGCACTATACACAACACTCGATTAAGGTATATTTACCCGAAATTATGATACACCAAAATCGCGTAACACCATGACACTTAGCATGATGCACGAGAATAGCATTAACATCACACAAGCATGATATGAGCACTTGCATGCCACAAGCCATTACATTAGACCATGACATATATAATCACATCAGGCAAATAGCTAAGTCGACTTGTGATTTCACCCTAGTCAACTCACCTCATCATGACTTAGAAAAATTTCTAAGTATAGTGGTGAAGTATCGATCCTTTGTTAATTAAGGATCAATCCTCCAAGTATAAAACATGGGCAAGTCGATTCCCATAAAGGCAGTGGTCGATTTGCTATGCATAGAATATTTCACGAGCCTAAGGACATAAGCAACCCTAGGTTATAATGCCATATAACACATGCAAATGCCTAAAGCATTATGCCACATGCACTGAATCATCCTGCATATAGTAAAGTAGGTTCAAGTGTCAAGTGGACTTATCAGAATAAGGAAGTCGAGTACCACAAGTCTTAAAAGATGAGTACCAATCTTTGGACATGTGTTTGTCAAAGTTCAAGATTTGACCAAAGTAATAGAAGTTGTCGACTTGCATAAATAAGGGAATTGACTCACTCTAAGTGCTAAAAGAGAAATAGCTAAGCATAGTGAGGAGTACTGATACTTGGAGTTAGAAGTATTAGAACTTGGAATTGTTCAATGAACTAAACCAGGAAGCAGTTGACTAGGAAGATATTGGTAGTCGACGCACTTATGAAGCAACACTAGGCAAAATTCAAAAAGTAGATGATTAGCATAGGAGGAGTAGTCTACTATCACGTGATTAATGACTAGTTTTCAAAAAAGTTGCTTGAATATTTAATGAGTCGCAACAACCTCAAAATGGCTAGTTCTAATATTAAATGAGATTCAATGGTCAAGACACTTGGAGAGGCTATAAATACAACTACTATTGAAGACCAAACTATCTTTTGGAACAATTGTGAACATTTATTGTACATTTAATACTCTAGGTCTTTTCTATTTTTCATTCTTAAAGTTGGATTTAATTGGGCCATAACAGATCACATAAGAGCTTAAAGGCTCAAGGTCGTAACTTTCATTTTCTCTCATAATCTTATAAAAGATCAAGAACAAAGGGTCTTCTTGATCTGGGTTGTATTATTGAGTGAGAAAAGATTAAGGTTTGCTAAAGCCGAGAAGTGTAGTGTTAGTATTCTATGAGCAACACTTGTAAAGGTGGGACTAGAACTTATTAAACCTTGTTGGTTGTACTATTTGTGGATCAAATAGTGGATTAGAAACTTCAGCTGTAATCTGAGGGTGGATATACTTCAGGAAGATAAAACCACTATAAATCTTAGTGTCGAGCATTCTTCTCTCTTATTCTGTAATTTTTGTAAAGTTTTTCAAAAATGCCAACAAAGTGTTAAACAACCTATTCACCCCTCCCCTCTAGATTGTTAGATATTAATTCTTCAATTGGTAACAAAATGGGTGTGTTTAGAAGAGCTTAATAGCTTCAACATTAAAGATCCAACATGGCACTAAATAAAGACAGTGCCCCATTTTAAGCCTACTCAACAAATAGGGCTCCTTTCTTTATGGTCGCAACTGTAGCTACTAGAAACGAAGAATGTGGAATTTCATTATTGCTCGGATAAAACCGCATGGGAAATCATTGAAAAAGGCATCGAGTTCCCAACAAAAGAGGTAGATGGTGTCCCGATTCCTGTCAAAATGAAGAATATGACACCAGAAGAGAAAAAAGCCTACGGAGCAAATTGCAAGGCTGTTAACCTACTTCACTTGGCTTTGAGCTTAAATGAATATAACAGAGTCTCCTCTTACATTACTGCCAAGGAAATATGCGAAAGGCTTGAAGCAATATATGAAGGTACTGACCAAGTGAGGAAAAACAAAGTGAGAATGTTGAAGTAGGAATATCAGACCTTCAAAATGAATGATAGAGAGTCTATGCAACCGATGATTACACACTTCAACACCATAACCAATAAGCTCAGACTACTGGGAAAGGACATATCTCAAGTGAATATGGTCGACAAGATATTGAGATGCATGCCCAAGTCATGGGAGCCCAAGATTACTGACATTAAAGAGTCTAAGAACCTTAAAACATTGACCATAGACTAGTTAGCAAGATCTCTCATTACACATGAGATAAAACTAAATGCAAAAGGTCCAGTAAAAGTTGATAGAGGAAAGAGCATGGCACTCAAGGTGGACAATAAGGACAGTACTTCTAGAGATGATGAAAAGGATATGACTTTACTCACTCACAAATTCAGAAGATTCATGATGAGAAGAAGAAGCAACAAAGGCAAAGCAATATTTAAAATCCCTAAAGAGAAGGAAGAGATTTGATGCTATTAGTGTAAGAAGGTTGGGCATATCAAGGCAGAAAGCCCTCAACTTAGAAAAGCTGAGAAGAAGGAAAAGAAAGGGAAAAAAAGGCCTTAGCTGCTTGGAGCGATGAAGATAGTAGCTCAAGTGATGAGCAAGCTAAGACAAAACAAACCAACCTATGTTTCATGGCATTAAAGGAGTCCTACAAGGTTGAAGTAAACTCTTACTGCTCTGACACTTTAAATTCCTCCAATTTTGAAAATGAATTATGAAAAACTAAGATCTAACAACCTAGAGGGGAGGGGTGAATAGGTTGTTTGGCAATTTTTGGGTTTTAAATAGAATTTACAGGAGGAAGAATGCTCGACACAATTTTTATGGTGGTCCCACCTTCCTTGTGTATATCCACTTTCACGCTATACTTGGAGTTTCCAATCCACCATTTGATACACAAATATTATCGACAACTAGGTTTTAAAGGTCCTAGTTACAACTTATAGTTGTTGCTCTCAGAACACTTACAATATACTTCTCGGCTCTAGCAAACCCTAACCCTTTCTCACTCAACAATATAACCCAAACCAAGAAGACCCTCTCTTCTTGATCTTTTACAAGATTATGAGAGAAAAAGATAATAAAATCTTGATCCTTAAAGCTCTAATATGATCTTTTATAGTCCAATTAAATACAACCCTAAAAAATGAAGAACACAGAAAACCGAGAGTGTTAAATGAACAATTAATGTTCACAATTGTTCCAAAAGATTATTTAGTCTTCAATAGTGGTTGTATTTATAACCTTTCAAGATGTTCTGACTGTTGGAGTCCATTTGATGTTGAAACTAGCCGTTTGAGAGTTTTTGTGGCTTATTAAATGCTTGGAATTGCTTTTCTAAAACTAATCATTACTCTTGTGATAGTCATCTACTCCCTCATGCTTGTTAACTACTCTTTTGAATTTGGCCTCTGTTATTTCATGTGTGCCGACTGCCTATTGTCCATGAGTCGACTGCTTCCCAGTTTATTTTAGTAAATAGTTCCAAGTACCGATACTCCGACCTTTAAGGATCGGTACTCGTCATTGTACTTCCATTCAGTGCTTCAATGAGTCGATTGCCTCTACTCATGCTAGTTGACTACTTTTATGGCTCAGGTTAGATATTAAACTTTGAATAGTGTTGAGGATCGAAACTCTTATGTCCAAGGATCGGCACTCATCTTTGGAGACTTGTGATAGTTGACTTCCTCATTCTGATGAGTCGACTAAGCACTTGAACCTGCTTAAGTGTGTGCACATTGTATATATGCAGGATGGCTCAATGCAAGTGGCATAATGCTATGGGAATATGGCATGTGTCATGTGGCATTATACTTTAGGTTTTCTTTGGTTCTTAGTCTCGTGAAATGTTCTGTATTGAGCAACTTATATAGAAACCAACTACTGCCTCTTGGGAGTTGATTTGCCCATGTTTTACACATGGGAGGATCGATGCTTATTGAAATACAACCTAAAGAGAATGAATAGATTGTATAACAATTTTTCTACGGTTTGGAGATTTCTCAGATTATTGAAAATGAAGGTGAGATGAAGGAATTGAAGAATAAAAGAAAAATAGAGCACACCCAATTTTTACAGTGGTTCCACCAACGTTCACTCTTAGGCTTTACCTAGATTTCCACAATTTGCAACCCAAATAGTACAACAAATTTGCTTCTAGGTATAAATCAAACACTTACAGTGTTTTCTCTCAAGGCACTAACCCAACCTCTCACAGGTAGTTTCTCTCTCTAAACACAAGACCAAGAAATCCTCTGTTCTTTTGAATATTTTTTACAGGAGGAGAATTTACAATAAATGAAGCTATAACTTTAGATGTAACAAACTTGAAGCTCACAGATTGAATTTACAAAAGATTTGAATACAAAGTGTGCTTTATAAAGCTTAGAGAGTTTGAGTGTTCATTTTGTTCCATGATCATTTATCCATTCCACTCCCTGTTTCTTCTCTTTAATATTTATGAGAGAATGGTTAAGAGCCATTGTCGTGTAGCCGTGTAGGTTGAATTTGAACGTTGTCCATTAATGTTCCCATTAGTCATATTTAATATTTTTACCCATTGCTCTGTTCGTACCGCTTTGATTTTTCTTTTGTGGCCTTCTGTTGTGTTTTCCAATAAGAAGCTTGCTTTTACTGCATAATGACTTTAAACCTCACAAATATTTCATTTGACATGATAGGACAGGTTAAGTGTGATTATCTTTGTTGATTGGTGCCCAATAGTCAATGTCGCCTGGTTTAAAACTTAAGTTAGAATATGTGTTTACTTAAGGTCGACATGACTTTGTTCCTAGGTCAACTCAATTTCAAAAGATTTAGTCTGTTATAACACAAAATATGAGTATTGGTTGATCTATTAAACTTTTAGTGTTGACCTATGTTCTTGCAAACTAATTCTAATAAGTTTGGGTCGACATTGGTGAGTACTTGGATTAAATCGTGTAGTGATTTTCATAAACTCTAATGTATTTGGGCTGACACATTAGTGTGAGGGTCGACCTTTGTTGTTTCAGGCACACTTGTTCTAAGTAAGCTCGGGTCAACATAATAGTTTTTAGGTCAACAACTAAATATGGGCCGACCAATTAAATCTTCCTGGGTCAACCTATATGAAGTGTCATTTGAATAATTTAAGAGCAGGTCGACAAAATTTGACTTAGTAAAGCTCAGGCTAACCTATAGTGTCTTTAAGGTTGACCTATATATTGATTTGAATGAGTTTAGATCTTTTGGGTTGATGTTTTATGTTTCTGGGTTGACATTTGTTTGTATGAACAATAGTCAGGTTGACTTACATAGTCCTTGGTTTGACTTGTATCGAGATTGGAGTGATTGGGTCGATACGTTAAGACTCTAGGTAAATAAGTGAAGATGTGTCAACATATTTCATGTCCTCTGGTCTACCAATTGATAGATATAAGGTTGTGGGTCGACCTCTTCATATAACAGGTTGACCTAAGGGGTTTTTTCAAATCTCCAAATTGAATAAGATGATCTGTGTATCTTGAATTGGTCAACATGGGAGGTCAGGTTCACTTGGGATGTTGAATGGTCAACCAACTTCCTTTATAGATTGGGCAGGTCGAATATTGTCTTTGATGGGTCGACCTGTTTGTTTAGGATTTAGTGTAACAAAGCAAAGGCGGGTCAACCTAGCTTCTAGTGGATCCACCTATTCCGGAGTTAGTTTGAAGTTGTATTTCTAGATTCCTCCTTATTTCCTTAGTAATAATCATCTAAGTAAATGTCTAATTTTTACATTGAGTTTTTATATTTCCGTTTACTTAAGATATTACATGTAAATAAGAAATTACCCCTATTTGGATTCAATAAAAATTATTTCAAAACCTAATTTCTCAAGGATAAAGAGTTAACTTTCCCTTCAAAGAACAAAATTTCAATTTTGACTTTCGGTTTCACTTTGGATGAGTTTTATTTGGAGGGTTAATGACTTCAAAAAAAATTATGAAAAAATAGATTTTAACCTAGTTGATATATGGGGAATAAATACCAACATTTTTTAATTCTCATTTTCTTGATATTTTAGATACTCATATTTTTGAGTACTTAGTTTTCGTCGAGTTTGTCAAACTTGGATTTTCAATATTTTAAGTAACCAATTTCCTATCTATCTCACTTGCTTGAGTGGTACCATTATCTCACTATTAGTGATAGTTATTTCTGCGTATTATAGAATTGATTAGTATAAGTTGGTTTGTTCTATGTGACCTCTCGACAACCCTTTCTAATGTGTCCAACTTTCCAATCTTATGTTCATCCTTATGTTTATCTAGTGAGTCGACTTGTTTAGGTGACATGCCGACTACTCCTTATGTTTCATCTATTATATGTTTTAGCTAAAAATCTCTAAATTCTTTCCTTAATTAAGCTAATCATGTTTGCTTATCATCAAAACCTAAAAATATGCCAACTCTTATCCGTCAAAGGATTGGTACTTCATTTCCATACTTAAAAATTTTTCTAAGCCATGATGAGATGAGTTGACTAGGATGAAACCATAAGTCGATTTGGCCAGTCGCCTAATGTGATCATATGTGTTGTGGCCTAATGTATCGGCATGTGGCATGTGGCTTGTGGCATGCTGATACTCATGCTATGTTAGTGCCAAGCCAATGCAATTCTCGTATCATGCTAATGTCATGCATATTTAGTGATATGCATTATTCTCATGGTTCAGTTCTCTCTCGGTGTGTCAGTTCTCTCTCAGTAGACTAAGAGCCTTTCTTTCTATACAATGCCACTAGTGTGCAAGTCGACTAACCTTAATGTCTCATGAGCTAATATAGTTCTTAGCACTCCAATTAATTTAGACTAGGTGTTTTGTCTAGGTTAGACTAGAAAGTCGACTAACCTTAATACCTATGTATTGAATTGCCTAGGTGTTTGACTCAAGCCTAAATCAATTCTAACTCCACTTAATTCAATCTTTCATTATTCCAACACACTCTTTGCATCATAACATATAACAAGCTCATCATTTGCTTATCATCAAAACTCATTTTTTACATCATAATATATATCAAACTCATCATTTGCTCATCGTTAAAACTTATTTTGCTAACAATCTCACTCTTTTTTATGATGACAAAATTTAAACTAATAAAAGATGATTTTAAGTGTTCCTAAGAATGAATGAGGTTCCATAGGGATCATTACTCTCTTTACTCCCCTTTAATATATGATTCTATGCTCCCTTTCAATCAATGCACCTTGATTTCCACTTTTATCCCGTAATTCCTAAGTTTCTCCTTTTCATTTCTATATTTCTTCTTTTTGTCATCAACAAAAAGGTTAAACTAGAAAGGCAAAAAAATGGCCTAAGCTTAACGTCATTGACCTATAATAAAGAAATCCAACAATATGATCCCTAAATCAATGTCTAGGAGTGAAGTGTGTATGATGTAGGACATGTGAATGCATTGCCAGTATGTCTGTGGGAGTGAGAAGTGTGCAATAAGAGTTTGAGCTTGTTTAACAAATACAAAGACTTAAAAGCATAGCTCAAAACTAAGCAAACATCACATGGTTATCAAAGCATGTTTCATTACAACCATAACCACAAAATATCCATAAAGAGTTTAGGATAACCAAAATAACCATTAAAATGTCCATTACAACCGAAAACATAAAAGATAACAAAAGAACATGAAATATCATAGAAATAAAACATTAGCAGCAATCAACATAGATAGCGAGTAAAAGCAAGTAGCACACACACATGAATGTTAGATCTCAAGTTACTGCTCCTATGGAGGTTTATGAGATGACTTATATGGTGGCTCATGTGGTGTATACATAGCAGCAAGTAATGAGTCAACCTTCCCTTCTACCCTATCTAATTGTGCCTGGAACTATGCCTGCATGCATTAAAGATGATCCCAAATAATAGTTATGGTGATAGGCTAGTTAGGTATATGATGATGCTTAGATGCAAGAGGTGGGTAATCAAGGTCAATGCTAGGCTCTGCATCTACATGGCTAGGCTCTCTTTCATCTGTTTCTCCTTCCTCTCTTTCTTCTCTTTCTCCCTTCCTTTTCCATAGTCCATTCTCATCCTCAAACCATTTTCCCTTATTGAGGGATAATGCTTTTATCCTATTCTTTGTTTGAAGTTCAGTGATTACTTCCTTACTAGCATCCATCTCGTATATCTCAAGGAAGTAAGTGATAAGATTGGATAAGGAAGGTTTCCTATCTCAGCTCTATTAATCATCATCATACGAAAGGGAATAAGAAAGTGAAGGTCAAGATTTTTCTTCTCTATAATCAAGCCATGATCCAAAAATCGTCTTTAGTGATCATGGTGTGACTGCCACCTCTTGGCCTGATTGCATGAGTTATAATGAGATGTAATATCCTCTCAAGAAGATCTAAATCTACTGCTTTGTTGCTCCCCATTTCAAGTGCAGGGCTTTTGTACTTATATACTACTCACATTCTTCCCTAGGTACCCGCGTTTGATCTCTCAGCCTACACAATAGTTTAGGAGAAACCACAATCTCCTTGTCATGCACATAGGTTTTAAAGATGCATCTCTTAGCATTCTCACCAACCTTAATTTCTATTTTAGATATGTTCCTAAACTTTCTCTTCACATCAGCAATATTATTGTAAAAATCTTAACTATCCTTTCATAGAAAATATGATTAGGGTGAATAAGGCTTGGCGGGACAACTTCTTAGATAAAATTTCCATAAAGAAACTCTATACTTTCTAAGATTGCCCAATCAATCAACCTATTCTGAGTCACGACTCTAGAAATGAAGTTTGATTTGATTAACTTACTCTTTTCTTTTGAAGGAAAGTCATGCTTATCAAAGGAGGATGGACTTCTTGATCTCGACATGGTTGAATTTGCCTAAGTATTGAGATTTGATGAGATTTTTTTTTTTTTAAGGTTTGAGTCGGCTGGGGAGTAAAAGGAGAGGAAGAGACTTTTCATGGGGTTTAGAATAGGAAAGTATGTGTTTTAACCTAAATTTTTCTATATATACTCACAATTGTCAAGTAAAGCATTTGACTAGATAACCTATGTAGTCGACTATTTTAACTTTCTACCTAAAATTTGAATCACTACTTTATCAAGGTAGTCGACTCATTCTCTAAAGGTAGTCGACACTCAATATTCAGAGGTGAGTGTATAGTGTTGAGTATCGGTACTTCATCTTCGAAGGATCAGTACCAGATACTATTCATGCCATAATTTCACTAAGTGATTAAGAGATAGTTAACTCTATGTACTTTATGTAGTCGACTTGTAGATCTTAGAATCTCTATTTATAGTAGCAAGTACTAGTACTATAACAATAAAGGATCGGTACTTAGCACTTTTTACCTATATGTGAATAAACTAGTTGACTTGCTATTCACAACTAGTTGACTACTAGAGCCAAGGTTAGTGCTCTGTCTTAGTCACTACAAAAAAAGATAAATGCCAGTGGCTACCTTTACTGACGGCTGTCAAAACTGTTGATATTGGTAGGTCTTTTCTAGTGGAAAGGAGAACCACTAGTAGATGTAGTAGATGTAGGTCAATACCAGTGACTATGCTAACCACGAGTAAAGTCCCGTCTAATATTTCATGGAGCGTCATGAGATGGCAGTGCCACCATATGTGAACACATATCTAGTTTGCGATCGAATATTATGAGGATCAGATAGGTACTCTACATCTACAAAACCAATCAAATCTGTTTTGGACAATTTAGGAAAATACAGACTTATATCTTTTGTACCTTGTAAGTAATGAAATACATATTTAACCTTATTTCAATGTCTTCGGGTTAAACAAAAGTTATATCTCACTGATAAGTTAATGGAGAATGATATATCAAGTCATGTATCACTTGTGAGATACATAAGTGCTCCAATTGTACTTAAGTATGATTTTTCATAACCAAGAATCTCCCCAATATTTTCTCGAGATTTAAAAGGGTATTTATTTATGTCAAGTGACCTCACAATCATCGGGGCACTCAACAGATGTGCCTTATTCATATAAAATCATTTTAGCACTTGTTCTATATAAATTGTTTGATGCACAAAGATTCCATCCTTTAAATTTTTTATCTGTAATCCAATACAAAGTTTTGTCTTTTTGAGTTCTTTCATCTCAAATTCTCTATTCAAGTATTCTATTACTTTTAAGAGCTCTTCAGGATTCTCAATGATATTCAAATCATCAACATATAATACAATAATAGCAAAATCAAATCCAAACCTCTTTATAAAAACGCATGAACAAATGGGATCATTCTTATATCTTTCTTTTAACAAATACTCACTAAGTCGATTATACCACATGTGATCAGATTGTTTTAATTTATATAAAGATTTGTTCAATTTGATTGAGTAATATTCTCAAGAACTAGAATTACATGTTTTTGATTATTTCAATCCTTCCAAGATTTTCATATAAATGTTATTATCAAATGGACCACACAAATAAGTTGTAACAGCATCTATTCAATGCAAATCGACTCCCTTTTGTATAATCAGACAGATTAGAAATTGAAAAATAATCACATCCACTATAGGAGAGTATGTCGCATAATAATCAATACTAAATCTTTGCGAAAATCCTTGTGCAACTAAACATGATTTATATCTCATAATTTCACCTTTCTCATTTCGTTTTCACACAAAGACTCATTTGTATCCCATTAGTTTTACACCAATAGGTGTACGGAGTACTAGTCTGAAAATATTTCTTTGGTCAAGAGATTTCAATTTTGACTCAATTACATCTTTCCATTTTGGTCAATTATGTCTATATTTGCATTCCTCAGTAGACCTTTATTCAAGATTCCCATTTCATTCCTAGTACTCATTATTATGTGACATGCAAAAATGTCATCAACATTAACATTATTTCAGTTTCATATTTCTCCAACCATAATTTAACTTATTGAAATCTCATGATTAACAATATTTTCAGGTACCTAATGTTCTTCTAGAACATTATCCATGGCTGGAACATCATTGGAATATACAATATTCTTGTTTAGACCATCTAATTTATTTGATTCTATTCTATCTCGAGAATTTTTATCTTTGAAACCAATCGGTCTACCATATTTTGTGTGCTCTTTAGACTCATTAGCAGTGTTATATTATCCTTGAAGGACATCAATTCTAATGGGAACATTAACAGTCATAATATGTGATTTAGCCACTCTTTTATGGTCAGTAAATGCGTTTGACAACTGATTTGCTAAATTTTGTAAATGAATCAACTTTTGAACTTCTGTTTCATATTGCTTTGTTTGAGAATCAAGATAAGATAATAATGATTCATTCCAACTGATTTTATTTTCAGACTGTTTATTCTTTTCTCCCCCTAATATTGGGAAAACAAACTCGTCAAAATGACAATCAGCAAAATAAATTGTAAATAAATCTCCTATCATAGGTTCAACAAATTTAATAATCAATAGCGATTCATACCCAATGTATATTCCAAATCTCCTTTGAGGTCCCATCTTAGTTCTTTGTGGTGGAGTGATATGAACATATACTGTACGTATAAAAATTCTCAAATAGGAGATACTCAGTTCCTAAATAGGGAAAAGTTATTACTACCTGTTGGTTAGATGCAAAAAAGTGTTGTAGCGTATAAAACAGCATGTTCCCAAATAAAAACTAGTAATTTTGCTTTTATAAACAATGGTCTTATAATCAAATGAATACATTTAATGAGTGATTTTGCTAAATCATTTTGAATGTAAACATATGCTATAGGATACTCTACACTTATGACAATCGACATACAATATTCATCAAAATTTTAGGATGTAAATTCACAGCATTATCAAGACGAATTTTTTAATTAGATAATCTAGAAAATATGCTTGTAATATAAAAAACTGAGCAACTATTCTTGCAAACGCAAGGTTGTGAGTTGATAATAATGACACATGTGACCACCTAATTGATGCATCAATTAAAACCATAAAATATTTGAATGGTCCATATGGTGGGTGTATAGGCCCATAAATATCACTATGTATTTGTTCCAAAATTTTAAGAGACTCAAAATTTATTTTTACTAGTGATGGTCTTATAATTAATTTGTCTTAAGAGCAAATAACACAATTAAATTTATTAGATTGAAGAATCTTTTGAGACCTTAGAGAGTATAATACTTCTTCAATTTCAAATTTAATTCCTCTGGGTAAGCATATATTAGCTCTTCTAGAGTCTTCTATCAATTTTGTACGACCAGATATGGTATTAACATTGATCTCTTACATTATTGGATAAGAAAAATTTTTATTATCTTGTAATATAGTGTGTAGTAAAACTATTTGCAAGACAAATTTCTCCATCATTCATCACGAATCAAACCAGGAGAATATTTATGTTTGTCAATAAATAGACAAATATTTTATAATTCATGATAATGTTGATACTAGTGAGTTCTAAAAATTTATTTATTTTTAGATACTCTCATTGTCAATCAAGTGGTCAATTTTTCTTTTAAAGATATATATTTGTACTCTATTGGAGTTTTCAATTAATTTTGTATTACCACTTATGGTATTAATAATTGTTTCTCCCAACTTCAGACAAGAGAGATAATTCTTATTGTATGTATCACAATACTATCAATAAAACATTCATCTTTTTCGTCTTTTATTGATCTTAGGATATTCTCACAACGTTTTGAGAACTTATCTTACCTTTTTCCATCATTATTGTCCGACGTCTGGTGGTGACATTTGCTCTTTTTAATTTGATAGTTCATGGTTACTAATATCATCATAATTATTTCATCCTCAGTCACAACCACAATCACGATCACGACCACTTTTGGTGATTGTTTGATGCAATAAAAATAATTATAAATTGATAAATAAAAATCATTGGATCAATTAATATTTTCCAACTTTTCTTTGTCTTATTTTTCATCATGATTATTCCGTTTCTGGTGGTTTAATAAATTTGCATGACCACATCCGGTGGTTTGATAAATTTGCTTAATCACAATAATCATTACAATCACAACCTCATCTGTATTTATAATAATATTTAATCACATTCACTTCCAGGAATGGACTACGACTAGTAGGTTGATTTTCATGATTTTTCATCAATAATATTTTGTTCAATCACAATGGGACATAAAATCAAGTCAGAATATTTTAAATTCTTTTTTCAATATTGCTACTGCAGCAGCAAATTTGAGACATGAAAAGTGAAGAATTTTATAACATATTTTTCCTAATAATATTTTTCTCCGCAAAACTTTAATTGGGATATAATTTCAAATATTGTAAAATTATACTCACTGATTAAATTGAGATTTTGTAATCTCAAATGTAACCAGTCATAAGAATAACCATTTTCAGGTAGTTATACTTTCCATCATTATTATTCCTTCAAATTATTTTAATAGTGTTTTCAAGACCTATTACATCTAAATGCATTTCGACATCTAACACCCATGATAAATAATCCTTTCCCATAATATCAAAAGCCACAAATTCGAGTTTCACAAGATACCATATTATTAACTATGAGGAAAAAATAAATAAATATATATATTAATGAAAACTCATTGATTAAATAAGTGGTGTTGTTACACCAAATCTACATCTTATAAAAGACTTTTAGACCAATAACCCGCACAATCTGACTTCCAACCTATATACTTAATCAATAATAAGATTATTAAACTAAGAAAATTTTAAACACAACAAAAATATGATAATTCCTTTTTTGCTGTGGAAGTCACACTAAGCTGTAACCATAGAGCATAGTTTGAAAAAACCACAATTTTTAATAAAATGTCTACATAAAAATAATAAATAAAAGTTATAAAAAATTCATGCCAAAGATAACTTATTCTTCATTGGTGAGAACTCGTGCTCAATTGGACAGAGTTTCGCGCTGATAACATGTTATAAAATAAAGAAAATTCTAATAAAGAAGAAGAAAATAGAGAGAGAGAGAGAGATTTCTTATTTTCTTGTATATTTGTTGAATGAAATTACAAAGGGAGATATTTATATAACTTGAGATGTGTACATAAATGGAAGATTCTAAACTCGTATATTCTCTCAAATATGTGATATTTTTATATTGATATATAAAAGATACTACTAATAGCAATATTGATATTATGTGTAATCTTCTAAAATAGTTATCTATCATTTATTGGACATTCATCCAAATTTTATAGTGTTTATAACAATAAGAGATTATAAATTAAAAAATTGATTTTCTCAAAGGGCAAAAAAAAATTACCATAAGAAATTAATATCATTCATAATTTCATATCTTTCCACTCTTGGGGTCCACACAGCACATTTTAATATAACATACTGTAACTTATATAATGATTATCCGTCAGATGTTTCGAGTCACTCTTAATGCTTGGTATTCATAGAGATCACATGCGGCAGGTAGTGGTGGAAACAGACAGAGCGAGAGAGAGACAGAAACCATGAATGGAAATTTAAAGCCAAAAAGAAAAGGAAGACTCAGTTTTACCAAATCGATACCTGAAATGATACTGCTTCTAGTTTTTTTTTTTTTTTTAATATAAGTTATAAATGATGAGGAACGGTATTTATTTTTTCAAATAAAATTAAAAGAGACATTTATAGTAATTAAATAGTATATAGATGGTGTAGTACTACATCATTTATTGCACTCTTTTAATTTTTTTAGAAGAAATAATATTTAATCTTTGATATATATTTTTGAAATTGAAATACAATAATTTTGAGAAAATTATAAGGTTGGATTTACTTCATGCATTCAAAAAGTTATAAGAAATTATAAAATTAATCAAAATTAAATTGATTTTCCGAAAAGTCAGAAAATTTTACAATAAAAAATTAATATCCTTCATAATTTCTTATAATTCCGACTGTGGGGTCCACACAATGCATGTTTAATATAATATATAATAACTTTTATTGTGGTATATTTAGTATGATATGTGTGGTTGAAATCGGTGATGTTTGGTGCTAGTGGAGATCATCAATGGTTTTGGTGATAGGGGTGTCAACGGTTGAATTCGATTTAGTAATCAAACCTAACCAAATCAAAAACTAAAGTTTCAAAAAAAATTTAAACTAAATGATAAATCGAATTTAATTCAGTTTAAATCGGTTTAAATTTTTTCCAAATTTGCTGTAAGCATTAGAAGGCTTTTAATCACGGTGGATCTGGTGGTGGATCTGACAGTGGATGTAGGGGGAGTTGGTTCATCGAAGAATATCCATCTCATGGTGGATTTGGCGGCGAACATTGGGATCGGAATCTCCGTGAATGACCTTCAAGGCATGGATGGCTAAGGTGCACTTATATCGCACTTTGTAAACTATGTTGTCGTTTCTGTGGCTGAATACTTGGAGGTTCTCAAAATCGGAGGAGCAAAAGGAAGCGCTTTGAGCAGCAGAGGAGGCGGAGTAAGGAGAAAGAGGGAGAGGAAAACGAGGGTGGCGATCGGGGGATTCCCTGAGAGTGAGAGGGAGGTTGAGTTGGCGATGGTCGCGGACAACAGCCATAGAGACTAGAGAGAGAGAGAGAGATGTAAATTGTAATTCTCGAGTGGTGGAGAAGTGGGAGAGAGAAAGCAGAGAGCCACGGAGGAAGGTGAGAGGATATGGTGGTGAAGTGAGAGAAAGAAAGCAGAAAGCCTTCGAGAAAGAAGAGAGGATACGGGCAAAGAGGGGATGGGGTTGGACCGACTTGGCTGAGAATATGGACCACATATTGGGCCCATCTTCATGGTGAGGTCCCCCTCGGGTGGCCGAGTGACACATTTTTTTTTTTTCTGATTTGACCACTGTTCGATATTTGAGATTTTATCTTGATTAATTCGAATCGACTTGTTGTCGGACCTTTTATAAGAAAAAGTCTTCCAATATCGGCTATTACATTCCTATGACAGTTTAAACCTCCGACCATAGATAAATAGTTAAAATTCTTTTTTAATTATACCACCAAACATTGGTCCAAGTGACACATATTGAGAAGAGGGGATTGGGTTGGACAACAACTACCCATAGTTTTGAGAATGTTTTTTTTTTTTTTGTGGTTCAGTTCAACATGAATCGAAGCATTTTTTCTTTTACAAAACTAAAACCGAATAAAAAAAATTTAGTTCAGTTCGATCTGAATCGAATTTAATTAAAAAAAAAATTGAACCAGACCAAAAATTTCAATTTGATTTGATTCGGATAGTCCGTTTAACCCAAACCACTTATAGTCCTAAATGAGAGAGAGAAAGCAGAGAAAGAGAGAGAAAACATAAATGGAAATTAAAAAAAAAAAAATCCCTACTACCAAACCACCGGCTATTCTCTTAAATATTATATTTCAGAATTAAAATTGTAAAAATATTGATATTTTAATTTGAATCATAAAAATGGTACTCTAAAATTGATTTTTAAAAAATCGATTTCAAATAGCAAATTTCAAATAATAGCAAAAGTAAAATAAAAAAATGTGTTTAAAATCCATTCCTTCAAAACCGACTTTTGCTTACTTAAATTGATATAAGAGAACTCATTTTACAGACTTCAACGAACTTTTTTAGAAAACCCAAAAACCCTCCCCCTCTCACAATGCGAAGGCTCTCCTGCAGCTAATTCCTGCATGAGATTGCTATCGAAGCTTGACAATGATGAGATTTGCTCCTACAACTCCATTTTCGGCAACTTTAGATCCATTTTAAGCAACGACGCTGACAAGAGTATTCATTGTTCAACATGCCATCCTTCATTTCTGGTACTCCTTTTTCACTTTTTCTGGCGTTGTGAGAGTTACCTTGCTATCCTTTATTTTCGGTATTCATTCATGACTGCAGGTAATTTTTTTTTTTTTTTACCTTTTCTACTGAAAGCATTTTTTAGTTTTTTCTTAAATTTTCTACTGCTACTGTCATTGCACGTTGGATTTTTTTCTACTACAAACAATAATAATTGGAGTCTTAATTTTAAAATTTGAGATCGACTGTGAAAGATAAATATAAAATAATTCCAAAAAATATATATATATAATAGTAATAATAATAATAATATTAAAATATATATATACACACGTTACTCAATTAAACTTAAAGAGGAAAAAAAATAACGTAATGATCTAACATGCTCTAATTCCCCTGCGCCATTCGTTTCTGTCCAAAATTATCTTTTCAATTTATCCTTTAAATGTCATATCTTTGCAAAAATATTACATCCATATTTTTAACGATCTATCTTATCATTTGACTAAATCTCTTATATTTAATCTCTTAATCTTCTTAATTGGTACGTTTTTTAATTTTCATTGTATATGTCTAAATCACCTCAAACGATATTCTCACATTTTATCTACAATTAACCTCACTTCTAATTTACTGCGTATGTCTTCATTTCTAATCTTCTTTTTTATAGTTTTATCACATATCTATCTTAACATTCTCGTCTCAGTGACAACCATTTTCTATTCTTGTTGTTATTTAATGACCTAACATTCGGTATCATATAATAATACAGTTCTTACTGCTATTCTACAAAACTTTCCTTTTAAATACAGTGGTATCATGCGATCACAAAGAAGTTCAAATGCCTTTCTCCATTTCATGTAATCCGTTTCGATCCTATGATTCACATCCCCATCTATGTTAACATCGTTTTAAATGACGAATCCTAAATATTTAAAGCGTTCACTTTTTTTATGCATCCTGACCTTCTAATTTGATTGTTTCTTTATCATTCCTAATTTACTGCGTATGTCTTCATTTCTAATTTTATTTTTTATAGTTTTATCATATATCTATCTTAACATTCTTATCTTAGTGACAACCATTTTCTATTCTTGTTATTATTTAATAACCTAACATTTGGTACCATATAATAATGTAGTTCTTACTGCTATTTTACAAAACTTTCCTTTCAAATACAGTGGTATCATGCGATCACAAAGAAGTTCAGATACCTTTTTCCATTTCATGCAATCCGTTTCGATCCTATGATTCACATCTCCATCTATGTTAACATCGTTGTAAATGACGAATCCAAAATATTTAAAGCGTTCACTTTTTTATGCATCCTGACCTTCTAATATGATTGTTTCTTTATCATTATGGTAATTACCACTAAAAATGTAGCTCATATACTTAGTTTTTGACCGATTCAATCTAAATCTTCTGAATTTTAGTGTCTCTCTCCATAACTCTAATTTCGCACTAATGTCCTTTCTAGTTTCAATGATCAACATTATATCATCTGCAAAAAATATATACCATGATATTTCATCTTTAGTACTCTTTGTGATCTCATTTATTACTATTGCAAAAAAGATAGAACTCAATGTTGATCCTTGGTGAAATCCGATTTTAATTTAAAAACTGTCACTTATGCATTCACAAGTTTTTATATTGGTAACAGCTCCATCTTACATATTTTTTATAAAATTAATGTATCTAACGGAAATTCCCTTTTTTATCAACGCCCACCACAATATGTCTCTAGGAATTTTATCATATGATTTTTTCAGATCAATGAATACCATATGTAAATATCTTTTTGTACTCTAAATATCTCTATCAAATATCATAGTAGGTGAATTGGCTCGGTGGTAGATCGATTTGGCATAAATCTAAATTGATTTTGAGTCATACTTATCTCTAATCTCAATATGTGCTCAATCACGCTCTCCCACAACTTTATGATATAACTCATAAATTTAATTCACCTATAATTTGAGCAATCTTGTTTGTGGCACAAGTGTGCTCTCCCTCCACACTTGGGACAATTTCTTAGTTTTCTATATCTTGTTAAAAAGATCTGTTAGTATTGTTATTCCAACATCACTTAAACATTTCCATACCTCGATAGGAATGCCGTCAAGTCCTATGGTTTTGTTAACTTTCATTCTTTTTAAGACTTCTTTTACTTCATGAAGGTGAATTTTATGTTTAAAATACCTATTGATTTCTTTTATAGATATCATGGTATTGTCGATATCTCTTATACTCTCTGTATTGAAGAAATTATAAAATTAATTCCTCCAGCGCTTTCTTATATCATCATTCCTTATAAGTATATTATTGGTCGCACTCTTAATACACCGAACCTTATTTAAATCTTTTCTTTTCCTCTCTGTTAACTTAGCAATTCTGTAAATCTCTTTTTTCTCATTTTTAGTTTTTAGTTTCTTATATAATTCATTAAACACCTTAATTTTTGATTTGTGAATGATCATCTTTGCCTCTTTCTTTGCAGTTTTGTAATTTTTAAATATATCGCTATTTCTTTTACTTTTAAGATTTTTATAACACTCACGTTTAGTTCATATGACAGTTTGGACTTTCTCATTCCACCACCATAACTCCTAACCAATAAGAACTCGTCCCCTAGATATACCGAGACCATCCTTACCTACATTCTTAATATTATTAAACACTTTTAACCATATAATTTTCGAATTATCATTAGCAGAGCAGGTAACTATTTGAATTAATTTGTCTCTAAAAGTTATCATATTTTCTTCTTTCAATTTCTATCACTTAATTCTTGGTTCCATCAATGGGAGAAATTCCTTTTACTTTTAAGGCACACGCACATCTACTTTTAAAAGCCAATGCTGAGTCGTTACACTCTCTCCTGATATAACTTGGCAACCCTTACAAATCATTCTGTCACTCCTCCTAATGAGAAAAAAATCTATTTGGTTTGCATTCGACCAATTTCTATATGTAACTGTGTGCGACTCTCTTTTCTTGAAAAAATTGTTTATGATTACTAGATTGAATGCTATGAAAAACTCTAGAATAGTATCTCCTGTCTCATTCCTATTACCAAAGTCAAAGTTCCCATGTACCACTTCGAATCCCTCATTATTCTCTCCAACATGTCTATTTATATTCTCTCCAATAAATAACTTCCCTCTACTAGGTATGATTTGGATAAATTCATCCAAACCTTTCCAAAATTTATTTTTTACTAATTTAATTTGTACCTATTTGGAGTACATAAACACTAACTATATTAATTATGTGTTCTTCACTAACTAGTTTGACAAGTAAAATTCTATCTCTTTTTCTTTTTATCTCTACTATATTTTTTTGTGAATCTTTATGGACAATTATAGCTATCTCATCTAGTTCTATCCCTACCTATGTACCAAAGGTTATATTCATAAAACTCTATTAATTTAGCTTTTTCTTCTACCCACTTAGTTTCTTAGAAACATATAATGTTAATTTTTCTTATGTTCATTACTTCTCATGTTTCTCCTAATTTGTCTGTTAAGAATCCTATATTCTAAATGGCTAATCAAATCCTATTCTCATGGACTAATTTATTTACCCCCACCCATCCACATGTATGCAGAAATTATTGCCGATTTAATACCACATCCAGGCGGCGATGTGGCGCATCGCTTCCGAATGACGCCCTAGAGTCTTTTTTCTTTTTCTTTTTCTTATATTTATCTCTTATTTTAGTGTTTTGACATAAAATTTTACGTTGATTGTTAACGTATCACAACTCTATTCCTTTAACCCGGTTCGGGACTGATCTTGGCAGAGTATTTTAAATAATAATATATAAAAAAGAATAAAAGTAAGCATAAGCTAGATTCAATAAAAAATTTCAATATATTTCAAATTTTAATTTCTTTAAATTCATAATATAATTTAAGTTAATAATAAAAATAACAAATCAAATAAATAAATAAATAAGTAATTACATAAATAAATAAATAAATAAATAAATAGAAGATAATAACTAGTAATAATATATAAAATAAATAAATAAATAAATAATAATAATAACAATCATAATAATAATAATAATAATAACAATAATATCAATCTTAATAATTATTATCCTAATAATATGCAGGATGATAATGAGAATAATAATAATGGTAGCAATAACCCTAATTGTAAAATAATAATAATGATAACAATAATACTAATAATAATAGCAGCAGTAAGAATTGTTGGGACATGGCCAAAAGCCCAAACCAAAAGAGAAAACTCTCAAAAAGCTCACGAATGGCACTTACAGATCAACATCCGACGATCGAATGATAATCTACCGAGGGGTCTTAGTCACCCAAATCGACCTGTCAAACGATAGGGTCTCAGTTGTCCCACCAACCGAGCATAACTCACCGAATAATGGTAATCGCCTCGATCGGATAAGCAGACATCAACTCTTCAATCGTGCAGATCACGAAGATCCCTTAATCGATCGAGCGACTGAACGTTGTGCAACATCCCTAGCAATTCTAAAGGAATGTTATAATTCTTTTAACTTCAGTCTCCTATTTCATAATGGCAAATCTCGAATTTTCGAGTAAGGAAAGCACCCCTCTCAAAAATGGTAATTCTATCGATAAATAAGGATCGTAATCAACTAATAATATTAACCTCCGAGATCTCCGGATCAATTCGATAAGGAAGGTAGAGTTGAAGTCCTCTAACGGCACACGTCTCTCAGAGGTATAAATTATCCCAAAAACTCTCAGAATAAGGTACGCTCTCTAAGCCTAATACTTTGGGTACACTGATCACAATGAATAGCTTCTCTCAATTTTCAGCCTGTTTCTTTTAATTAAAAATCACTTTTTACTGACTTGAGTGTCGGAGCCTCCCTGCCGGAGTACCCCCCGATGGTTTTTGCAGGTGCATCCACCCATTGATGGCAACTGTTTGAGTCAAGAAGGAGTTGGTATCTGTGGAACCATAATCCACCTCCAACAGATTGGTGCCATCTGTGGGAAACAGACTATAGTAGTTTTTATTGTTATTTTGACAATCATACCTCCGAGAACAAGAGCATCCTCAAAAGTCGCCCCTCTTGTCGAATGGCGCACCACCACACTTTCTGAAGCCGCTCCTCTTGCGACGCTTGATCATGCCACTCAAGCAGTTCCCATGGGACCGCCTCATCAAGAACAAGCCTTATAACCCACAATCCCCATCCAACCCATTACCGACCCCATTCCAGAGCGAGTTAATCGCCCCCAGATGGAGAGACTAGAGTCCAAACTTCAGGATATGAGCAGACAATTGGAGGACCTTAGCTGCGCCCTCAGCCCCGAAGTCCAATCCTCTGTTGGGGGATCTAGACATCCTCAACGACGACCATCACCCCCATGTTGCGAAGCATCTGAAAACTCCAAACCAGTCCTTGACGATCTTTGAAAGCAAGTCGAGTAACTGGTAGTCGAGGAACTAAAACAGGTCAACCCTCAGGGAGACCAAATCCCCTCTTACTCTCACGCTTCACCATTTGACCCCTAGATCTCCTCAGAGCCTATGCCTCGCAACATGCTTCTGCCCCCCATTGAGAGATACAATAGGACAACAGACCCCCAAGATCATGTGGCCCATTTCATAACTGTAATGATCTCCAAGGACATGCCTGACACAACCATATGCAAACACTTTCCTACTACTATCTCAGGAAATACACTTACTTGGTTCAATTCTCTTCCACCGTTGAGTATAAAGATCTTCTCTCAATTACGTGAACAGTTCGAGTCACACTTTGTGATAAGCAGAGGGGGTCAAGAGGAAGTCCACTGCCTTGTTATCACTGCAACAAGATAAAGAGGAATCCCTAAGGGATTTCCTGAAAAGGTTCAAGGAGGAGATGATGAGGGTCCCTTCTTTGAATCAGTCAATTGCACTGGCCGTGCTATTAACATGTCTACAACCCTCTGATATGAAGGTGTCTATCATGAAGAGACCTCCTACTACCATCCAAGAATTTTACACTCGAGTAGAGAAGTATATTGCTACCGAGGACGCTGAAGCGTCCGATCATAGAAGAGATCGATCCACCCGTAAAGAACGGAACCAGTCACCTCGGAGGTCTCTGCCTGGGAGGAACCAGACAAAACCTCCTCTGAAGAGGAGGTACAACAACTACACCCCGTTGAGTGAAACCCCTGGTCGGGTCTTAGCCCTCATCAGAGACAAACCATACGTTCGATGGCCCCAACGATCAACCGAAGATGACTCCAACAAGGACAGAACAAAATACTATCACTTTCATCGTGACTATGGTCATACGACCGATGATTGTAAGAAATTAAAAGACGAATTGAAATTTCTAGTACGTGAAAGGAAGTTATAGGAGTTCATCGTCGGGAGGGAAAGATGTCCCCCCGTTGATTACCGGCGCAAATCACCACGACGTGGCCAAAAGGAAGAACGCTAAGCTACTCGACCTCCTACAAACAGAAGGGATAGGGTGATTCTCTAGGTCCAAAATGGACCGACAGAAAATGAGGCCAGGCGCCTAATCACACCAATTTTCTATTGCCCGAAGGCAATTCTCCTTGCACCACAAGACGTCCTAGCAACGAGCACCAATAAACGACAAGGGGAAAAGAGGCCCATCATCGGTTTTACCGATGAAGATTTAATCGGGATCGACCTAAATTAGAACAATCCCCTTATGATAACCACCAAGATTGGACAATTTGAGGTCCGAAAGATCTTTATCGATCAAGGAGCCGGCTGTAATCTCCTATATCGGGATGCTTTTGGACGAATGGGATTCATTTCTACCGATCTCCAGCCCCACGTAGGCCCAATTAAAGGGCTCTCGGGCGAATGGATATACCCTAAAAGTATCATTTCACTCCCGATCACCCTCGGAGCACTTCCCAATCATGCAACGACTCCTGTCGTATTCAATGTGGTGGATACCAAACATATGAAGATCAAATTTAGAACGTCATTGGAGATCGGGACCATATCATGTGAGCATGAGCCTTCTACTTCACTCCCAAGTAGCCATCGGGTTCTATTACTGGTGTTCTTCTAAACTGCAAAGGTATTTCTTTTTAAGTTCTCGACGACATCTGTTTTTACAATCCCATGACCTGATCCTATCGTTCGTACGCGTCGTCAATAGGGGATGTGACTCCCCGGATGGGTGGACATGGCCTAACTATTTAAAAAGTTTCCTATCGTTCATAGGGCCTCAGTCATTCAGTATCTATCATTCGTACACGTCATCAAAAGGAGATGTGACTCTCCGGATGGGTGGACGCGGCCCAACTATTTAAAAAGTTTCCTATCGTTCGAAGGGTCTCAGTAGCCCAGTATTTACCGTTCGTACGCGTCATCAATTGAGGATGTGACTCCCCGGATGGGTGGACGTGGCCTAACTATTTAAAAAGTTTCCTATCTTTTGGAGGACATCAGATGCCCGATATCTATCATTCGTACGCGCCGTCAATAGGGGATGTGACTCCCCGAACGAGTGGACGTGGCCCAACTATTTAAAAAGTTTCCTATCATTCAGAGGGCCTCAGTCGCCCAGTATCTATCGTTCGTACGCCTCGTCAATAAGGAATGTGACTCCCCGAACAGGTGGACGCGGTCCAACTATTTAAAAAGTTTCTTGTCATTCGGATGGTCTCAGTCGCCCAGTATCTATCGTTCGTACGCGTCGTCAATAGGGAATGTGACTCTCTGGACAGGTGAACGCGGCCCAACTATTTAAAAAAAATTTTATCATTCGGAGGGCCTCAGTCACCCAGTATCTATCGTTCGTACGCGTTATCAATAGGGGATGTGACTTCCCGGACGGGTGAAAGTGGCCCAACTATTTGAAAGTTTCCTACCATTCGGAAGGTCTCAATCGCTAAGTCCCTGCTAATCGCATGCTTTGCTAGCAAGAGGTGCAGCCTTCAAACCGACAAGCATGGTCCCCCTGTCTAAAAGTTCCTTGCCGAGCGAAAAACCTAAGCCCCCTCAACTCTACTAAAACAACGCAATAAGAAGAGAAGATGATGACTTCTATCGACAAAATATGAGAATTTCTCATTAACTAAACAAAGGCAATTCAGTACAAAATCTCAAGTAAAAACTATGTAATTGGGTTTTGAGTATCGGCCTCCTCTTCGATTAGGGGCAGGGCATCGCTTAGACCCTATTACGGACTATCTCTTCGGTGCATTTTAATCTTTCGATTAGTCTAAGTTTGGAATCTTTGTGGATGATAGCTTCCCATGCATGTGACTCTTTAAGCTCAACTATTCTACGTTCCGCCGTTTGAAGAGACTCCTCGTGAAGCTGAGCCAACTTTTTATGCACCAAAGCCTCTGATTTTAACCTTTCACACTACCCTTGGCACTGGACCAATTCTGATCGAAGGGCTCTCAACTCCTCTTCCTTCTGACTGAGAAGGACATCGAAAGCACTTTCAGTTGCCAAGATCTCTCCTCCCCGAATGGAGACTGATTCTTGCAGACGGGTTAACTCAGAGAGTCATCCCTATAAATAGCTTATTACCTGCCTCCCCTATTGTCCTTGAAATCGAGCAAGGGCCATGGTCTACGAAGAAAATCGAGTTAATAAATGATGAAAAAAAGGAAGAAGAACTCGAAAGACGTGAAGGAAATATTACCATTAAACCTAGGGACTCAAGAGCTCTGCCGACCTGTTCATAAGACATTCTATGAAGATCGAGCTCATATCGATGGAAGTCAAATTGCCCAGCAATACGCTCCACTTCTGCTAGATCTATGTAGCTATACTGCATATCCCCAGTACAAATGATAACGGTTCTGCGCTCTTTTGAGCCTTTATTACCATCGAAAGACCGAACAGGAATAGAAGATGGAAAGGTTACTCCCCCAAAAACCTTGCGCTTCCCCTTGCGCGTGGGCCAAACCGGGACAGTGGAAGAAGGCCCTGCCATTTTATCTCCAGTAGCACGAGAAATGCCTGTTCTCACTCTGGCATCGGTTAGAGTATCATCTCCAGTTTCTATTGACTCATCCACATTACCCGATGGGTCGCCTTCATCTAGAACAGATACCTCTATCGGTTCAACTGTTACTGGGCTCAGACGGTCGGACAAAATTACCAACGCACACGAGGGGGAGGAAATCACCCTTCTCTTCACCAAAGTAGGCGGTAAACTGCGAAGAGCCTCAATCGCCCCTGATGAAAACCTAAGTAGGGCCTCAGATGCCCCGGTATTCTCCGGAAAGGGACTCTTCATGCTATGTCAACCCAACTTATTGATAGTGATACTCTCTAACATACTGTCATCAAGGGAATTCAAAAATTCAACTAGCTCGACTCCCGCTCTCTTCAACAGAAGGGGTCGATCAATTTTTCTCTTTTCCCTGAGCAACAAACCAGCTAGGGATAACATCTGGTCATCCAGTAAAGATTCGTCCCATATGCTCCGACCGGTGGACTGGTAATAGCCGCTAATAGACCGAACAAAATGGTCGTGTTTTGAAGCAGTCATTGGCCTCAGCCCCACAGAAGGCACATCGTCAGCCTTGGGAAGCCAGGGCATGCGATCCCTATCCAAGAACTCACGAAAAAGAGCTTCTGCATCCGGTGCTTGTTGATGGACTCTTTGTAGAAAAACCTCCAATGGGATTCGGGCCGGGTTTGTAAGTTGTACCATCCCTTGGTCGGACCGCTACTCCCACACCTTATCAGAATGAAAATAGAAGACAAAATGTCAAAATCGAAATGAAGACGACAAAACCCTAATAGAAAAGCCATCGCAACCACTAGTCGCTAAGTATTAGGGATTAGGAGAGTAGGGAATATATTCCATCTACACAAGACCTCAGAGAAAGGATCCATGTAGGGGATTTTCAAGCCGTACCTAACTGATTGAAGATACAGCGGCACACAGCCTTCAGGCACCATATTAGCCCTATCAACCTCTATAGCGGATACCAAAGAGTAATCGTCTCCCAATAGCATGTCAGTTTGCGCTTCCTAGAGTTCTTGCACAGACATAATGCTCGCAATGTCACCAATGTCCAAAAAAGATTGAGAAGCGGATATTTTCACCACCAGTAAGAACTTTCTAATAGGAAGAGTGAAAGGATGGAAAGGATCTTGGTGCGAGAAAAACTATAATGGAGGAGAATTCTTATAAGACATGTAAGGGACGATTCGTAGAAACCGAAACGACAGCGGCCGTATTAAAGAATTCCAAACCCACGTTTCAAATCATTACTCATGGCGCCTCTTTCCAAGAAGGCCATGAGTCAAGGGTAAATGATAGGACATGGCCAAAAACCCAAATCAAAAGAGATGATTCTCAAAAAGCCCACGAAGGGCACTTACATATCAACATCCGACTATAGAATGATAATCTACCGAGGGGCCTTAGCCGCCCAGATCGACCTGCCAAATGATAGGGTCTCAGTTGCCCCGCCAACCGCACGTAACTCACCGAACAAAGGTAATCGCCCCGATCACGCAAGCAGACATCAACTTTTCAATCGAACGGATCACGAAGATCCCTTAATCGATCGAGCAACCGAACGTTGTGCAACACCCCTAGCAATTCTAAAGAAAGGTTATAATTTCCTCAACTTCAGTCTCCTATTTCATAACGACAAATCTCGAATCTTTTGAGTAAGGAAAGCACCCCTCTCGAAAATGGTAATTCTACTGATAAATGAGGATCGTAATTAACTCATAATATTAACCTTCGAGATCTCCGGATCAGTTTGATAAGGAAGGTAGGGTTGAAGTCCTCCAGCGGCGCACGTCTCTCAGAGGTATAAGTTATCCCAAAAACTCTCATAATGAGGTATGCTCTCTAGACCTAACACTCTGGACACACTGATCACAGGGAATAGCTTTCCTCAATTCTCAATCTGTTTCTTTCAATCAAAAACTGCTCTTTACTGACTTGAGCGTCAGAGCCTTCTCGTCGGAGCACCCTCCGACGGTTTTTACAGGTGCATCCACCTATTGACAGCTACTATTCGGGTCAAGAAGGAGTTGGTATCTGTGGAGTCAAAACCCGCCTCCAACAAGAATATTAATACTTCTAGTAATAATAACGATAGCAATAATACTAATAACAATAATGCTAATAATACAATAACAACAACAATACTAATAATAAGTAAACAATAATAACAATAATATTAACAACAATAACAATAATGCTAATAATAATGATGATGATGATAATAATAAATTATTATTATTATTATTATTATTATTATTATTATTATTATTATTATTATTAATATTATTATTAATAAATAATAAGCAAATAGAAATAGAAGGGCAGGGAACAAGGTGGTAAGGTAACTGAGAATAGGGGAGGGGAAGAGACAGTAGTGACAGCAAAGAGAGTGAGTGATAGTAACAGGGTCCTTCAAATGGCAGAGGGGAGGTGACGGAGTTCTTACTAGGGTCAGTTATAGGGAGAGGGAGAGAAAGAGAGATATGGAGATCGAGATCTACGTTTTTCATACAAGGGAGAGATAGGTCAAAGATTTTTCGGCGAGACTGTGGGAAGAAGGGTGAAGGAGAGTGAGAGATCTAATGTCGTCTAGGTTCTCGAGAGAGAAA
Organism: Dillenia turbinata; assembly: GCA_037126225.1. NCBI lineage: Eukaryota > Viridiplantae > Streptophyta > Magnoliopsida > Dilleniales > Dilleniaceae > Dillenia > Dillenia turbinata. Next base: position 12,393,321 of record JBAMMX010000019.1, read on the forward strand.
TCATACGAGAACTACTCAGATCTAGCAACTCTCGCAAGAGATCGTAAGAGGGAGAGAGATAGATATAGTAGATTTGGGTCGTCTGGCAAATCTGGGTCGCCTAGGTACAATGAGGGGTCACCAGAGAGAACAATCACAGGAGGATAGAGGAGAAGGAGAGAGATTTGGTAATACACTTGGGTAATAAAGTTATTGTAAGAGGGAGAGAGAGATCTCGGTTCTGGGATTAGAGTTTAGGGTTGCGATAAATGATGAGAGAGATCTCGATTCTGGGATGCGAGAGAGGATAGAGAAGGGGAGAGAAAGAGATGAGGAAGGGGGATGAGAGTACTTACCTAGTCAAGCAGCGTGAGAGAGCTATTCGAACAATCGAGATGAGAGATTCAGGTGGATCAAGCATTTGCAAGAGAGCGAGAGAGAGAGAAATCCTGCAAAAATGAAACATTCATGTGTACGTATTTACTGTGCTAATTTTTTTTAAAATTTTTTACTTTGATTTGAATTATTGTATGTCAGAGTTTGACTTATGTATCTGACATTTTGTTTATGTTTTTGTTGTGATGATATAAAAAGTAAATATGGATGCAATTGGTTAGACTATTGTTTCATTAAAGTGACAAAATTATAAGAGGGTCAAATAGATTTAAGTACGATATAATACCAAAAAAGGGTGTCGTGGTTGATAGTAAAATTAGATGGCGGTAGTTAATACAATTTCTACATCAGAAAACTAAAATTGATGATAGACAATTTAGGTTGAAAGTATCATGTAGATATTCTTCTGGAGAGCACGGGTAACCATTTAGTTATACCTAGTTCTAACTAAAGATGATGATTTCTATTCCTAAAAAATTTTCTATGACTGAAAACTATTGACCTGTTTTTAGAGTATGAGTCCATTCTTATTACACCTGGAGGACTATCTCATGTGGATTGTCCAAGTGGGGCCAGAGAAAATCAATCATACATCCCAGAGATCTCATTTGGGATATAAAATTTTTTATCCCCAAGACCAAATTGTAGAGGGAAGAGAAATCTTAGGACACACACAAAGTTTATTAATGAGGCAATTAGAAGCATGCTCAATTCTGGGACATGGAACTAGTTTATGAATGAGGCAATTAGAAGCAAGGTAATTGGAGATAAGTGGGCTCAATATGGAGCATTTTCAGTAAGTGATGTCATATTGTCTCCTCCCAAATATAGTTATATACCCCACCATGCAAATGACACCAGGCAATCTAGTAGCAGACGTTGAGCAATTTTAATACTACGAATTTTGGTAAGTAAATCTAGTCAATTGTTGTGTATAATGGTGAGAGCAAATGACGTTCCCACGACTAGTACCAATTATAAATTATTTTATTTAAGTTGGACAAACAGAATTACAATTACGAAGATATGGAAAGACTAAAATCAATTGACAAAAGACCCTAAAACATCAATTTCATCTATTTCTAATCTTTCACATAATCGAATTTTTCAAATTCCTCAAATTTATCGATTAATGAATTATTGTATATTATGGCAAATTCCTTAAAAGTAGATTTCACCCAATGATCATGTAATGAAATCCCTAATTCAACTAATTAAAACCCAATGATCATACAATTTTGATTAATTCGAATTGTATTAAATTCTATGAAAATCTATAATCTAAGATTTACCCTAAATTTCCACACATGAAATTACTCTTTAATCGATGTCATAATTTCATGTGGATTTTATTATTATGGATTAATATCATGAAAATTGGTCATGCATGCAATCAATCTCAAATCATACAAAATGTAGACCTAAACGTTTTGAAATATTATGATAAACAATAAAATCTTGTCATATAATAATCATGCCAACAAAACTTAAACAAAAGAAACAAATTCACTCCACGTAATTAATTAAAAAATAGAATCCATTGACTCTTAGGAATAAAAATAATTAACTAGACATTTTAAAGAAAATTGAACAAAAAATAGAAGACATTACAATACTTTTGCACAAGGAGAAGATGAAAATCATGTCCTTCGTTGGTGGCAGGTTCACACATTCCTCTTCCAAGAATCTAAATGAGAGTGTAAAATATGTGTAGTAAAATTGCCTCCTCCTATTTGCCCTGGGAAGAGCTTTATTTATAGTACCAAAACCCTAAATTTCAATAAAATGGCAATTGCGAGCTTTTAAGAAACTTTCCCTTTTCTTTGATTTTGAAACTTTCTCTTGGAGTATTTCTCTTGGAAACTTTCCCTTTTGCATTCCCATGAATTGGCAAGCTCTCCTCTGATTTTGGAGTATTCCTAGAGTTAACATCAATTTGTTTCTAAAAATTACTTTATAAACATGTGCACTCAGTTTCATTTTTTAGCTAGGACTTGACTTTCAGCACTGTAACAACTTCTTCCTAATTTTCGTATGTATTCTTGTCTGAATTAGCTTTTGGACTCTTTATACAATTTGTAGATCTGGAAGTCTAGTTTCTAATGCATCAAGAATCAGCCTAATCCGATATCGGAATAGAGTGATAAACCCAAAAAACTGACAACTACTTGTCTTGTCTGAATTTTAGAAAGTAAGCCCAATGTTTTCTAAATCAATACCCATGAATTTAATTAGTGTAATATCACAAAATAAAATTTAACAGTCCTAAAATACATAAATAAAAGCTAAAATAATATAATTTAGGTGCATAAAATTATTGTTATCAAATATTCCCATACTTGAATATTTGTTTGTCTTCAAGCAAGCTTATAGCAAAAATAATTTTTTTCAAACCAATTCAACTTCCCCAAGATCCGAACCATGTGTATGATAAGTTTAAACCAAAATTAGAATCAAAACAATCAATACTTTATAGCATTTAGCACTACAACAACTATTGCATCCACTACAATCTCTTTGAAATCAAGAACAATATAAGATTCAACCATCCTCATAATTGATTCACTCAATACACTCAATTTTATGGAAAGAATATGTGTATCACTCAAATCAATATAATGGAATGGCATTACTATGGTTTATTATTATATCACATCTCTATCACTCAAATATATAAAATCCATATACTAATCAAAAGGTTTTTTATTTGCTTATAATAGGGTTAGGATCAAGGGTAAGATAAAATGAAGAAAAATAGGCACAAAAAAATATTGGACTAAAAATTCACTAAAAATACTCAAATATCAATACATGGCATGCTTCACACCTTCAAAGTAAAGAAAATACAAATATCAACAACTTCCAGTAATAATCCCAACAAATACATAATAGAACTCTAACTTCAAGAATGAACAATCTCCAAGAATGAAAAATACTTTTTCTCAATTTTTTTGCCTTTTTTTGCTTCCTTTTTGGTAGCTCTATATAATAATTCTCTTCTCTTCTACTACAATGAGTCTCAATATATCACACTACCAAAGGAAAGAAAAAAAAAAAAAAAAAAAACCCTCCAACACATAAGAGTATAATGTCGTGCTATCATTAAATTTTGGTTCAAAATCAGCAGTTAGAAAAAAACACAAGTCATGGGGAAAATTATGTGTCTAATTCAAGAAAAGGTCTAGAGTCAAATGGGCTAACTTGGGGATATAAAATGTTAAGGAGGGTATTTTTTAAAGTCAAAACGGTGTGAATATAGTTGCCTTAATCATTTTAGTGCATGGAAATAAAAAATGTGATCTCGACATACATAATAAAGCAATTTCTAGAATGAACATTCCACGTGTGATATACGCTCAACAAGAACAATAAGAACACAAAGAATGAATTGCTCTTCAAGACTTATATCTTTAGTTTGGTAAGTTTTGTGTTAAATCTTGTATGCCTATCTTTCAAATCAATCATTAAAAGATGAATAACTAATCATGTACCAATTTACTATTAATACAAATCATCCTTCATACAATTTGACTCAAATCAAGTAACACGCAAGGACTCGAAGACTTGAGAACATTTTATTGACTTGGTAAAAAAACAAAAAAACAAAAACTCAAATTTCTAAAAGAAAAAAAAAATCAGCCTTCATGTATGCTCCCCCATAATTGAATTTTTCACCTTGCTCGTTCGAAAGCTCTACAGCTCTATATGAGAAAACTAGTGTCACAACGAATGGTTCATACCATCTTGATCTCAACTTTCCTAGAAAAAATCTCAAACAGGAGTTATACAATAATACTTTATTCCCAACATGGAACTCTCATTTCTTGATTTAGACATCGTGCCATGCCTTTAACCTTTTCTTATAAATTCACGAATTCTATGCATTATTCCTTCATTCCTCTAGCTCATTTTATTACAACTTTCTTTCTTTGCTTACAAAAGTCAAATCAAAGTTAAGATATTTGATTGTCCAACGTTCTTTATGCTCTAACTCAATAAGAACATAAGACGTGCATGTTGTCCTATAAGCTCAAAGTGTATCATCTAATTTTATAGACCAATCCTTATGAGAAAGATTCACAATTTTTTCCTAAGTACTTTTTAATTCACAATTTAAAACCTCAACTTACTCACTAGTCTAGGATGGTAACGGGTAGTAACCTTATAAGTAACATCATATTTAGCTAAAAGTTTTGCAAAATTTTTGCAAAAATGTGACCTCTATCACTAATTATAGCTCTAGGAACACCAAAATAAAAGAAGATATTTTTCTCTAAAAATTAACACACCATTTAAGAGTCACCATTTACACATGCAATTGTTTTTACCCACTTACTCACACAATCATCAACAACTAGGATAAACTCATTATTAAAAGATTTTAGAAAAAACCCATGAAATCTATACATAATATATAAAAAATATCCACAATTAAAATTTTGTCTAGGTGTATCTCATAACGATTTAAAATATTTTCAGTTCATTGACATTGGTCACATGCACAAACATAAGAATGAGCATCCTTAAACACAGTTGGCTAATAAAATCCAGATTAAAGTACCTTTGTTGCTATATGTGATGGTCTATGATGGCCACCAACTTTCTTATCATGAGAAAAACTAAGGATGCTACTTATCTCCTGTTGGGGTACACATATCCTAATGATACCATCACCACAAATCTTATATAAGTAAGGTTCATCCCATATATAATGGTGTACATCGGAAAAGAATTTCTTTTTATGTTGTTACGCCAATCCCTATGGCTCAACCTTGCAAACAAGATAATTAACAAGGTCAACATATCATGATTCGTCAGTATGAGTAACAGAAATAAATTTTTGTCAGAAAAAGAGTCATTTAGAGGATGATCAATCTTATCTCAATGGAATCGCCCTCCAATTGAGATAAATAGTCAGCAACTACATTATCAACTCTTCTTGTATCCACTATCTCGATGTTAAATTCTTACAACAAGAGAATCCAACACCATAACCTGGGCTTTGCATCTTTTTTTGATATCAAATATGTAAGTGCAGAATGATCAGTATGAACAACAATCTTGGATAACAAGTAAGACCAAAATTTCTCAAATGAAAAGATCATAGCAAGTACCTCTTTCTCAGTGGTGGCGTACAATTTCTGAGCATCATTCATAGTTCTACTCACGTAATATATAACATGAAATTTCTTATCCACGGTTTCATCCAAAACTGTACCTACAATGTCATGACTCACATCACAGTAAATATCAAAAGGTAAATCCCACCTAGGTGGCTCCACAATAAGAGCTTCAATCAATTTCAACTTGATGCAATTCAAGGCATTTAAGCAAGAATTATCTATCACAAATAGGTGTATCTTTCACTAAATTATTAGTTAGAGGTCTGGCAATTTTAGAAAAATCCTAGATGAATCTACGATAAAAACCTGCATGTTATAAAAATCCTCTAATATCTTTTAATGAATTAGGGGAAGCGAGTTTTTCAATTAATTCGACTTTTGCTCTATCAACTTCTATTCCCCTAGAAGACACCTTATGACCCAAAATAATACCTTATTTTATCATAAAATGACATTTTTCGTAATTAATTAGGTTAGTTTCCTCACACCTCTTTAAAACTCTCTCCAAGTTATTTAAACAACTATCAAATGAGAAACCAAACATAAAAAAGTCAACCATAAAGATTTCCATAAAATTATCAATAAAATCAACAAATATAGATATCATGCATCTCTGAAAAGTAGATAGGGCATTACAAAGACCAAAAAGCTTGTGTCTAAATACAAAGATACCATATAGACATGTGAATGTTGTTTTTTCTTCATCAGCAGGATCAATGGCAATTTGCAAATAACCAAAAAAGCTATCTAGAAAATAATAAAATGTATGGTTAGCTAATTTTTCAACAAGTTGATCAAAAAAAGGTAGGGAAAATGATCATTTCTAGTAGAATCATTTAACTTCCTATTATCCACACAAACCCTCCAACCCATGATAATATGTGTAGGAATCAACTCATTTTTATCGTTTTCAACCATAGTTGTCCTGCCCTTTTTAGCCACAACTTGTAAAGGATTCACCCAAACAGAACCTAAAATAGGAAAGATAATACATGTATCAAGCCATTTAATGATCTCCTTCTTTACTTCATCTTTAAGATACTCATTCAACCTCCTTTATGGTTGAGCCGTGGCTTTGAACCTATTTTCCAACAAGATCGTATGCATACAAATTGAGGGATCTATGTCATGGATGTCGGTGATGATCCAACCTATTACTTTCCTGTGTTCTTGTAAAAGATGTAACAATTTCTCTTCCTCAAAACTTGTTAATTCAGAAGATATAATTACTAGAAATATTGAAGAACTATAAAAAAAAAACATATTTCAAAAGAGAAGGATGAGGCTTAAGTTCAAATGCGGAAGATGGTTGAGCAACTTATTGTAATTTGTTCTCCTCGACACTCAAAGACGCTTACAAGCTCTCATACCATGTAGGGAAGGTACGAATCTCACCTAGATTTGCATCCAAAATAGCATACACATCAATATGTTCATTATCGATAAAGTCATGATTTAGATACAACAAATTAACAATATAATTTTCACTAAGATCATTATAGTAAAAGACATTAAAATCATGTTCAACAATGCTCTCAATGCAATCAATTCTAAAGACTTCTTGTTTATTTAAAGTTTTCATGGAGTGAAAGACAGCAAACATAATTTTTTCATCATTAATTCTCAAAATCAATTTTCCAACATAAATGCCAATCAAAGCACGTGCAGTGGTAAGAAAAGTTTGACCGAGAATCAACAAGGTACCAACATCATCATTCATATCCAAGATGACAAAATCAACAGAAAAAATAAATTTATCAACTTAAACAAGTATGTTCTCAACAATACCTCTTGGAGTATGTTCTCAACAATACCTCTTGGATATTTATACTCCTATCAGCCAATTGTAATGAAATATTAGTTAATCTACATTTCCTTAATCCTAACTTCAAGAATACAAAATATGGCATCAAATTGATATTAACACCAAATCATATAAAACATTAGAAAAATTAGTAGAACCAATGGTAGAAGGGATAAAAAATCCCTAGATTCTTGAGTTTCAGTGGTAGCTTATTTTGTAGAATCTCAAAACACTCCTTCAAAAGTTTGACCATTGAAACATCATCTCGCTTCTGTTGGTGATCATGTCCTTGAAAAATTTCCTATAACTTGACATCTATTTGATGGCATCCAAAAGAGGATTATTATTGTGCAATTTCTTAATAATTTCTAAAAATTTTTCAAACTACTTTTCTATATTAGTACATAAAAGATGGTTAGGAAAAGGGACAGAGGGTTTATATTCACACAAAGTTAGAGTACTTCCCTGTTTTGAATCCAAAGCCTTGAACTTCTTATTTATATGTTGTTTGATCCCTTTCTTGGCCTCTTGTTCATCCTCCCCGTCCTTGGACCGAATTGGCATCTCCTGTAATTACTTCCCGCTCCTCAATGAAATCTGTCACGCTCCGAATCGGGATCGTGAACAGCCGCCCGTTGCCCTGGATGCCGGCTGTATTTTTACAAAAAATCAGGTATCTCCCATATACAAATAAACCTGTATAATTTAAAATCATCCTGCAAATTAAACAAATGGCTATCCTGGCCTCTCCAAAACCAACAAATCCCACAACCGACATCCAAAACAACGTAATGCTAAATAAATTACCAGCAGTCCTAGCCACAGACCTCTACTGTCATGTCCAACTAGAGCATGAGCAGCCGCCACACCGAGCGGACCTAAATTTATACAAATGTATAACAAATTTTCCAAGTAACATTCAAATACGTACAATCACCTCAACGCAAATGAAATTTGAGAGTTTCGTAAATAAATATACATAAATTATACAGTCATCCCAAAATAAGTACACGGCCAACTACGAACCTCAACAAGACCTCGCAGGGTCGAAATAAAGTGAGAAATCTATATTTCAAATTAAACTTAAGTCTCACCGTCAAGAACAACCAGATCCGTCAAAATCTCTAAACTCTGAAGTATCGCTCCGGCACAACAATCATGTCTGAGGGAGGAAAGAAAATGGGTGAGTATCTATGGGAGGATACTCAGTGAGTGAGGGGATTAATCTCAAGTACTAATAGTGTAGGTGAACATTGGAGTGTCAAATAATATCATTCGTAACCAATGATTCAAATTTTGCAGTAAATCATGATATTTTTGAATAAAATGAACTCATTTAATCATTCACACGATATCATACATATATGCATCCATTTAAAATCAAGTAGATCATAGAGCAAGCCGAAAGGATCCTGGCAAAGGTCAACCATGACCAAGGACAGGCGCATCGGGGGTTTTATTATGCAAAGTGTTTCAAAAGTAGCTCTCTACCCCGATGTTGGCTGTGGGTTTAGCCCTTGCTTACCCAGACTTGTCAATAGGACCACGTGCGGTGCTAGACGGTGATGGACACACGTCCTCCCCCAAATATGGGTTCAACCGGCCGCGCCTATGAATATATATAAACTGGACGTTTGTGGATACCTCCTGCAGAAGCGTATCCGGGCAACCCGTGCCTCTACAAAGTCCTTTCGTAGCTACGGAATCAATCAAATAACATCATATCATCGTATCATCTCAAGCTAGTAGGCATCCAACCCACATAGCCAAATCATCTCATCATATCCTCAAAACAATTCGAATCCGTGTGCCAACATATTTCATCAAAATCATTTAAATTCAACAAAACCAATGCAATGGTAGAATAGAAAAACATTTCATTTCTCAAATCATGGCACAATTTCATTTCATTTCAAATATGGATGCATAATCGTAGAAAACATAAGTACGACACTCCAATAATCACAAAACAGATTTGAATTTCAATTCCATACCTCGAGACAATGCATATCAAAAGCATGTTTTTATTAAAAACACGATAAAATCAGGTTTCACTATTTCATACAAGAGATTAGGGTCTCACTCACATTCTAGGGAGGGTAATCACTCCCTATTTTCATAATAAATCCAAATTGACTCCTCGAGTCTCCAACAAGATCAACCTAATCAAATTATCACCATTTTCATCAAACTTCCGACTGTTTTTATGTATTCGTCAAATTAAACTCTAAGAGAAGTTATTCTAATCAAGTCAATACGATTCTATCATCCAGAACAGCCCAATTTGTATAAAATCCTATATTTAACCTAATTAATTACATATAATGTCAAACAACGCATTTCAAATCTATTCTAACATATGCAATACACTTACTCTAATTTACCCTAAATTCGTCCAAATAAATCGAGTGAGTTAAAAATCCTCACCTAGGGTCTTCGCAGTTCACAATCCTGTGGTCCAAACTTTGTTCTACTCAGTCCAGGACTTGCAATTCTTCAAATTCGAAGCAAGGTTCAGAAATTTAGTTTAATCACCAAGAGAATATCAAAACCCTAGAATTAACTCATCTTACCTAACGCAGAGAATGGAGTTTGTAGGCAGCCTAGGATTCTTCAAAGGTTTGTACTACAGGCTTGGGCTCTGCGATGATCGAAACAGGCTCCCAACAGTGAGCAGTGCACAGTTGAGCGAACAGGGGAAGGGTCGCGGGCCGTCGCGCGCGCGGGAGGGAGAGAACAAACGGCCACGGAAAGATAGAGAGAGACAGAGACAATAGAGAGGAAGAGAAAGGCAGTGAGATTAAGAAACAGAGAGTGAGAAAGAGAGAGAGAGAGAGCGAGCGAGTCACGGGAAGAAATAGAGAAAGAATGAGAGAAATAGAGAGATCGAAGGGGAAGGATAGAGAGGAAGAGCGAAATAGAGGTGGTGGTGGTGCGGTGGCGGTTGGTGGCGTGCGGTGGAGAACCGCGAGAGGTAGAGATCGGGAGAAAGAGGGAATCGCGAGAGATAGAGAGAGAAAGGGAGCAGAGAGAGAGGGTGAGAGAACCAAGAGGGAGGTAGAAGAAGAGGGTGGCTACGATGGTTGGTGGTGGCGGTCAGCGGACGAGCGCAGTGGAGGAGGCAGAGGAAAGCGAGAGAGAGAGCGGCTACGGGGAGAGAAAGAGAGCCGCGGGAGAGGGAGACGAAGAGGCGGAGAAGAATTAGGGTTTCCAACCCTAATTCTAATTTGGAATATAAATTTTATTTTTTTTGTAATATTATATATATTTTTATTTAAATAAATAGATTTATAAATAGATAATTGAGTAAATAATTAAATTAATAATTGAAAAATATATTCTTCACATCACGAATTGGAATACGGTTGAATATACCAAAAATTAAATTTAGAAACCCTAAAATCGAAAATCAATAAAATTAAAAATTTCTCTCTATATATATAAACTGAGAAATATTTTATTTAATTTAGGAACGAGAGTACAAAAGTACGGCACCGCGGAGTCGGCATTACAAAATCACCTTGGCTTACTCTCTAGATTTCTTCTCAGTATCACTTGGTAATCTACTGGCACATGAGAATGAAAGGCATTAGTCAATTAATCAATTTTAGTTTCAAACTTGTTGATCCTTTTAATTGTTGTTATTGTCAAACGTTCAATGGTGATCTCCCATGTTGCCTTGTTCTCTCTTGGTTGGGGATTCCCTAAGTTAAAGCTTGGAAGATTATTTGCTCTTGATGCTCCTTGACTCCATGAAACGTTAGGATGGTTTCTCCATCTAGGATTGTACGTGCTAGAGTAAGAGTTATTATGGAGCTTTCCAAAGTTAGAAACAAAGTGTGATTGTTATACTTGCAGGCACTCAAAAGTCATATGAGTATAATCTCTGCACAAATCATAAGATAAAACCTGGTTCGTCATAATATTAAGTTGATTAGTTTTTATCGTATTAATCAAGGAGTCGATTTTTGCATTAAGCATAGTAAAACTATCGACCTTATACACATCATTTTTTGTTTAGGAATTTCACATTCATTAGACCAATCATACTGATTAGAGATCATATCTTCAAGTAATGCATATGTTTCTTTATAAGATTTACTCATGAAAACACCTCCAGCTGCAGCATCAATGATAATTTCAATAGGATGTAAAAGACCACCATAAAAAATTTGTACAATCAACCAATCAAGTATACCATGATGTGGACATCTTATAATCAAATCCTTAAAATGCTCCTAAGCAGTATACAAAGATTTACCCTCGAATTGTCTAAAACTCGTAATAGCATTACATAGTTTAGTCGTCTTACCAGGTGAAAAATACTTAGCTAGAAATGTCTGAGATAAATTATCCCAATTTGTAAAGTAATTAGCAAGGAATGAGTTAAGTCATACCTTTGCTTTTCCTTTAAGAGAGAAAGGAAATAACCATAACCAAATTGTATCGAGAATGACTCCGTTCAACTTAATTGTTTCACAAATCTCCAGGAAATTTTTCATATAGCTACTTGGATTTTCAAAAGATTCTCCTTTGAACTGATTTGTCTTCACCATGCCAATAAGACTCGGTTTAAGTTTGAAGTTGTTTACTTCCATGACAAGTTGTGTAATGCTAGTCTGTATGTCCTGAAGTCTAGATATCGAGAACTCTCATAACTCTATTCTCATGAGCCATTGCTTCCCATGTTCCTTGACTTCCCTAACTTATTTACGAATAATTCTTAGAGTTTTCTCTATCTTCTGATTAAATTTAGTTAGGTCAAGATTTTTTGATTGCAACATATACTATATCAATACAAAAATAACAACAAAAATCTGAAACTTAATTCCAAAATTTAGGATCGGTCGTTTGAGAAATAAATATAAGATACTTAAAAAATAAAAAATAATATATAGTAAAAAAACAAAAAAAAACATGTATTATCCAAATTAACTTATAATATGAAAAGTGATTATTTAACTTACTCTAATTTTCCTATGCCACTCATTTCTCTCCAAAATCATCTCTTCAATTAACGCCTTAACTGTCATATCTTTACGAATACATTGCATCCAGATTTTTAATGGTATCCCTCGTCGTTTCACTAAATTTTCTATATTTAAGTTCTCGGTCCTTCTAATTGATATGCCTTTGGATTTTCACTATACATGTTCAAAATACCTCAAACGATACTCTCGCATATTATCTACAACTAAACTCACTCCTAATTTAGTGTGTATCTCTTTATTTCTGATTTTATCTTTTTTAGTTTTACTATACATCAACCGTACAATTCTCATCTCAATTACAGCTATTTTATATTATTGTTGTTATTTAATAGACCAACATTCGGTGTCATACAGTAGTATAGGTCTTACTATCGTTCCATAAAACTTCCCTTTCAAATGTAGTAGCATCATGCGATCACAAAGAATTCCAAATACACTTCTACATCTCATCCAACCCACTTAGATTATATGGTTTACATCCCCATCTATATTGCCGTCATTTTGAATAATTGATCCAAGATATCTAAAACATTCACTTTTTTGTATGTCTTGTCATTTTAACCTAATTGTTTCTTCATTATTCTAATGATTATTACTAAACATGCATTTCATGTACTCAGTTTTTGATCGGCTTAATCTAAATTGTCTAGATTCTAGTGTATCCCTCCATAACTCCAATTTAGTACTAATACCCTCTTTAATTTAATTTATCAATACTATATCATCTGTAAAAAACATATACCATAATATTTCATCTTGAATGTTTTTTATGATTTCATTTATCGTTATTGCAAAAAAGATTAGACTTAATGTCGATACCAGTAGAGTTCAATGTTTATTAGAAAACTATCACTTACCCACTCGCAAGTTCTTATATTAGTGACAATCTCATCATACATATCTTTGATGAGATTAATGTATCTTATGAAAACCCCTTCTTCATCAACGTCCACCACAATATGCCTCTTGGAATCCTATCATATGCTTTCTCTAGGTCAATAAATATCATATAGAGATCTCTCTTTTGTGCCCTAAATGTCTCCATCAAATGTTATAGTAAGTGGATTGTTTCGATGGTGGATTTTCTTGACATAAATCCAAATTAATTTTGAGATACACTTATCTCCAATCTCAGTTATGCTTGATCACTCTCTCTCATAACATCATAGTATGACTCATAAGTTTAATTCTCCTATAATTGGAATGATTTTGTATGTCTTCTTTATTCTTATATAATGGTATAAGTATACTCTCCCTCCATATTTTGGGCATTTTCTTGATTTATTAACTTTTGTTAAAAGGATCTGTTAATATTGTTATCCTGACTTCTCCCAAATATTTTCATACCTCAATAGGGATGCCATTAGATCTTATAGTTTTATTATTCTTTATTCTCTTTAAGGTTTCTTTTACTTCATGAGGACGAATCTTACATTTGAATTCCCTATTGATCTCTTCTATAGGTATCGTGATATTACCGATATCTCTTATACCCTCCACGTTGAAGAGATTATCAAAATAATCCCTTCAATGTTTTCTTATATTGTCGTCCCTTACAAGTATACTATTGGCTTACTCTTGATATATTTAATACTATTTAGATCTTTTTCCTTCCTCTCCCTTAGTTTGGCAATTTTGTAAATCTCTCTCTCTATTTTTGATTTCTAACTTCTTGTATAATTCATTATATACTTTATTTTTTGATTTTTGGATAATCTTTTTACTTTTCTCTTTGCATTTTTGTATATTGCAGAAGTATCGATACTTCTCCTATTTTTAAGATTCTTATAACACACTCGTTTGCTTCATATAGTAGTTTGAATTTCCTCATTCTACCACCATGACTCTTTACCTATTGGAGCCTAACCTCTAAATATACCAAGAATCTCTCTACCTATATTTTTAATGTTATTAGACATTTCTACCTACATAGTTTCTAAATCATCATAAGCAGACTAAGTTGATCTTTGAATTAATTTTTCTCTAAAGGTTGTCACTTTTTCTTCTTTTAGTTTCCGCCACTTAATTCTCGGCTCTACCAATGAACGATACTCCTTTTGCCTTTCAAGCATATGCACATCTACAACTAAAAGTATATGTTGAATTGTTATGCTCTCCCCCGGTATAACTTTGTAATCTTTGCAAGTCATTTTGTCACTCCTCCTGATGAGAAAGAAATCTATTTGACTAGCATTCGATCCACTTCAATATATAACTACGTGCGACTCTCTTTTCTCAAAAAAAGTGTTAACAAGTATCAGATCGAATGCTGTAACAAACTCTAAAATGGTGTCTCCCGCTTTATTCCTACTACCAAAGTCAAAGTTTCCATGTATGATTTCAAATCATTCATTATTCTCATCTACATGTCCATTAAAATTTCATCCAATAAATAATTTCTCCTTACTATGTATGCCTTATATAAATTCATCTAAATTTTTCTAAAATTACTTTTTACTAATTGTATCTATACCTATTTAGGGTACATAAACGCTGACCAAGTTAATTATGTCTTCTCCACTAACCATCCTGACCAGTAAAATTCTATCTCCTTTTCTTTTTATCTCCACTACATTCTCACATAAGTCTTTACGGACAATTATTTTTACATCATTTTTAGTTCTATCTCTACCTATATACCAAAGTTTATGCCCATATGATTCTATTAATTTAGACTTCTCCCCTACCCATTTAGTTTCTTGAAGACATAATATTAATTTTTTTCTATTCATTACTTTACCTATCTTTCCTAATTTTTCGGTTAAGGATTCTATATTCCAAGTGGTCAGACGAATCCTATTTTCATGAACTAACTTCTTTACCCATACCTATCCACATAAATATGGGTACACTTACCTATTTGACACCACATCCAAGTAGTGATGTGGCACATCACTTCTAGAGGATGCCCTAGAGTCTTTTTTCTTTTCTTTATATTTGTCTCTCATTTTTTGTATTTTGACAAGGGATTTTATACAGGTTGTCAAACTACTACAACCCAACTCCTTTATCTGGATTCGGAACCGGTCATAACGGAGTTCTTATGATAATTATATAAAACAAAAATAGAAATAAAAGTAAAAATAAACTAAATTCAACTATAATTTAGTATATTTTAAGTTCCCAAAATAGAGTAAACTAAATTCATAATAACTAAAATAATAATAATAATAATAATAATAATAATAATAATAATAATAATAATAATAATAATAATAATAATAATAATAATATCAATACTAATAATAATAATAATATTATTAATATTAATAATAATATTAATAATAATAATAATATTAATATCTAATACTAATATGTTTTGCTTGTGAAGGCAAAGAGTTGCACAGACGGTGGAGGTGGCAGAGGTTTCAATGGCGAAGGGACAAACGACGTTGAGACACAGGCGAAGACAAAGATGGGGATTGAAGACAAATAGACAAATAGACGAAGATCAACATAGGACGAAGATCTGTCGAAGCCGAAGATCAAAGGGGCACGAAGATTTGTCAAAGATGAAGATTAGGATAGACACAGATTTAGATAGAGTATAGGTAGGGATCAGGCGGAGAGAACAAATGAATGGGATCTAACAAAGGAAGCTCCGATAGAGAGATTAGACATAGTATAGGTAGGGATTTGATGAAGAGATTGGGCGGGGGAGAGAGAGAGGGAGAGTGATTAGACAAAGGGATGCTAGATCTGGTCAACCTGAGTGTAGATCGGGGTTTTAAAGGGAGAGTTTAAGTCTTATGTGGAATAGATCTAGGCTAAATGCTACTAGAGAAGGGCAGATCTCAATCTCTTATGGCTTGGGGGAGGTTAGGCTTTCTTATGAGGGAGAGAGAGAGATAGAGAGAGAGAGAGAGGGAGAGGGAGAGAGGAAGAGATGAGGAGGGAGATAGAAAGAGAGAGGGGGAGGGTAGAGGGTGGGGGTAATAGAGAGAGAGAAGAGTCTACTTACCTGATCAAGCATGTAGGAAAGCTACTTGACCGATCGACGGTGGGTGGAGGAGGAGAAAGCTAGATAGAGCCAATGAAGAGAGCATACATAGGGCGAAAAGAGAGAGAGAGAGAGAGAGAGAGAGAGTAAATTAGATCTTCAAAATAGCACAAAATTATCTTCAAAATAAATTGTAAAAACAATTCAAAAAAATCTAGATCACCTATATAAAAGTAGAATCAAGAGAAAACAATAAAAGAATGCACAAAAGACACCCAAACAAATAATTGGAAAACTGAAAAATCAATGAAAAATAAAAAAAAAAAAAAAGAAAAACTTATGAAAATAATGGAATTTGGCTAAAATAGGGTGGTGCCCACAACAAAGCAATGGATTTTGCTCAATATGTCAAAATCCTTTGAAACTAGTGGTCGCATAACCTTAAATTCTTTGTTTTTTTTTTTGGACAGTAGTTTACCCTAAAAATTTTCAAGCCAAACCCAATTACCCTTAAAAAAAATAATAAAAATAAAAAAAAAAAAAAAAAAAAAAACAACAACAACAACAAACACATAACCTATCTAATATGAGGAAAAAAAAAGTAAGAAATATAAAAGATAATATCCAATTTCAAATAAGATTATTCTAATTGATATACAATGATATCTCCAGCGACAATACCAAAAACTTGTTGCGTTATTTTAATACCATGAATTTAGACAAATATATACTAGTCAATTGTTGCATATAATGATGAAAATAAGTATAATTCCTACGAGAATAATTTGAAGTATCAAGAATTAGGTTATTTAAGTCGGGCAAACCGAATCATAATTATGAAGATATTGAAGGACTAAAATCAATTCTCAAAATACCCTAAGCCATCTATTTTATCTATTTCTAATATTTCAAATAACATAATCATTTCAAATCCCTCAAATTTATTGACTAATGAATTATTGTATATAATGGCTGATTCCCTAAAAGTAGATTTCACCCAATGGTCATGCAATGAAATCCATAATTCAATTACTAAAAACCCAATGGCCATACAATTTTAATTAATTTAAATTGTATTGAATTCTATAGAAATCTGTAATTTAAAATTTACCCTAAATTCCCATATACGAAATTAATTTTCGGTCGATATCATAATTTCATGTGAATTTTATTGTTATGGACTAATATCATATAAATTGGTCATGCATGCAATCAATCTTGAATCATACAAAAACATAGGCATAAATGTTTTGAAATATTATGATCAACAATAAAATCTTATCATATAATTATCATGCCAATAAAATTTAAGGGAAAGAAATAAATTCACTCCATATAATTAATTAAAAAATAGGATCCATTGACTTTTAGGAATAAAAATAATTAGTTAGACATCGTAAAGAAAAACAAACAATAAATAAAAGATATTACAATCCTTTGATGGTGGCCGCTAAGGCTCAGGCCTTCCTCCTCCAGGAATCTAAATGAGAGTGTAAAGTGTGTGTAGAAAAATTGCCTCCTTCTATTCGCCCTAGGAAGAGCTTTATTTATAGGATCAAAACCCTAAATTTCAACAAAATGGCAATTGCAAGTTTTTAGGAAACCTTCCCTCTTCTTTGATTTTGAAACTTATACTAGAATATTTCTCTTAGAAACTTTCCCTTTTGCATTCCTATGAATTGGCAAGCTTTCCTCTGATTTTGCAAAATTTCCTAGAGTTAACATCAATTAGATATAAAAATTACTCCATAGACATGTGCACTCAATTTCCTTTTTCAGCCGGGACTTGACTTTCAGCACTGCAATAGCTTCTTCCTAATTTTTGTATATATTCTTGTCTAAATTAAATTATGGACTCTTCATAAGATTTATAGGTTTGAAGTCTAGTTTCCAATGCATCAATAATCAGTCCAATCCAATATCGGAGTAGAGAGATAAATCCAAAATACTGACAGTTGATCGTCCAATCCAAATTTTAGGAAGTAAGCCCAATGTTTCCTAAATCAATACTCATGAATTTAATTAGTATAATATCACAAAATAAGATTCAAAGCATTTTTAAAATCCATAAATAAAGCTGAAATAACATAATTTAAATATATAAAATTATTGTTATCAATAGCAAACATGACACCGATCCTTTACAGATATTTATTGATATCAAAAATGCGGATTCAAGGGTAATGGTGATGATATGGTTGAAGGGGACAATGAGGGGGCTGAAATTTCATTCCTATCTGATATGGGTGAAGGCGAGAACATGGTTCATGATTACAATGATTGCGACTGACTTACATGGGAAAATGATCACACGTCAGTTCTAGAGGTTGTTATGATCTTTAAAACAAAGGAATGGGTACAAAGGAATGGGTTCAACATGCTATCAAATATTGGATGATACGATAGCACAAATTTTACAAAATGCTCAAAAGTACGCTGACTTCCTGGTTCATGTGATGTTCCTTCTACACCAAAAAGAACTGCTTATGGCATATATAAGCAAAGCTAAAAAAGAGTCATGACTTCTGTGAGAGCTTACGATATAAATTTGTCCTACCAATCTGAACTAATGTTCCTTCCTGAACAACTTATGGAAGATCACCCAAATCTGAACTTGCACATTATTGGTTGATTAATCAAGAACCATGTCAAGGAGAACGTGTTATACAAGGTGTGTGATGTCGTCGAGAATGTGAGAGCTTACGATATAAATTTGTCCTTTCAAAAGATCTGGATGGGGCAACAAAAAGCAATTGAATTGGTATACGACAATTGGGAGATTTTGTACACACTATTGTGCTAGTTCATGGCTGCATCACAATCAATTAATTCAGGGATTGTGATCGATTAGAGGTACTCAAATCACTGGAAACAAGTCATAAAGTATTCCACTCAGTGCTCTAGACATTCAAACTGTGTATTAGTGGTTTCAAGCATAGTAAACCTGTGATCCATTTCGACAAAACTTTTTAGTATGGCACATACAAAGAGAAGATTCTTATCGTTGTGGGGTTGAGGTAGCAAATCATATACTTGCACTGGCTTTTGTTGTTATGGATGGGAAGAGTTTGGTGAACTGATCTTGGTTTCTGGATAATTTGAAAGTGCACGCTATTAGCAAGCGTTCGGGGATTCAAAACATATATGATAAAGCACCCGTAATACTGCGATACATCAAGAGCAATCCCAATTTTCAACCACCACCAATTTATCATAGAATTTGTTTGTGACACTTGAAAAGCAAATTCCAATCAGTGGTTCAAAACTACACTGTTGATAGAGTTAATATGTAAGGTTGTCGTAACCCACCAAATAAGAAAATTTGATACGCTGATGAATAAGATTAAAGAATTGAGTGAATATGTGCATAGATGGTTGATAAAAATTCCGTTTGAAAAGTGAGATCTAATCATTTCCTTGATCGCTCGACGGCATCTTGAATTATTAATCCGTCCCACGTTCCAGGCTAACACAACACGTGTTTAGTGTAATATATTGTACCTTATACGATGATTAGAATATTAAATTTCAACAATTTACTATATTTTTTGTGTAATATTCTTCTCGAAATTTGTAATAAATGTAAATGCAAAAATTTATCAAACATAATTTATTGGATATCTAAATATGTTTAAAGAAAAAACATAAAAAATTACTCATTTAAAATTTTACTTTCTTTTAATAGTGTCCTATAACTAATAATTACCCTTAAAATGGATAACTAACCAGCCAGTGTCCTCTCTAAACAAAAAACTATTGATATTATTGACCAGCATAAAAGAGTTGCATAACCTGATAAAAATTATACTTACATGTATCATTAACCACAGATGTTATAGAGCGGGTACTAATATTTTGACTTGATGTATTTCAATTGAAATACCTAAAATGGCAAAGCTTTGGGAAGAAATAGCACTTGACGTGATTATTATATATTAATAGTTTCTATGCATTTTAAAATATGGAATTATATACATAATAGAGAAGGCAGGAAAACTAATGATTTATATAAATCACTTAATGAGAAATGTCATGAATAAATTAAAAAAATAATTAATAATTTTGTTATGCATAAAAAAGACATGAATAAATTTAACAATCATATACTCGAACAGCTTCATTGAATAATAAAATTATAAAATAAATTATAAATAAAATTGAAATGATTGAAAATGAGATTAACATATCTTTTAAAGTCGAAAATATCATAAATAATTTAAAAAAAATAAATAAATAAGAACGATACCAATTGCGTAATGCAAATTGAAACTTGAATTTATTATATTACTTATTCTCTTTTAGAGAAAGTTACGCTGCCATTCGAATTCTGATCGAGATGCTTTGCCACTGTTTCTCAAAAGAAGTGTGGGTGCTGATTTCCCCGTGGTTGCTTTTACTATTATTATTTAATCGTCGAAATTAATGAAATTAATTTTATATAATATTTTTTAGTGAATAAAGAATCAAAATTTTGAAAACTAATACAGTGTTCATGTGACATTGATACAATATTAACGTAGCTATGATGTGATCGCTCAAATCTAAAAATAATTTGAAGACAATTTCAAAATAAAATTTATTTATATTTTTAATTAATTTTTTGATATTTATTAAAAATGCTTGGAAAAAAAAAAAAAAACCTAACTAGGATTCATGATTTTTTTTTTCTCCAAGGTACGTATTTAATTTTCAAGATAAAAAGTTTGAAAAATCTTTGGATTTTATTCCTGAGGTTGCCATGTATTATTCATGATATCTGGAGCATATTTTCTGGCAAAATTGCCTTTCAGTTGAGCCTCTAGACATGTGACTCACTCATTTGCATCCTTCAATTTTAGCATCATCAGAACTATTTAAACAAACAGTTGAAGCTTTAGAAGATAAAGCCGGGACGAATGTTGAATAGATTCAAGCTATGCCAAAAAAAAAAAAAAAAATTAGGGATGGAAATAAAGTCAAATTGAATCTGTCAATTAAAAATGCACCAAGTTTCAATTTTCTTGTGCATAAAATTCAAAGATCTAATATGAGTTTGAATCACTTATCTCTATCAATGTTTGGGTATTCTAAATCCAGAAAAGTGTCACAAAATAGATCACTTTCATTATTCTCAATTCAAATGCCATTGGTGAAAAATGATCAACCCTTTTTCTTAAGCCCTCTCTATTTTTCGAATGTGAGAAGAAGTTTTTTTTTTCCTCACTTTGTCAAAATGCCCCCCGGCCTTCCTCATTTCTTACAAATGTTTAAAAAAAATGGAAGTTAGGCGTTAATACAAGAGAAGGAGTTGAGTGGTGGTTTCCAAAAAACCATTCCCTCTCTATTTTCTCTCCCTCGTTCAAATTCAAATGAAAATATTTTGGATCAGGTCTACCCTTATAGGTAAACCAACACTCATTTTCTAGCATCTCTCACTCACACATGAAGATTAAACCTGCACATAGCGTAATCATTACAATCGAACACCACCAATTTCATATTAGCAAGTGGATCATGTAACTTGCGAGAATACTAAGAGTTTAGGTATTCACCGATTAAGGATATGCATAACTCTCTTTCAATGTAATGATGAAGATATCATATCTCGCCATAGCTGGACAATTTTTACAAACACAGACAATGTATCTCTCATCCTGCAAAAAATGTAAAAGTATATTTGACTCAATTCAAATCATATATTCATAATTAAATCTCTAATACTAAATCATATATATAATTAATCGGCCTATGAGTACAGAATAATTGTCGGTCAAAAATAGTTGTCCTTTTCATACTATTAATTTTTAACTTTATCTTAACTATTTTTCTAGCATACACTACTAAACTGAATCAATCATGATTTCTTGATGACATGTTAAAGTAACAACACTAAAATAAAATTTTAAAAAACAATCAAAAATCCTAAGCACACGTGATATGAGACATGTACTAAAATACTCTTTCTTTCTATCTGGAAGCTTATATCTTCTTTTCTAAAATAATATATTGTACAAAATTAATCCAATTATATTCAATATTTGACTTGAATTTTCCTTCTTACAAGTTATTAAAATCTCACAATATCAAGAAAAACTCACACTTGACTATTAAACAAGTTCAATGGATTGTAAGGAATCCATTTCAATTACGATGCATGTATACGCAATCTCATCTTAGTAATGTACTAAGACGGCATGTATGTTAATTAATCACAAGTTAATATTATCTTATCTTTACATATCACACCAACATTAGAGGCGATTGTTTGTATGAGAAAACCAATATCAAAAATTTATCTAACATACTTTTAAATGCAAATACAAGAATTTTAGATACAAAAACAAAATTCAAATGTTAATGAAAATGAGCATTACATTATATATACTTTATATATAATTACAATCATAATTGCAATTACAATTACAGTCACAACCTATGCAATTCAAGTGATCTAACATATCTCTAAGTATTGGTTTTGTAAAATGATTAACCACTATTAAATCCGTAAACATATATTTCAGTGTCACTTTCTTCTTTTCAATCATATTTCTGATAAAATTGAACTTTGTTTCTAGATATTTGGTTTTGCTATACTATTTGGGGTATCTGGTAAAAGTAATAGCAGATTGATTATCACAATAAAATTTCACAGCTCCTGTTGAGTTGTTTACTAATTCCAAATATTACAAAAATCTACTCAATCAAACTCTTTCTTGAATTGCAAAATACAGAACACAAATTCTGCTTCCATTGTAAAAAAATACACAGATCTGTTTTTTACTACTCCATGAGATAGCGCCATCATTGAACAAAAAAACATAATAAAGGTTGATTTTCTCTTATCTAAATTATCTCCCCAACCAGTATTCGTGCATTCTTTCAATAATAGATCATTTACTTGATAATAAAGGAAATAATTTGTGGTTCCTTTCAGATATCTCAATATCTTTTTTACAGCACTCTAATAACTCCTCCTTGGATTGGATTTATACTAGCTAACCAAACTCAAAGTATGACAAATATCAGAGCGAGTACAAATCATAATGTACATTAAGCTTCCAACTGCCCTGAAATATGGAAATCTAGACATTTTTTTAAAGAGTTTTCAGGTACATTTCATGATTTAAACTATCATCTTTAACCATAAGAGTATCAATGAATTTACAGTTTTCCATTCACAATAATTCCAGAATCTTTTTTGATATTAGACTCTCGAGATAATATTATCAGTAATCTTTTGAAACAATTTCTATAGATTTTAACTCCCAATATATAATCTACCTCACTCATATCCTTCATCTCAAAATTGAAAGACGACCATTTCTTGATTTAGAGGATATACTCCTTGTGATTTGCAACTAACAATATCTTATCGACATATAGGGATATAATTATAAACTTATTATCGGGCTTCTTTACATAGATACAATAGTCTTTGTATATCATAACGAAATCATAAGAGATCACAATTTGTAAAATCTTAAAAATCGGCCATAAATTGACTTGTTCAATTTATATATTCTATCTTTTGGCCTTTAATGACAAAACCCTCTGATTGCACCATATAAACTTCTTTCTCAAGTTCTTCATTGAGAAAGACAGTCTTCACATTCATTTGATATAATTCAAAATTCAAAATGGTTGCTAACAATAGGGGAATGAAGGTAAATTTCACTATTGAAGAAAATGTTTCTTCATAATCAACACCCTTTTTGGAGTATAATATTTTGCCACCAGTTAAACTTTATACCTCTCAATGGTTTCATTTGCCTTACACTTCATTTTAAGAACCCATTTGCTCCTAATAGTCTTGCGCTTTGGTGGAAGTTCAACTAATTTCCAAACATAGTTGGACTCCACTGACTTCAGTTCTTCTTCCCTTACCTTTTTCCATTCATCCTTGACAGGACAAGATAAAAGTCTCATCAATGTTCTTAGATATTTTTTATCTTTTAGAAAAACAATAAATGTATTCTCTTTAATCTTAAAATGATGCTTGGACACCCCTTTTCTAGCACTTTTCTAAGTTTGTTACTCAGTTTGATTGTTACAATTTAGATCTCTCCCACTGAGATTGACATGTAACTCATTTTGTCACGATTACAATAATCCACTATGGACTGAGTTATCCTCTTAATTAATTAATTCAAACAAAATCCATATGTCCTTCACGTTACCTTTAATAAGAAATTCATTCTCTGGTAATATGACATTTTGTGATTTGATTTCTACTATAGTATTATCTTCTGGTTTACGAATGAATACATAACTTTTAAATTGATCATATTATCTTATAAAGATACTTTCTTCCACAAGAACCTAATTTTTCAAACTTATATGAAAAATCTTAAATATATGCAATTGATTCCTAAGATCTGTGATCACTCAAACATAGTTTTTTACTGGTCTAAAATGTATATGGCTTCATGGTATTGATTTTGAAGGAAATCTGTTCAAAATATAGGCTATAATCAACAAGACATCTCCTTAAAAGGAAATAAGCAAGTTAGCATGTACTATCATAGATCTTGTCATATCTAACAATACCCCATTCGTTCTTTTTGTAACACCATTCTGCTTAGGTGTATAAGGAATAGTCAATTGTTTGATTATGCTTCTTTTATTACAGAGATTTTTAAATTGACCTGATAGATATTCATACTTTCTATCTATTCTGAAAGCTTTTATTGTCCTATCCATTTGATTCTCTATCTCGTTTATATAATATTTAAAGCACTCAAATACTTCAAATTTGTGAAAAATCAAATAGACATGACTAAATCACGTGAAATTATTTATAAAATGTAATGAAATATGACGCTCCATGTCTATCCTTCACATTCATCGACGACAGATGTTTGAATGAATTAATTGCAATGGAAATTCAGACTGTGTGACCTTTTCAAATGGTTTTCTCGTTATTTTGCCGATAAGACAATGTTTACACGTTGGCAAATCAAGTTTTGTGAACGAATCAAATAGTTTTGGTTTCACTAGTCGATTCATTCTATCTTACCCTATGTAACCAAATCTAGCATGTCATGTCACATCATCAACAATTTCATTACTAGATGACCAAATATTTAACGAAAGACAACAGTCAATATAATAGTTAAACATTCGTTCATCACATTCTATAAATATAAAACCATTTACAAACTGTCCAAAACCAAAATATATGTCGTTCAAGGACAAATTAACCATGTTTATATGGAAGTTTAAAACATAACCAAGTTTTAAAAAAAAACAACAGAAATTAAATTCTATTGAATTTCTTGCACATGGAGAATATCGTGTAAAATGAGAGTTAACTCATTTTATAACTCCAGTTTACAAGTGTTAACTCTTCTACCTGCCACTGTTGTATTATTCCCCACATAAATCCACATTGTAACATAAGGCACTCAACAAAAATCCATAAATGTCTCACGGTCTTTAGTTACATGGTTTGTTGCTTCTAAATCTATAATCCACACAGGATAAATTTTAGCTTGTAAAACAACACCAGAGACATATGCCATACTATAAAAAATAAAAAAATAAAAAAAAAAAAAAACCATTTTTAGGAGCTATCTTTCTTGGCTTAGGGCATTCACAAAAGAAATGACCAAGAACTTGGCAATTGTAGCATTTCAATTTGCTTTTATCTCATTTCTTTCTGAAGTGCCTACTTCTGTTTTTATGCCTGGGATTGTTCTTTTGTGATCCATTTCTAGTCTTCTTTACTTTCTTACTTTTGTTCCAATTCCTCTTACGCTTAGAGTTCGAGGCTTTCTTGGAATTGTACTCTGCAACAAAAGAATCGACTGTGAATCTTGCAATACCAATCTGCTCATCCTCATGCTCAACATGATGAGCAGCATCTAAGAAAGTTTTCACATTGTCATTATGAGTCAAATTAACTTTTATGTACTCCCACTTGTCAGCAATGGATTGGATCAACGCTTGAACTTGTTGTTTATCGAAAAGTACATGACCAGCCGTGATTATCTCACTTTTTATAAGTATCAAAGTTTATGGTCAGTTGTCTAAAACAAGTCATACTGGTACCTCTATATTTCTCCCTGATGTATACCCAGATGTCATGAACAGTCAAATATTGTTCACACTTAGAGATCATGACATCAACTATAGAGTTAACTAGGATCGCTTGATCAGTGGAATCTTTTTTATGCCTGGTAAACATCTTGATCTCTCCTTAGCAAAGCAGTATTGCCCATATCAGGATCCTGCATCATATGATTGATACCTTCCAAGATATCTTGTTTTTCCAGCATTTACAAGATTTTGTGACGTTATGTGTCATAATTGTTGTCATTCAATTTGTCACTTTTATTTAAGTCAGTAATAATAGACTTTGATACCATGGTCTAGATTTTAAATAGGGTGAACCCAAATATTAATATTGACATCGTACACATAACTTTGTACTTTAGAATTAATACTTATGATAGATCAACATTATGTATAGAATCAAATGTTTACTAATTTCTCAATCACCATCTATGATCTTAATGTATGTACATCACAAATTTAATTTAAAACTACAAAATCCAATAAGTTTTAGATAAGAATTATTAAATTGTTTCAACCAAAAACCTTCTATTTAAATTCACAAAGTATTTCAATAATATCTCAATTTTAAATGAAAATTATTCAAATTCTATCAATCCAAAATTTTCATTTAAGAGACTATTATTTTTTTGGCATACATGATTATACAAATCAATAAATATAGCCAACATATAGTTAATAGAAACTTTATATTATAAATCTTATAAGTTTTTAAAATACATGATCATGTTCCAAAACAGACAGACATAATATACAAAAGAAAACATGTAAATACAGTATTTCGATTCAAGACATTCCATTCGAGATATCATATTTATTATTCCCTTAAATAGTCTATTCATAAGAGAAAATCTCCTTATGACACATGGGTTTGAACTATTTATGTTTGGGATAGCTTTTTCTTCATTTAACTCTCAACATTTTTGAATATCTACATTTGTATTAATATTGGTCTTAAATCGTCAAGAATCACATTCTCTCTCTCAATAATCAATTCATTAACCACATTTACCCAATAGGAAGTGAGGAAATTTCTTAGCATGCATACGTCATCGCCCAAAAGGCATGGCCAAAATGAAGAAGTTCCAAGTTTTTTTTTTCTTTTTCATGATTTCCAAATAATCTGACAAAGTAATAAGTCAACATCTGGACCAACTTTATCATATATTTTGGACTTATCAATGCTCTAACTCTCCTATGGAGAACTCTAAGAGTGTGTCTGATTATCACCATTTTTCTAAAAAATAAGAATAATAATATATTGGATATACAGCCAACTATAATATTATAATAAATTTTAAAACATTTGTTGAAAGATATTTGCTCAAATCTTAAATAATTTTATATTAGAAAAACTAATTTTCAAATATAAATAAATGAGTATAAATGCAAACAAATGATGGGTGTAAAGACAATTTTTTACTCGGAGAGCCAAAATTAAGGAAATAATTTCCTTTTATTATAAAAAAATTCAGAATTTATTTTGGTGTTAAATTAATTTTTTTTGGTTTTCTGTAATTTCAAATGATTTATAGAATAAATTAAAAATTATAAAAAAAAAATCTAAAACAAAATAATACACATTTCAGAAAAAAAAATTTTGCTAGAGTAGACCTTCCATGCACCAACATGCGCCACCGTGGGTGATATGTGTATGTATGTATATACTTTCTAACTCGCCTCTACCAGTGCATGAGGTCTATGCACCACCTTTCCGGTGACTAATGGCTTCGAAATTATAACTACCCCTATTTTTGATACTTCTGAATTCAATGGTAGTCTCAGTTTTTTAATCAGAAATATCTATCTATAGCTTTGGGAAGCATGCACCATTGCTGAGAGTGGGAAAGTATAGGAAGTCACTGTTTATCTTCTTCCTGGTTCTCTCATTTTTCTACAACCTGACCCTAAGTCCAAACACCCATATCTCTCTCATTTCTTAATCAATTTAAGAGTTTTTTATATAGTTGGAAAGCATTTTTGAGAGGATTCTAACCATACCAAGAACAGTTTAAAATCTACACTATACATAAAGTTATAGGGACTGTTAGATTTGGCTAGGATTTGAAATATCTCATAATATAATTTACGCATGTATGTCAAATTTTGCAGATATTATTCCTATGGAATAAACATACTACTATGTAAAATTGAGAGCATTTCATAAAACTTATATTGAGTTGCCATTAAGGAGCCATAATTATCATTCATAACATTTTTCATGTTTCAACATCACAAAAAAAAAGATATAAAAAACCTAAACATAGCTCTGATACCATTATCAATTAAAAATCCAACAAATTTCAATTTTTTCATGCATAAAATTCAAGAATTTAAGATGGATTTGAATCCTTATTTCTTTCGATATTTGGGTATTTTAGATTTAGAAAAGTGTTACAAAATGAATCACTTTATTTATTCACAATCCAAATGCCCTTTGGTAAAAAAATGATCAACAATTTTTCTTAAAACCTCTCTCTATTAGTCGATACTGAGAAGAAATTCTTTTTTTCTCACCCTGTGAAAAATATGCCTCCTGTCTTCCTATTTTTTATACACGTTAAAAAAAAAAGAAAGAAAATAGGAAGTTAGGGGTTGATACAAGAGAGGGAGTTGAGCGATATAAGGAAGTTAAGGGGTGGTTTCTAAAAAACCACTCCCTTCCTATTTTCTATCATTCATTTAAATTCAAATGAAAAGGTTTTGGTTCGGGTCTCTTCTTATGGAAAGACTCACACCCATTTTCTAACAGAAGTAAAGAAACTTAAGTTTGATGATGAGATGATAATTTTGGACGGATCTCTCCTTATAGAAAGATCCGTACCTATTTTTCAACACAAGTAGAAGCAAAAAGAAGTAGGTAAACTCAAGTTTGATGATGAGACGATGGTTTTATATATATATTTCAATTAAAGGTTTTTGTCAAACAGATTTATTTGAATCAAAGAGAAAGAGGGTGAGGGTTGAGAGAGAGAGAGAGAGAGGTGTTTATTGGAAGAGGGAAGAAGAAGAGAAGATAACAATAATGACGTTCATGTGATCATCTATTTTTTTTTCATTTTTTGGGTGCGACAATGAATGGATTAGGGCACCAACATCATTTCAATTTATCCTTATTCAGAAATAATAAAGTTTTCCTATTTTTCTAACTTGAAGAGTAAATGTATCCCAAAATTAATCCGAAACGATCCATAAGTATCTCTTTTAGCCTTTTCAATAATTGGTCCAAATGTTTTTCCGACCACGTTTCATTTACAGTCATGTCTCTGGTTTCCCAAAACCGCAACTCAACGTTGACAAGATAGCTCCAGAAATTCTCAGGTGGTTCCCACATGCATTCATCATGCAATATTTGACTTTTTTCCCAACCCTCATCGTAATCCCCCTCTGACCGTTCATTTTGCATATTTTTCTGCCGGCAATCTCGTCTCCTCCCTCGATTCCTTCAACTTGCACTGCGAGTACACCCACGTTCAATGTACTATCATCGTACCATATTAAAAACACTAAACCTAGTCTGGGCTCCAGTCGTGGCTTCACCCTAGCCCTCGATTGAGTTTCCAATGCAGAATCGAACGAATTGTCTTATGCCACGTAACAGGTCTAGTTGTAGTTCATAGGGTGCTGTTGTAGAGTAGATGCACCCACTCAAAACCTTATCCTCCTGCTTTTGGTAGGCGTGTGGAGAATGCCGGCGGAGTCTTGTCGTTTCTTAAGCTTGTTTGTCTTTCTTTTGCCATTTTAAATCCATCTACCACAAGTTGGAATTAAAATAATATTTATTAGAATTTTAAAAATAAAAAATAATATAATTAGAGATAATATAGAAATTAGTATTTATTTATTTTTTAATGAAGAAAAAGGTTTATAGAGAAAATAATAAATAGGACACGTGTCAACTGGAAAAGGGTCTTACAGTTTTCTTTTTAATCATCCACTTGTGACTTATCTTCATAGTTATCTTATCCACTTTTTAATAATGTCTATAGACCATGGTGGCCTTTGAGATTAATTTATAGCATAAACAGTTCCAAGTTGCATTAAGGTGGGACACCGTTTGCTGACGTGGGGATAAGTCAATGTGACGTACAGCTATGTTAAGGTACAAGGCACCATTCACCAATGTCATTGGGGTGGCTAATTGGGTGATTTGGTGAAGTCTTCTTTTTTTACTCTTCCGGGACAGCCAATTGCATGGGTTCTTTTTGGATAATATATCCCATCCGCAATGCTTTTATTTTTATTTTATTTTTCATGGTCTTTGCTGGCAGACTTTTGGCTTCACAACCCCTCCAAAAAAATTTATTAAAGGAATACCACTTTGAAAACAAGGAAATTTACTCCATAAAAATTAAAATTGCAAATGATTTGAACCGAGAAAAATATTCAAATTTCGTTTGTTCTTAGATGAAGGAGGTTTAATCGAGTTTTATTTTATTGATACATCTGCTTTCTTTAATCTCGATTTCTGTAATTATTTTTTTTGTCTTCTGAATTTAGTTCATCATCCGATTTTTAAAATTTCATTTCGATTAATCTGAGTCAAGTCACTGAAATTGCTTGAGGGAGGTAAAACTCTCCTCAGCGTATTTGTTCCATTCGAGACTCGAAATCAATACATCTTGAATTCTCGTTAAACTAACATGTGTTGGATTGATTTATGTAATTATTTGAATACATCAAATCAAATTTATAAATTTGTTGATACAACTTTACTCGGTTTTTGTGTTCAAAATTTACTTATTTGGTAAATAAGTTTCAAATTATTTATATTTATCTCTTTTAATTGAATAAATGGGTCTTAAGTCTATAAGAAATTGAGTTACAAAATGTCGATGAATTGGCCACTTTATTTACTCCTAGGTGATCCTAATTCACACAAACTTTCTTTGTCATTTTTTCTTTCTTATTAGAACAAAACAATATTCAAACTAATGCACCTGAGAACATGGGGTGAAAAGCATGGATAGGGTTTATTAGACAAGAAAAGTTTAAATTTAACTAAGATTAAGTGAAATTTTAAATACAAAAAAAATTATTAGCACAATAATAATTTTATTTATATATATATATTTACACTAATAGTACAATAATAATAAACTACGAATGAAGTATGATAGTAAAGGAGAGAGAGCACATTAATGCCATTATATAAGAATAAGGTAGACATACAATATTGTTCCAACTATAAAGGAATTAAATTTATGTGCTGCATTATGAAATTATTGGAGAGACTAATAGAGTATAAATTGAGATTAGAGATAAGTGTATTTCAGATTCAATTTGAATTTATAATAGGATGATCTACCACTAAAATAATTTTGGTAGAGACATTTAGGGTACAAAAGAAAAACTTATATATGATATTTATTGATTTAGAAAAAATATATAATAAAGTTTTTAGAAACATATTATAGTAAACGTTATCGAAGAAATGGATTTTCTTGAAATATATTAAATTTTTTTAAAAATATATATGAGAAAGTTGTAATCAATATAAAATTTTATGAGGGTTTGTCTGATAGCTTTCTTATTAACATTGGATTTCATCAAAGTTTGACATTAAATTCTGTCATTTTTTGCAACAGTGATAAATAAAATCATGAAAAATATTCAAAATGAAATACTATGGTATATGCTGTTTACAGATAATATAGTGTTGGTCGATGAAATTAGAGAAATATTAACGTTAAATTAGAGTTATAGAAAGATACACTAAAATTCAAAGAATTTAAATTGAGTAGATCAAAAACTGAATATATGATATATAAATTTAATGACAACCATCAGAATGATAAAGAAACAATTAGATTGGAGGAAAAGACATACAAAAAGTGAATGTTTTAAATATTTTGATTTCATTATTTATAACGATGATAATATAGATAGGAATGTAAATCATAAAATTCAAACGGGTTGGATAAAATAGAGAATGACATCTAGAGTTTTTTGTGATCGCACGATACCATTGCATTTGAAGGAAAAGTTCTATAAAATTGCAATAAGATTTGCACTATTATATGATACCGAGTATTAAGCCATTAAACAACAATAAAAGCGTAAATTTGTTGTAATTAAAATAAAAATGTTTAAGTACATGTGCGGTAAAATTAGAAAAAATAGAATTAGAAATGAAGAGATATATAATAAATTGAAAATTAATTCAATTAAGAATAAGATGCGAAAGTATTATCTGAAATGATTTGAACATATATAATAAAAACCCAAAGATGCAACAGTCAAGAAGATCGAGAATTTAAATATAAGAGATTTAGTAAAACGTAAAAGTAGACCGTAAAAAATTGGATGTAAATTATCTGTAAAGATATGAATGTTATTAATTTAGTTGAGAAAATGGTTTTTGATAGAAATAAGAGATGTATGAAAATTCGTACCAATTAAATCAATTTTTTTTTTCAATATTTGTTTCTCGTGATCTATTCTAAATTTGGGATTAAAATTTAGATTGCTGTTATTATGTATATATATATATTTTTTCAAAAATGTTTGTTTTTTGCTTATAAAACTTTGTTTTATTCTTAATTAAAATTATTATAGTAAAATAATAGATAATATAGATTAATCGAGATTTCTTGCAAATGCACATCTCCCATACAACTTATATGGCAAGAGTCAAATTAAAATTTACGTATGTTTCATTAGGCTCATGAGTTCACTCCTTTATAATATTGATAACATTGTAGAGTTAATTATTTATAGAATAATGTTGGAACCTTTGTCTTGGTAACTAAATTTTTAATAATTAATTTCTTAAATCATTATAAACTTCTATGCTAACCAAAAAAAAAAGAGAAAAAAGTGAAAATTAAAAATTTCGACATATTTCTGATATGGCATAATATAATTGGCTGCTAAATCACTACCAATCTCCGGTGTCACTGTCTGAAACCCAATAAATGAGTCAAAATTAATTTCCTCGAAGAAAAACTATTTTTTTTTTTAAAAAAAGATAGAAAACAAATTTTCACACACATTCCAAGACCAGTTTCTTCTTGTCTTAAAGCATTCACGTTTTGCCACGTACTAATTCTATGGGCTGTAAAAAATGGCAAATAGCAATAGACCACGTGTCACACCCACTCATGACAGCTATCTTCTGACAAACAAACCCCACTTGTGGGTCCCGCATTGATCCCACGCCCACGTTGCCTAGTGGCGGATTCAACAATATAACCCAATGGATAAACTTCACCCTCCTCCACCTATTCTGCACGTTGGATCCTCATCCAACGGCTCATATTTGCCCACTCTTAGAAAAATCTTAACATATGGTCATTAATATAAAAAAAATTAAAGAATGGTTTGAAAAATGATTTGCTTGCATTTTTATCTTGTGGGGTTCCTGTTATTAGAGTGTGCGCTTCAAAACGAGGGGGAGAGAGCGAGGGAGATTGGAAGGATTTTGACTATCTGAGTGAGAGTCACCAGAGTTTCGGACTAGGGTTCTGTCTTGTTGCACTTTTTGAGGGCTTTTTGAGGGAAATTAAAAAGGAAAAAGGGGAAATTTCTGGTAATATCTGTCAAATTATCATTCATTTTCAAGTATATTTGTTAGCTGGGTGTGATCTGAATCTATTCCATTCCTTTGTTATCTCTAATCCTTCATTTATTTATTTTGGAGTTATTCAAAAGATAGTTTATGCTTTCACATCTCAAAACCCACTCTACAAGTCCCTTGTGTTCTAATCTTTGTTGTGTAACTTACTCTAACTTTGTCACTCTCAAAAGTCTAGGTTTACTCTCTTGTTTGTATCTTCTGCTTAACATTTGCTTGATTTATCGATTGTTGGATTTAACATTCAGTTGGAGGTCATATTTTTGTTGTGAATCACGTATTTGAGTTCTCAGTATTGATGGGGTTTTCTTGTATTGTGATTATAGAGTAGTATTCTTTGATTTCCTCAGCTGAGTACATAAACCATAGAGCTGCAAAAATGGTCTCTAGATCTTATTCCAATCTATTGGAGCTTGCCTCGGGTGAGTCTCCATCGTTTGGTCGAATGAGCCGGAGAATACCCCGTATAATGACTGTAGCTGGGATCATATCTGATCTAGATGATGACCCTTCTGAGAGCGTTTGCTCTGATCCATCTTCTTCTTCGGTTGCTCGTGACCGGATTATTATAGTGGCTAATCAGTTGCCAATTAGGGTTCAGAAGAAGCAAGATAGCAAGGGTTGGAATTTCAGTTGGGATGAGAATTCACTACTTCTACAGCTGAAAGATGGTTTAGGAGATGATGAAATTGATGTTATATATGTGGGGTGTTTGAAGGAAGAGATTCACCCAAATGAGCAAGATGAGGTTTCTCAAATACTGCTTGAGACCTACAAATGTGTCCCCACTTTTCTTCCACCTGATTTGTTTACTAGATACTATCATGGTTTTTGCAAGCAACAGCTGTGGCCTTTGTTCCATTATATGTTGCCTCTCTCAGCTGCTCTTGGCGGAAGGTTTAATAGGTCATTGTGGCAAGCTTATGTGTCCGTCAATAAGATTTTCGCAGATAGGATCATGGAGGTAATTAACCCGGAAGATGATTTTGTTTGGGTACATGATTACCATCTTATGGTGTTGCCAACCTTTTTGAGGAAGAGGTTTAATAGAGTGAAACTCGGGTTCTTTTTGCATAGTCCATTTCCTTCTTCGGAGATTTATAAGACCTTACCTATTCGAGAGGAGCTTCTTAGAGCCTTGTTGAATTCGGACCTGATTGGGTTCCATACATTTGACTATGCCCGGCATTTTCTTTCTTGTTGCAGTCGAATGCTTGGTCTTACGTATGAATCCAAGCGGGGTTATATAGGTCTCGAATACTATGGCCGAACAGTTAGCATTAAGATCCTTCCGGTCGGCATACACATGGGACAGCTTCGGTCGGTGTTGAGCCTTCCAGAGACCGAAGCAAAGGTTGCTGAGCTCATTAAGCAGTTTCGTGACCAGGGCAGAGTTATGCTACTTGGGGTTGATGACATGGACATATTCAAGGGCATTACGCTGAAGCTCTTGGCAATGGAGCAGCTACTTATTCAGCATCCTGAGTGTCAGGGGAAGGTTGTGTTGGTTCAGATAGCAAATCCAGCAAGGGGCAGAGGAAAAGATGTCAAGGAAGTACAGGCGGAGACATATTCAACCGTGAAGCGGATTAATGAAGCATTTGGAAGACCCAGGTACGAACCTGTTGTGTTGATTGATGAACCGCTAAAGTTCTTTGAGCGAGTTGCGTATTATGTTGTTGCTGAATGTTGTTTAGTTACGGCAGTCAGAGATGGAATGAATCTCATACCATATGAATACATAATCAGTCGTCAAGGAAATGAAAGATTGGACAAGGTTTTGGGATTGGAACCATCAAAGCCCAAGAAAAGCATGTTGGTGGTGTCTGAGTTTATTGGTTGCTCTCCATCTTTGAGTGGGGCAATTCGAGTGAATCCCTGGAATATTGATGCAGTGGCCGATGCAATGGAGTGTGCTTTAGATATGGACGAGTCAGAGAAACAGCTCCGCCATGAGAAGCATTACAAATATGTCAGCACCCATGATGTTGGATATTGGGCTCGTAGTTTCCTACAAGATTTGGAGAGGACATGTAAGGATCATGCACGGCGAAGATGCTGGGGTATTGGGTTTGGATTGAGCTTTAGGGTGGTGGCACTTGATCCAAATTTCAGGAAGTTGTCAATGGAGCACATAGTCTCAGCTTATAAAAGAAATACAACTAGGGCAATCCTTCTAGACTATGATGGTACTTTGATGCCTCAGAATTCAATTGACAAGAGTCCAAGCTCCAAGTCAATCGAGATCCTAAATAATCTATGCAGAGACAGCAATAATATGGTTTTTATTGTCAGTGCCAGAAGCAGAAAGACACTTACCGAATGGTTTGCTCCTTGTGAGAAGCTAGGCATTGCTGCTGAGCATGGCTATTTTCTCAGGTGATTAGTCCCATTTAACAATGAAACTTGTGTCTAACAAATGCATTAGGGTTGTAAAAGAGACCATTTTACTTTTCAGGTTACCGCAAGATGTGGAATGGGAAACTTGTGTGCCGGTCTCGGGTTGTAGTTGGAAGCAGATCGCAGAACCGGTTATGAAGCTTTACACCGAAACAACTGATGGCTCCACAATTGAAGACAAGGAAACAGCACTTGTCTGGTGTTATGAGGATGCAGATCCTGATTTTGGGTCTTGCCAAGCTAAGGAACTTCTTGATCATCTTGAGAGTGTCCTTGCCAATGATCCTGTTACAGTTAAAAGGGGGCAGAATCTTGTGGAGGTCAAGCCACAGGTATGTAACCATATAATCCATGATCATACTCTGATGCTAGGTGTATAATATGGTCCTTAATTTTGTGTTTCTGTTCTATTGTTTTGCTTCCTGTAGTGCATTATGATCTCAAACAGAGTAGAGTTTTTATCCACTGTGGTACTAAGTAGGATTTAGGGGTTGGTGCTAGCCAACTCAAAATGATCTTTATAATCCAGTGCAAGTTTCATATATGCCCAGCATGCCATCCTGGCTAACCCAAAGTTGGATAAGACTAGATATATTTCCTCAATTTGTTGGTTTATTAGCTACCTATTAAGATTCCTACCATCACAAGCTTCATCATCCTCTCAAAAATGTTTTCCATTACTAAGTCTCATAAAACTTCTTTGACAAGATCAAGGCGAAAAAGTTTTATCTTTCATTTATTTAAAAAAAAAAAAATCAAGGATTTAACTTTTACGATGCACAATTGGGACTCTTTCTCGAATTATTTCTTGCTGGTACATCACCATTTCTTGCATGCTTTGACCAAAGCCATAATCTTTAGTAGATGCTACGGGCCGCTATGGTTACACAGAGGTGTTGTCTTAATCAAAGAATTAAATTTTACAAGAAAAAAAGAATTTTGCTAGTCCCAAATATGGATACTTTCCAATCAATTTCGATTTTACAATTTTTTATTTTTAAAAATTGATGGGAATTTGTATCAAATGATAGGTTTTTGAAGAAAATTTTTAAAAGTAGTATCCTATGTCTAAATATATCATTTGATATAAAAGAATGATTTTAAAAAAATGGTAAATTCAATATACTTGTAATGTATTCAGTTTTAAAAAAATTATATGCATTGGTCATATTATTAAATTAATCAAACTTAATTTATATTGTATTACAAAATATCGTCAACATTCTTGTTGAATATTGATTGCTAAACTTAGTAGATTACATAAATGCTAAAAAAAGTTGCATATAATTAGCACCACATGAAATTGCTATGCAGTTCAAATATTAGCTAATCGTGATGTGGAGTTGAAATTGCAAATGCGAGCTTTATATATCATTTCATTTTTTTTGAATTAAAAAGAAAAGGAAAAGTCTAATCATGATTTGGAGTTAAAATTGCAAATGTGACCGTTATATAACATTTCTTTTTTTTTTTTTTTGGATAAAAAAGAAAAGGGAAAGCTGGCATCACCCAAACTTGAACCGGAGACCTTCAGTGTGTTTGACTAACATGATAACCAACTACACCACGACACCTATATAACATTTCATTAATCTGATTTGATTTTGGAAAATTCAGATTCAAAATCTATTTTCAAGTTCTTCTGAATTGGGATTATATAATTCCCTTTTTTCATAATTCCAACCCTTTTGGCTTGTACCGATAATAAATTTCATGTCACAAAAAATATATAGATGGAATTTATCATGGTCCTTATAGCAAGATTCTCTGCAAGGTTAGTGATTTCAAGTCATTATGTGCTATCCTTGTTACTTTTAGTTGTTGAAACATTTTTATAGTTTTTATGAATGTTTGATTTTGGTACATTTGGAATTCGCAGTTTGGTTTATGGTTTCTGCAAAATCTCAATTTTTAATAATAGCTTACTTATGTCCGTATGTATGTCATGTATTATTTGTGTGTGGTGCACTAATACTTGGCAAAAAAGTAGTTTTGTAATGTACATATCTTGTGAAATGTTCAAGACATTTTTTCTTTCAAAATTTCCACAATTGTTCAATATTTTGTCCCTTTTTTGTGCAAAATATGAAGAAATTTCCTGTAAAACTTATTTCTTACTAATGTAGATATATTGTTTTTCTTCCACCAATTGTATATTGTACTGCACTGTGGCATTCTGAGAAATTTAGGTCGAAATTTAAAACTTTGGCTCTAATAAGCACCCAGTAGAGGCTTTTATGATATATATATATATATATATATATATATATATTTAAAAAAAAATTATTATTATTTCTCCCTCAACTCATGCATATTCCCTTTTGCATGGTCCAAGCATTGTTAATAAATACAGTCCGATTGGGTAGGTGGATTGACCAACCCAACCTGCTCTTCCAAAGTCCCTCTTTGTAAGTGGCTTTGGTTGCGAACTCCATTGGATCCACAGATATATTCACTAAGCCTTTCTTTGCCTAAATTCAAACTTACGGATCTATCCTTTTGCCTGTTTAGGAATCATTAGTCAATTCCTATTTTGAAATGCATAACATTAGACATCTTTTGATGGGTGGGCAAGTCAATCCAGCCTGCCCCTCCAAAGCTTTTATTGTTCTCTTTCTTAGTGGTTGGAGTTGCCATCTTCATCGGATTAGCCTCCCATTTTTTTTCCCTGGTTCTCAACCTAGAGTTATTCTCTGCAAGCTATATGGAACACTGAGAACATTAACAATATAAGAATGGTCTTACCTGAATTATTACATCCTTGGAACAGGGTGTAAGCAAGGGGCTTGTGGCAAAACGGTTACTAGCTACTATGCAAGAGAGGGCAATGGTACCTGATTTTGTTCTCTGCATCGGAGATGATAGATCCGATGAGGATATGTTTGAGGTGATCAGCAGCTGGGTTGCGGGTCCATCAGTAGCTCCTAGGGCTGAAGTGTTTGCATGCACCGTTGGTAAAAAGCCCAGCAAAGCCAAGTATTACCTGGATGACACTGTAGAGATTGTTAGGTTGATGCAGGGCTTGGCTTGTGTTTCAGAACAAACAATTCTCCTATAGAGTACCAGCATGCTCCATTGTCTTATCACTTGTTATTTCGGCCCATTTTCTATTTGTCTTGGTTATGTAAATTATGTAGCAGCGGCCGGATTTTGTCTGATATTGTAAGGTCCACTCCCCCCCCCCCCCCCGGGGGGCCCCCAAAGTAAAGATGTAAATAGAACTTGTGTTGTGCAATGAAACTATTCCCTTAGAGCTCTTAGTGTGAATGTCTATGGGTTATGAAGCTACTTTGCAACGGTATGTCTTTGGATGAATCCTGAAAGATTTTTACAATTTTTTCTTGGTATATTCTCACCAAAGTTTGAAGGGTAGGGGGTTTGCATTCATTCCTAAGGTGCTTAGCTGAAATGGTTTTCACTTATATGGGAATGACATGCTAAAAAATTTGAATGTACTTGTTTATGAAGAACTTGTGTTACCATGCTCTGGAATCATGTAAAGAAAACTTTTTACTTATAAATAGGGAAACAAAAAGTTTAAAAAGATTAATTTGACAGAATAATGTAAGGAGATGGAGTTATGAGTGGTTAATGAGATGTTATTAATCACTCTTTTTAATAGGTAATGCCAATTTTGCCAATTTAACTATTTTTCTTTTCTTTTTTATTTTTTTACAATCATTAAAGAACTAATTTTTAGAAGTATTAACATTGAGGAAATTTATAATTAGTTTGGAATATCGAACGTTTGCTGTAGCATGCTACAATATGCGAGTAACACAACAAAAATCTAAATATCAACCAACCAATCGAGAAAATATCATAACTTTTAGATATTTGAAAAATATCTTTATCACCAATTCATGCGAAAGAATTCACATTATTCTTTCTTTCTTTTTCTTTGGACATCGTGCTTAAGACATCCATACTCTTTGCATTCGAGATAGCACGCTAAGATCCTCTTTTGTCAAAAATTTAATGTCAGTGATTTTCAACATAAATATTAGTGCCTCGTTATTATTATTATCACCAAAATTTGGTTTCTATCGAGTATTATGGGTTACCAAATGTTAGAGACATCTTTAGCTTCATAGATAATGGTTTTAGTAAGTCTAATGAGATGATTTTATGGATGGTCTTAATCGATGAGATTTGCAAAGGAATATCAGATGGTGTTCCGGTAAAAGAGTTAGAGAGAGGTTTTTGAAAGAGAGAAATAGACTGAAAGGGAACTTTATATTCTTTGTGTGTTATGTATAAGTTTAGAGAATATACCTAACGTAGCCGGTTCAACGATGTTTATATAGTTTTTGTACGAGGAAGTCGTATGCATACCGAGTATTGAAACTCTAATTTTCTTATAAGAACATATTGAGATTTTGAGAATTATAATGTAAGATTTTTAAAAATTTAAATCTCTTATTAGTTTAAAAAGTACAGATTGTTATAGTAATTCTTTTTCTTTATCGGTTATGATGGTAGGTTTTCTTTCCATTTATGTGAGATTGTACCTATAAATTAGAAAGAGTGAATATTTTATTGACGGATTGAGTGACGATTGCCGAATACCAAAGAGATCTATCTAGATATCGATTAGTATTATACCGAACAATTGATTATTAAGGTAAAATCTGGCCGGTATGCACTAAGAAGGCGTTGTTTGATGAGTTGTGGGTTCGGTTTGTCTTTAGCCCAACATGACTTGGGCCGTCACATCACCAAAGTTGATTGTGCTTGTTTCATGGTCACTATTTATTTCTGACACAAGGTTTCTTCATATTCTTTGCATTCGAGATTCTTCTGACCTTAAATCTAATCCACGCATGCTAAAATCCTTTTTCGTCAAAAAATCAATCTCGATGATTCTCACCACGAGTACAAATGCCTCATTATTATTATTATTATTATATTTTGATTTTTTTGCTGATTATGATTGATTGGGTTACCAAAGCTGGGATACTTCGGTCACAACAACTCTTTTTTTTTTTACTCCATAATTTAGAATTTAATCCCTACCAAAAAAAAATAAAAATAAAAATTAGTGTTTGTTTCATGGTTACTATTTACTTCTGGCACAATGTTTCCACACGGTTGTCATATTAATCGAGAAATGAGGTTAGAAGCAACAACACCTTATTTTCATCCTTAAATTTTACCTTGATTTTCTTGAGTTAATCATAAATCCCATTTAACTTTTCAATCGTTCCACCACATTTTAGATTTTTGTTGAATAAAAGAATTACCATATTTCGGGTGGAAATATTATCAACAATGGCATCAGCAGTACAAAACTAAATTGTACTGAACACTCCATTCTTCAATCTCCTCTGAATCATCATTGCTCGTCTTTTCAAGTTTAGCTGTCAATTCTTTCGAAACTTTTGCTTTGTGTTGTCGAACAAGAAGACTCTTAATTCTTCTGTACCGTAGCGTATAACTCTACTCCAACCATCAAATTTCTTAATTGTTGAACAACAGAGCTCCACTCTTGTACCAATTATTGAGAAAAAATTATATATATATATATATATATATATATAATTAAAAAATTAACAAACACAATATTCAGAATCAAACCAAATAAATGAGAGAGAGAGAGAGAGACATTTAAATATACTTCATATAACCTCTCACAAATCCAAAAAGAACTCTCTTTATCCTAATTGTGGAACCCTCCAAAATGTTTTCAACAACCTCAATTTTATGATAGACGCTTTTAGCACCAACACCTAATAGGGTTGTGTACACAGTTTATACAATTTTTTTTTTTAAAATAAAATATAATTATAAATATAAGGAAAAAAAAAACACATGTAAAGAAACTTGACATCTAAACAAAATCTTTTATTTTCTTAAAAATATAAGCTGAAGGAGGAAGGTTTTTTCACAGATACTTGCTCTACCCACACGAGCAGGAGCCCTGAAACTAAGGATGACTTGGATTTCACAATCTGCAAAAAACCGCCGGAAGGTGTTTCGACGGGAAATGGGAGACTCCGACGCTCAAATCAGGAAATAACAGTTTTTAAGATATGGTAAATAGACCAAGAAGAGTTTCCGCCTAGGGATTTTCGTAAGTGATAATGGTGTTCAGTTTCAAAAAACTTACCTGTGTAGCGACTGAAACTTAGCTTATATCTGCCCCCTTGCTAAGAGAGTTCTAGGGTTTTTTGGAACCCCCTAACCCTAGTTGCCCACACGGATGATCAGAATGCATCTCCGAGATTCTCAAGCTGATTGCAGAAGGTTGGGAGGAAAACTTGCTGCCTTTAACACTGAGACCGCAGATAGGAGAACTACTTTCCTTAACGATTATGTTTGTTAACGTAAGTGTCTGTATTCCAGAGATCATTTTGGTTATGAGAAAATTACCGTTCTTGTTAGGAAGGTTTGACTTTGGTTGATGATTTGTTCTTTCTTCGAGTCTCTCGGGATCATAGTTATTCCCCACGATTATTTGGTGTGTGGCTTACAGGTAGTTTATTTTAGGACCGGGGGGACTGAGGAATTGGGGTATCGAGAAGGAGGAGTAGGATGACCAAGGAGTGGGGCGTCGAGGATCTGTTTATGGCCACGAGAGAGCCCCCTTCTATTTTCTTGGCCCAAAAGGTAGGGGTCCTGACTTGATGGGCTATTGGCCCATTTATTAGGCTTTTGGTCCAGTATTATCATTTTTCCCCGACTCCTAAGGTCACTTCAACGAAAGTAATGTTAGGAGTGTAGAATAACTTCCTCCTTTGGTGCGGAGGGGAGTTAATGTAAGGTGAAGGGAAACAGACAGTTTGGATTTTCGAAAATTGTGGGAGTTATTGTGGAGCAAGGAAGATGTAGAGTTAGGCCATTTAATGGGAATAGGTAAACTGTTATGATATTTAATACAGATGCGATCGCCTCATTTGCCCCATTGTTATTAGGGCTATGATTATAAATTGTCGGGTCTTGTTAGAAAAATGGACAGACTATGGTGCGACTTTGGGTACTTTTTGTTGAATGATAAAATTGAGTATAGAGAATTGGATTATTCAGATATAGGGATGCAAAATCTTATGATTGAAATCCGTAGTGTTAGACTTAGGTTCTTAAATGTGGGATTTTCATATGGTGGTTTTTCTATGCCTTTTGGATGCTGTCGATATGAGATTCTATCAATTGTCGGGACCGTTGATACGAGACCCTATCATGATGTCGTGTGTCCCGGCTCCGTGATGGCTAGTATCCGGCGCCCTCAAAGATGCCTCGCGTCAGGTGGGGTCTCGTCTTCTGTTTGTATTCCAAATTGGAAGGTCTGGGAGGCCCCTTTCGTGAGGTCCGACGGAGACGAGCAATCACGTATAGTGATGCTACCCCCAAAGAGCGAAGAGAATATGGGAGCTACATCCCAGGTGTATGTCTCTTAAGAGAGGGGGAGAGGAGAATATTCAAGATATGCCTCTCCCAAAAGGATGAGAGAACTTGATGTTGATGAGAGAGCTTCCTTGTTTTCTTGTTTTCCCTAACCATTGTCTATGTAAAATGTAGGTTGTAGGCTGTTATCATGCATTATATGTAAAAGGAGATCCTTCTAGTGGTTTTCATGTAAGGATGTCATCAGAAAATGAATAAAAGAGATTTTTCTTTCGTGTACCTTGTAATGTTTCAATTTGTCCTTGACAAGGTGCTTGATACTCACTTCTCTTCTTGTACGTGTTATTTTGAAATTCTGATAGAGAACCTTGTCATTGGTTTTGTGGGCTTTCGAAGCGCTTGCAGTTGATAGGTTGTCGATGATGTTGAGTTTAAGACATTAAATGCATTTGGAGACATTATGTTTCGGGATAGTCTGGCTCGCTTGGTGTTATGCCGAGGGCAGATAGAGGTGTCATGCCTTGAAGACTTGATGTCCTTGGCATTGCACCGA
This sequence comes from Dillenia turbinata, assembly GCA_037126225.1. NCBI lineage: Eukaryota > Viridiplantae > Streptophyta > Magnoliopsida > Dilleniales > Dilleniaceae > Dillenia > Dillenia turbinata. The sequence continues at coordinate 12,437,480 of JBAMMX010000019.1, forward strand.
GGATATTATGAGGTGTTGTGTCTTAGGGAATTTTGTGTATCTAACGTTGTGCCAAAAATATTAGGAGGCGTTGCATCTTAGTAGATTTTGCGTATCTGGCATTGTGCCTAATAAACTAAGAGGCGTTGCGTCTTAGTAGATTTTGTATTTCTGACATTGCGTCGAAATTACTAGGTTGCGTTGCGTCTTAGTAGATTTTGCGTATTTGGCATTGTGCTGAAGATACTAGGAGGCATTGCACCTTAATGGATTTCGTGTATCTGGCGTTATATCGAAGATACTAGCAGACATTACGTCTTAGTGGATTTCGTGTATCTGGCGTTGCACTGAAAATACTAGGAGGCATTGCACCTTAGGAAATTGTGTACCTGGCATTGCACCAAAGATACTAAGAGGTGTTGCGCCCTAGTGGATTTCTTGTATTTGATGTTGCATCAAAAAAACTAGGAGGCATTGTGCCTTTAGCACCCGCTATGGGGGTTCTACGATGATTGGTTGCACAAGATGTAAGCGTAAATACCTAATCGGTGAAGACCTTCGTGTCAGAGATCGGGACATTATCAGTGTGAAAAATAAATAACAAAATGAGAAAGGGAATGGAACAGGAAAACTCTTCATAAACTACATGGGGGTCTTCAATAGAGTAGTAAAGATCACTAGGTTGCTGAAGCGAAAAGAGTAGTAAGGTCCTGGTCACAGCTAATCGTTTTAATACTGAGTGGTGTCCTGAACTTGGTTTTTATATGTCTCGTGCTCGGGAGTGCTTCCAAAGCATTCAGGTTGGGCCTTCCTAAAATAACATTTTACGGTGAGGGAAACTTTACCACGTTGAATGCTGTAGTTGCGGTAGCACTTTTCAGTGGGGTTCCTAGTGTGATGGGTAAGGAGATAATCCCTTTTGGGTACATCAATTCATTTGAAAGTCCTTTGACTGGTCCTTTATGGGGTTGCAGGTTTGAGCGATCGAAATCCATCTGCATGAAGGCATTCCAATTAGGAGGTTGCATCCTACTCCTTGGTTGACAAAGATTCTTTTGACCATAAAATGGCTAATGGCTACTATGATAATCAAAGGGTCATCACGTCTTAGGTGAACCCCACAAGGTCTTCGTCATCGAACCCTATCATGGGTCTTTTAGGGGCTTTACCTTTCCTGACATGGGCAGAGAGAACTTTGTTATGAATAGCTTGTTTATCTAATTGAAAAATCATACGAGGAGGGTATGGCCGAATGATACCATGTAGAGGCTGTCTTCGGGGTGGAGAAATCATAGGAGGCCGGCTTCTGACTTCTATGAGCAGGACGATTCTGTTAGCTTGGTCTGCGGTCATCTTGGAGTCATGATATTCATGTGAGGTGTCTCTTCACTTCTCTTCCAGTGGTGGCAGATGGGAGTCACTGCCATGGTCATCGTGGACAAACTTTCGGAGCTTCCTGTCACGAGCCAATGTCTCAAGCTCATCTTTCAGCTTTCAACATTTATTAATCCAGTGTCCATAGTCTATGAAAATGATAGTATTTTGTCTTATCCTTTTTGGCATCATTGCTCGAGAGGCATTCGAGCTAGTGTACATAAGGCTAGTCCCTTATCTACAGTAGAATCTGACCATGAGAGTCATTTAACAAGGTGTAGTTGTTAAACTTGCGGTAAGGCGGTGGAGCCGACCAGTTCTTCTTAGGGGAGGGTGGCAGGGAGGAATGGTGATGTTCACTCTTACTCGGTCTAGACCAACGCTTTTCAAAGTCCTTTGCTTCCTTAGCGGTTATATATTTCTCAGCTCTCGAGTAGAACTCTTGTATGGTGCTCGGAGGATTCTTAGTGATTGAGGTTTTCATGCTTGAAGGTCTCAATCCTATCAGCAAGGCTTATAAGGCTATGAATGATCCAAACCTAAAACCTTCATCATCTCTGTCTTGAATTTTTCAAAAAAATCTTTTTGGGGTTCGTCTTCCCCTTGTCACAGTGAGAGAAGGGAAGTGGACTTTCTCTTGACTTCATGGCTGATTATAAAATGAGATTCAAACTGTTCCCCCAACTGGGAGAAACTCTTGATCCCAAGTAGAGGTAGGGAATTGAACCACGTCAGCGTATTACCCTTGAGCGTCATGGGGAAATGTTTGCGCATGACTGCATTGGTCATATCCTTTGAGATCATTATGGTCATGAAGTGCACTGCGTGATCACGGGAGTATGTCTTCCCATCGTATCTCTCTATAGGGGGAGCAAGATATCTTGCGGCATAGGCTCAACAGAGATCTTTGAGTCAAGCGTAGGTCATATGGCGAATTGTTCCATCTGCCCTAACGTTGGCGTATTTGAGTTCAGCGGCCACAAGATCCTCCACTTGCTTTCGCAAACCCTTAAGGTCATGCTAAGACGTGACCGAGGGTTCTCACTCTTCTCGAGGAAGAAGCCTATTCTGGTGTGAGTATTTTATCTCTGGGGAGAGGGTTCTAGTCGATGAGCTCGGTTGAGATCCTCCAGTTACTTGCTCATGTCTTGCAATCACGAAGCCAGTCTCCCCATTTTTGAACCAGGGGGTTCGTTAGGAGGAGTGGGAGCAGTTGTTCGATTCAGCTGAGTTGGTTGATGGGCTATCTAAAATCGGATTTGCGCTAAGCTTGGTTTTTCGGGATTAGCTGGGATTGGTAGTTGATCGGAGTGTGTAAGAGTAGCGGGATGTCCTTCCACTATAGATGCGGCTCTAGATGGTGTTCTCCTTCTTCTTGGGGCCATAATTTTCTAGGATGTGTTGAGTGTGAACGGTGATCTTCTTCGGTCTGTTTCCATGGACAACACCAATTTGATGGAAGTGGGTTTCTCCACAGATACCTACTTTACTCGCACGAACGGGAGCCCTGAAATCGAGGATGACCTGGATCTCACAACCTACAAAAAACCGTTGGAGGGTGTTCTGGCATAGGAGACTCCGACATTTAAGTCAGGAAAGAGCAATTTTTAAAATATAATAAATAGACCAAGAAGAGTTCCTGCCTGGAGAGTTCCGTGTGTGATAATGGTGTTCAGTTCTAAAAAGCTTACTTGTGCGGTGACTGAAACTTAGCTTTTATATTTACCCCTTGCTAAGAGAGTTCTAGGGTTTTCTGGAACCCCTAACCCTAATTGCCATCGTGGATGATTAGAATGCATCTCTGAGATTCTCGAGGCAATTGCAGGAGGTTGGGAGGAAAACTTGCTGCCTTTAGCATTAAGATCCGCTGACAGGGGAACTACTTTCCTTAGCGGTTATGCTTGTTAAGCTAAGTGCCCGTATTTTGGAAATCATTTCGGTCATGAGAAGATTCCTATTCTTATTAGGAAGGTTTGACTTTGCTTGATGATTCGTTCTTTTTACAAGTCTCCCGAGGTCATAGTTATTCCCTGAGGTTGTTCAGTGTGTGGTTATGCTAGGAATTGGGGGATCGAGGAATTGGGGTACCGAGGAGGAGTAGGATGACCGAGGAGTGGGGCGCCAAGGATCCATGTATGGCCTCGAGAGAACCTCCTTGTCTTTTCTCGGTACAAAAGGTAGGGATCCTGACTTGATGGGCTCTTAGCCCGTTTATTAGGTTTATGGTCCAGTATGATCATAAGCTAACCCTAACGCTAAATAAATAGCATGTTCTAACTACCATTACAATTTTTATTCTTTATTTTTGAAAAAGAAAAAGAAAGGAAAAAAAAATGAAAAGGGCTAGAGCTATCACTTTAAAGGCTCAAACGCCAAACAGTATTTCCAGTTTCATTGCAAATATGAATATATACAATTGAACATATTATTAGAAAAAAGGGTATCAGCGACGGAATAAATATTCTATCGCTAAAGTCTTTTAGCGATGGAAATTTTATCGCTAAAAGTCACATCGCGAAATTTAGCGACAGAAATATTTCCATCGGAAAGTTTAGCTACGGATTAGCGAATCCGTCGCTGAAAGTCGTGCGCCATAAGCGCATTTACCCACACGCCTATGCCTATGCCTATGCCTATGCTTGCCTGCGCATGTGCACATGCCGTTTCCCATGTTCGCTCATGCTCGCCCGCACACACACACAGGCCGCTGCCCATGCCCGTCCGTATACACGGACAGGCCGCTACCCACGCCTGCGCCCCTGCTTTTTTTGTTGAAAAAAATACTCTCATCTAGTTTCGAATATGAGATTTCAATCTTATTTTGAATTATCTTAACCACTATACTACAATGACTTTTGTGTTATTTTTTATTATTATTATTTTTTTACTTCTTTATTTTCTGTCCCACTCTCACCATTTAAAACACAATACCCTAATTTAATAAAAATACAAAATTATATTTAATAAAAAAATTAAATTATATTTAATAAAAAAATACCCTAATTTAATAAAAATAAAAAATAAAAAATTATATTTAATAAAAACACAAAATTATATTTAATAAAAATACAATACCCTAATTTAATAAAAAACGAAATCATATTTAATAAAAATAGAAAATAGAAAATTATATTTACTAAAAACACAAAATTATATTTAATAAAAAAACAATACCCTAATTTAATAAAAATATAAAATACAAAATTATATTTAATAAAAAAAAATACCCTAATCTAATAAAAATATAAAATATAAAATTATATTTAATAAAAACACAAAATTATATTTAATAAAAATATAAAATTATATTTAATAAAAAATACCCTAATTTAATAAAAATAAAAAGTACAAAATTACATTTTATAAAAACATAAAATTATATTTAATAAAATTACAAATTTTTTTCAAGTTTTAGTGATGGATTACCAACGGATTAGCGACGGAATTTTTTCCGACAGATTTTTTTATCGCTAATTTGTCCGAATTTTTTTTTTTAAATTTTAGCGACGGATTAGCGATGAAATTTTTAGCGACGGATTTTTCCATCACTAATTCCGTCATTAATTTATCCGATTTTTTTTTTTTTAAATTTTAATGACGGATTACCAAAACAAATAATTCCGTCGCTAATTTTAGCGACGGATTAGTGATTGAATTTTTTCCAATGGATTTTTCTATCGCTAATTCCGTCACAATTTTGTTACTAATCAGCGACGGATAATTATCCGTCGCTAATTTTCGTCGCTGATGCCCTGTTTATCCATCGCTAATTTTCGTCGTTGATGCCCTGTTTTTTGATAGTGCTATATTCTCTCAGACAGTTTAATAGTTACAATCCACTTCTTTCAATCTCGTGATTTGGGTTCAAATGTTTGTATAACCAAAAAAAGAAAATATTATATTCCCAGTTTCCTAACAAAGTGGCAATGTTTTTTCTTTTCCTCCATTAATGAGAGTGAATTTGTGAACAAGCAAGGTCAGCTAATTTACAATATTTCTTCCTCAACAACCTGCATGATGAAATGCATTCTTTTCTTTCCTTTCCATTTTTTTTAAGTGTTGCCGTTACGTAGGCAATAAGTTACACATTTTGGGAAATTATTAACTAATTAAGAAACAGCAATGTGTGGGAATTTATTCCCTCAAAATTAATGAAATGATAAAAAATTGAACAAAACGAATTTAAGAAGGCTGTAATAGGAAATTTAATATTTTAACACACTCTAAAATGTTAAGTGTGTAAGCTTTTTGGGACATTTCAAAAAGGAATACTAGACAAACGGAGAGCGAGTAATATATATATATACACATAGCCCAGCTTAACACCCCCCCTCCCAAAAAAAAAAAAGAAGAAAAAACTAATATACATATTCCAACCACTTCATTATGTGGGCCGATCCATTTTCGGAAGCCCAACAATGTAGTGACCCGATGGGAGATTGATCAATCACCAATCTTAATTGGAAAGAGACCATTTCGAGCTTGCCGGAACATATGATAGAATAGAATGATTCTGGGGTTTAAGAAGGAAGTTTGCTTCCATTTACAGCCTTGAAATCTGAAAGTCCGTATTTATTATTCTTTGGAAGAGAAAAGTTATCTACGACAAGGTATCTTTGGGCACCAGAGGGTGATGAATAATAAGATTTGGTCATTAAGAGAGATTAATGAGCTCCCTAAAGGTTCAATATGGGTGGTGGACATTGAGAGACAGCAAAAGTGTCATGTTGAGATTTGTAACTGTAATAACATGGTCTATCTGAAATTCTCGTATTCTGCATGTATTTGTGCCTGATCTTGGATGAGTGTGCTCCTTTATATTGCTACGGCTATAGATATTTTCCCGTTCCTATTAACAAAATATCTGATTTTTCTTCATTCTTCTCCAACCAGCACATGTTAGAAATTTTTAAAATTCAAATCCCATAAATTCAATGCATTTAAAGCATTGAAACAAGAATTAAAGGGAAAAAATATAACCGAAAAATGATTAAATGTAATAAAGAATTGTTGGAAGACAAGTGCGGTTCGCCCATGAGGGCAAACCCACAAGTTACTTCCATTTGAAATTTAAAAAAATGGAGGGATTGTTACTAGAAAACCACCCCTCAACTCCTCTCTCTCTCTAATAACTCTCAAAAGAAAAGAGAAAAAAAAGGTAGAAACTTCCTTCCATGTGTGTATGTGACGGGAAGAAGAAACCAAACACAAAAATAAGGGAGACAGATTGCAAACTCAACTTTTTTTGAGAGTGACAAATGTTACAACGGGAGAGATAACATCTTCTCACATATTAAACAACAAGGAGAGGGTTTGAATGAGAATTGAACATTATTATCATCAAAGAGGCATTTGAGTTGTGAATATTAGAAAGTGATCCGAATCGGTGACATTTTTTCGGCCTAGAATATCCATCATCGGAAAGAGGTAAATGATTCTAATCCAATTCTGATTTGAAAATTTTGGCATGAAAATTTTGTTTGATGATTTTTACGAATTTCGTCATTGGTATCAGAGTCATTTAAGATGTTTCCTATCTCTTTATTGGGTATTGAAAATGAAAAATGCCTAGAATGATTTTCAATGTTCATTAATAGCAATTTGAAATTGGCTTATCGAAATGCTCTCAATTTTATAACATAGCATGCTTATGATATGTAGATGTGATCTGCAAAATTTCGCATGAAACGGTTGAGTATATTTAAAGATATTATAAACTTTAACCGAAACTTAATGTACTCGTAATTTTTAAAATATTAGGTTTCGTGATATGAAATTTATATTGCTAGTTTTGTTTTGGAAAATACTATCTAATCATATAAAAATCATAAAAAATGGTTAAAAATTCAGAAAATATAACCACTCAAAATTTGGGTCGAGAACCAAAATTTTGGAAAAGATGATAAACAGTAAAATATTCAATTCCACTCTCGACAACAGCAAGTGAAATCCACCCTTAGACTAGAGAAGTCCGATTAAAAATTTGAGACCACCATTGAACTCAGAGATATCAAAAATGGAGGATAGTCAAAATTTGGTGATTCGAAATAGTCGGGAAGGCGGCGTGTGTTCTTCACGCGCCACCGCGGGCATTTGAGAGACATACTCAAACTTTATTTTGTAATAGTGAGGACCATAGGCACGTGGAGGCTCGTGCAGAGCGGTCTTGGTCCCAATTTTTACCAAAATAAATTTTGTATTTATTATGATTTTTTTGTGATTTATAATTTATTTTTTAGAAACGAAAAATATTTTTTATTGATTATTAAATCAATAAATTATTAAAAAATTACAAAAAATATATTTTTCATTCTGGAAAATTCTAGAAAATTTTGAATGAGTTTGAAAAATCATTTTAGATTTTTTTTTTTTGGAAATTTTAATATAATTGCTGGAGTTGAAAATTATTATGTATTGATTTATTATCAATAATTTTTAGAAAATTATAGAAAAATCATTTTTTCGATTCATAAAATTTTGAAAAATTTTTATTGAACTAGAAAATTATTTTTCTTAATTTTAACTACCTGAGTATGAATTTTTTACACTCATTTGATTTTATGCTCTCTTTTTGTGTGTGAAAAATTTAGTTTTTCAACATAAAATTGTTTGGAATTTGAGTATATTATTTGAAATAAATAATCTTGAAATTTATTATAATATTATGGTTGGCTTAGTGTTCAATCTAATATTGTATCCATTTTCTAGAGTAATAGTGATATTTAGACAAAATATTGATTTTTTTGAGAGGGGAATTAAAATATTAAAAGTTCAGAGTGAATGATGAGGTTGAATCAAATTTTGGTAAACCCAACTATACTTTATCGGATCTTTTGAAAATCATATAAACACAACATCTGGAACTTATTGGATTAGGTCATTCTTTTTTGAGGATGATGTATATGTATATTTCAAGAAATACTTTAACTTTTAATTGGAACATCATGGTTGATGAAATGATTTTCGAGAAAGAGAATGTGTTTCTTGATAATATGAGATCCATATTAATAGAAATATGGAGATTCAAGAATCTGAAAAGCCAAATGAAGAAAAGCTATCCCATAGTATAGATAGCACTACTCCACGTACTATAAGGAGATTTTTCTACTAGGGATAGATAATTCAATGAGATAAAGAATGTGATTACTCAAATGGATATATTATGAATTGAAATAATACATTTGCATGTTTTCTTTTGTATGCTATGATTGATTGTTTGAAACATGATCATATACTAGAAACTTTTAAGTTTTTTTCTTATATGAAATTTCTATTAAGAATATGATTGACAATATTTCATATTTTTCATATGATCATGCATGCAAAAGAAAATTAGGGTACCTTGAAAGGAATTTTGAATTGGTAGAATTTGAGTAATTTTCATTCAAAATTGAAATTATTTAAATACTCTATGTATTTAAGTGAGACGTTTTAGATTGGAAGAATTTAAGTAATTCTCATCTAAAATTTATAGAATTTTGTAAGTTTAAATTAAATTCGTGATAGTGATACTTTAGAACCATAGATGATGATTAAAAATTTAGTGAACTTTCGATTTTATACCGATATTGATCGGTCATGGATGTTAATCTTGAATTATAAAATTATGTGTATGATGTGAGTATTAGTATATATATCAACCATCTTAGAAAAACCTAAATCATAGTATTGAAGTCCATTATTAAGGATTTGAATAGAAGTGACAATTTAAATGGCGACGATCATGAGATATGACACCATACAATGTAAAATGTGCTGAAAGAATAAAATACTTTGGATGACATCAAACATGTCATGTAGGAACCTAGAGTGGCTAATGCTGCCATTTTAAGGGAGAAAACTAGATGCTAATCAGGTGTGGAAAATGATAGATTCCACTACTCGAGATATCCTAGTTAGCTTTGTCATTAAAGACATGATACCTGAGTATGAGCAATACTTTGACTGCTCATGACATTAAGGTGTACCTCAAAGAGAAATATAGATGTACTAGTGACTCATTTTAGACAGTTGACCATGAAATTTGATACCTATTGTCACACTCCGGCCCCGATCCGTGATTCAGAGGCCGTGAATAGTCGCTCGTTACCTCGGACACCGGCTCAACCCCGCCACATATCCTCAAGATAATGCAAGGCTAATCATAATTTTAGTTATAAATATTTCTTAGTATTTAAAATACAAAAGTCCTCAAATATATATATATATATACACTACAAATGAAAATTCCTTTGTTTCATATAGTCATTCTAAAATGATCAACTAATATTCTCAAAGATACAGCGGAAGTTCCATACCATAATACGTCTCTAACGATAGTCTCTGGAATTTGCATACGTCGATGTCTATCAACGTGTTCCTCTAAATACTATCTCTATAAAATTTAAGGGAGTAAGGGGCGAGTAAAATTATTTACTCAGTGAGTGAATAATCGTAACATGTAGTTTATAAGTGATGTGAACATGGAGTATTAAAACCATATATGTATATACTTTATACCATATTTCAAATATGTATGACAATTTCAAACACATTTCTCTAACATCATCATCCATAAAACATATGCATCCAATCTCATGTCATAAATCGTAGAGTCATGCCAAAACAAACTCTCGACAAGGGTCTATCTCGACCAATAACAAGTCATCAGGGTTTTTTTTTTTTTAGATGGATAAACGACCCTAACCTTGGCGTTGGTGCTAAGCCTCCCTAAGTGCTTGACTGAAACGTCATTCAGTCCTTCCCTTCCGGTTCAACTTGGATAGTCTGAAAATCTAGTATCATATACACGCCACCCAACCATGTGGAGTGTCTGCGTCTCGATGACCTCGTAATCGTGCGACTATCTATATATGAGACGGATCTGCTATAGCATACGAGGTGAGTCTGCACGGGACAATACCTATTGTATCATAATATTATGGCTATAAATTCTATCCTTGATCTATGATCTAGGGGATTCAGGTACTAATGCTTGAGCACCTAGTCTCGCATTAAAATCATCAATTAAACAATGGTGCCATATATGTCACAGGAAAATTTTGAAATCCGGTACCTTGTATATTTCCATATATATATCATTAAAGTATATTTCATGGTTCAAAATATGACACATATTTTTCATCAAAATTGATGGATGCATATTAAACAAATTTTGGGATACTTCATTTATCACAAAATCGTTATCAAACCATTTAATAAGCCATTTCACAATTATTTTATAAAATCATATTTTAAAAGTGATAGAATATGGTTTTGCTCATTAACTATATAGTAATAGTAAAAACCCACTCACACATACGAGAAGGGTACACCACTCTCCTAAAACCTTGATACTCAACCGAGTCGCCCCTTTAGTGTAGTATAATCGTCTACTCCTAAGACAACAACATATATATATGTCAATCCCCCTATTTCTTTCAATAATTTCACTAATTTTTTTTAAACCCAATTTCCAATTCACCCTAGTTTGTTTAAACCCATACATCTACAAAATGTCGGATTTTCACATTCTACTCTTGTGTAGTCTTAGGAAAAATATCATAACTTTCTCTATATAACTCAAAATTGAGTGATTTAAATTGAAACTGAATGGTAAGAAATAGCCCTACAACTTTAATGTTAAGCATTTCATCAAATTTCAAATGCAAAATTTCAGAAAAACCTATTTTTACCTCATTTTAAATCTTAATTCATGTTTTGTCCTCATTCAGTAAAAACACTATAACGCCTAACACACTACTCCGATTTGAGTGAAATTTAGCTCATTTTAAAGATAAGACCGTGAGCTAAAACTTTGATGTTTTAAGTTTCTCAAAATTTTGTACAAAAGATATTTTAAAAATTTATACAACATACTAGCTGTGTACAGAGAATGAAAAACAGAACATGTCATTTTGCTGTCACTTTCCAAAAATCACTATAAATCACATTTTTAATAGAAATTTTCATGCCATACCTTATTTTAAAGCTTAGGGAGTCTGGTTTATGTAGAATAAACAGTTTAAAATTTTGAGTCCTACACAATGAGATATCATGGCAAGACTACACATAGCTCAAATATGAAACATTCATTTTCTAGCATGCTAGTACATGCATTTAATTTCATTACTTGTAAAGACTTCAAATTTGAGTATTTTACCTTCTTTTGTATGATCTTTCGCTAACTAATATCTATCACCCTCATCTTAATTTTCTTGAAATCTTGATCACCTTAGCACCATAGTAACATAATTTATCAAATATCAATCCCTACACAACTTTATACTATTTCAATCAACTAGAGATATAGAGTCAAGAATATTCTTACCTGTTTTACTTGTGTTTCTTCTTCAATGCTCCAAGAATTTCACTTGAACATCAGAAATCCTTCTTTTCTTACTAAAACTCTCGGCTAAATGAGATGAATAGAAGAGAAAATGGTTGGTTTTGGTCTTTATATAAACCTAATCAAACTATCGTGACCCTTGATTTATTTTTCATGCTTTATCTCATCCTACATTTGTCAAAACTCCTCTTATGTACTTGAAATGGTAGCAAACAATCACCATGCATGCAAAAGAAGTGTCCAAGTAGGCCAAGAGGAAAGAAAGCCCAAGAAATCCGTTAAAATATCTTTCAAATCATATTTCATGTATTATTTTGTTCTTTACAGATAACCTTCTTCCAACTTTGTAAGTGGAATGTCCTATGTGGCAACTAATAGTCTTGGTGTCCTCTTGTCCAATCATTTAGCTCCAATTGTCCGCCCTTGAGTGTTTTACAACTTAGTCCCTCCACTTTCCTTATTTTCATATAGACCCCTAACTTTTAACAATTTGCATTTTTGGTATCTATGAAATTTTGTTTGAAATTTCTTAAATATGTGAAATTTCATTTAAATATCTCTATTTAAGTGTGTAGGCATTCTCTTATCCATTTTTGACTTTTTTAGGTCTTACTGCCGCTTGCCGAGATGGTTTTCGGCTTACCAATAAAATTTTCGGTTTCAGCGATTTTGAAACGGTCAAAATAAATAAATAAATAATTAAAATTTCATTTTAGATGCCTCAAAAGAATGTTAATATATATATATAGAACTATAAGAAGTGGTACATGATACACAGTCACCGAAAAACGGTGTTATAATTCCTAACCCCCTAATAAAAAGTTTCGTCCTCGAAACTATACATCAAATAGTTGCGGGTACTGTCTCCTCATAGCATCCTTAGGCTCCCAAGTTTGCTCCTCGACCTGGTCATTTCTCCAAAGCACTTTGACCAAGGGGATCTCCTTATTCCGTAGCTTCCTAGTCTATCTGTCTAAGACGACTACGGGCTGAATGAGGAAACTCAAATCATCACTCAACTCTACCGTTGGAGGCTCCAGTACATGGGAATGATCAGGGAGGTATTTCCTCAGCATCGAGACATGAAATACATCATAGATGCGTGTAAGCTGTGCTGGTAGCTCAAGTTTGTAAGCTACCTTTTCGATCCTTTTCATGACTCAGAACGGACCAATATACCTGGGGTTTAGCTTCCTCCGTTATCTAACCCATATTGCTCCCTTCCAGGGAGATACTCGTAGAAAAACCATGTCTTCCTCCTCGAACTCAAGTGGTCACCGCAGTTTATAAGCATAACTCTTATGTCTGTCCTGGGTGGCCTTCATCCGAGCACGGATGACATTCAACTTCTCTTGGGTCTCCTCTATTAAGTCAACACTACTGAGTTATCTTTCACCAACTTCACTCCAACACAAGGGTGTTCGGCACTTCCTCCCGTACAAGGCCTCATATGGCGGCATCCCGATAATGGCTTGGTAGCTGTTATTGTAGGCAAACTCAACCAAAGGGAGGTGTTGGTCCCAACTACCCCTAAAATCCATGACACATGCTCTTAGCATGTCCTCTAATGTCTGGATGGTCCTCTCAGATTGACCATCCATCTGTGGGTGAAAAGCAATGCTAAAATGCAGTTTGGTACCCATGGCCTCCTGTAGTTTCGGCCAAAACCGAGAAGTAAATCGGGGATCTCTATCAAATACAATCGACACAGGACCCTGTGGAGTCGGACTATCTCACTAATATATAGGCGGGCCAAAACCTCCAGTGGATAGTTACTATGAGTAGGCAGAAAATGTGCGGACTTGGTGTGTCTGTCAATAATCACCCAGATAGTATCATGTCTTGCCGAAATCCATGGAAGTCCCATAACAAAATCCATCATAATGTGTTCCCACTTCCACTCAGGAATGGGAAGGGGCTGTAGTGTACCAGCTGGCCGCTGATGGTCAGCCTTCACCTGCTGGCAGACCAAACATTTGGCTACATACTCAGTGACCTCCCATTTCATCCTGGCCCACCAATAACTTCCTTTGATAGTCTGATACATCTTGGTACTACCTGGATGTATCATATAGGCAGAAGAGTGGGTCTCCTCAAATATAACCCTCTAAAGATTGCCGTCAGCAGGAACGCAGACCCACACCCTGAATACCAAGAGTTTATCCTTCCAAACTCTGAAATCCCTATCGTCTCCCCTGCGGATTTTCTCAATAATACCCTGGAGTTCCTCATTTGAACCCTGGAGCTCCTGAATGCGATCAAACAAAGTTAGTCTCACCTCGAATCTAGCTAGAAGTGTACCATGCTCATCATTGGCTAGACTGACTCCCAATGAGCGGGGTCCCATGAGACAAGAGAGGCTGACACTCTCGAAAGATGAGGAAGATGATGACTTGCGGGTCAGAGCATCCGCAACTACATTAGCCTTGCCAGGATAATAGTCTATGACAAGGTCATAATCCTTGAGAAACTCCAACCATCTCCTCTATCTCAGATTGAGCTACTTTTGCGTGAATAAGTACTTCAGGCTCTTATGATCTGTGTACACTCAGAATGTCACCTCATAGAGATAATGTTGCCATATCTTCAATGCAAAAACTATGGCCCGACCGCTGGTGGGAAGGGCTAGAATCGGTGCAGATGTCAACCGTTGTTTGAGCTCCCGAAAACTTGCCTCACAAGGGTCATCCCAAACAAATTAATGTTCTTACGAGTCAAGTTAATGAGTGGAGATGCAATCCTGGAGAATCACTCTATAAATCTCCGATAGTATCCTGCCAGTCCAAGGAAACTCTTGACCTCAGTAACTGTCTGTAGCTGCTCCCACTTTATGATGGCCTCAACCTTCTGTGGATCAATGAAAATATCCTCTGCAAAAACAATATGCCCCAAGAACCCGATCTGTCTGAGCCAAAACTCACACTTAGAGTACTTGGCGTATAACTCCTTCTCGCGGAGTGTCTGCAATACGGCACGCAAGTGTTGGGAGTGCACCTCATCACTCCTAAGTAGACAAGTACGTCGTCTACGAATACTATGATAAATCGATCAAGAAAATCATGGAATACCTGGTTCATCAAGTCCATGAACGTGGCTGGGGCATTTGTCAACCCAAACGGCATGACCAGAAATTCAAAGTGGCCATATCTAGTACGGAAAGCAGTTTTGGGCACGTCCTCGCCCTTGATCTGTAATTGATGATACCCAGATCTAAGGTCGATCTTTGAGAAAACTCAGGTTCCCTGAAGTTGATCAAACAGATCATCTATACATGGTAGCGGTATCGATTCTTGACGGTCACTCTGTTCAATTGATGGCAATCTAGGTAGAGTCTGAAAGCACCGTTTTTCTTCTTTACAAATAGTACCGGAGCACCCCACGGTGAAGTGCTTGGTTAAATAAACCCCTTGTCTAATAATTCTTGCAGCTGGACCTTTAGATCTCTCAACTCAGTTGGTGCCATTCTGTATGGTGGAATAGAAGTTGGTGCTATCCCAAGAGCTATATCTATCTTAAAATCAAACTCCCGAACTGGAGGTAGTCCAAGTAGCTCCTCAGGGAACATATCAGCAAACTTCTATGCCACTGGGACCTCATCAAGCCTTGGGCCTTCTACCGTGGTGTCTATTACATGGGCAAGGTTGGCTGTACATTCTCGGCGTACCAACCGCCTAGCCTCCAGTTCTGAAATAACATATCGGGGTAGTACCCATCTCTCGCCCGCAAATATCAGTTATGGTTGTCCCGACCTTCAGAACTCTACTTCCTTAGTGAAACAGTCAACAACGGCTCGGTGCAAACTCAGCTAGTCCATTCCTAAGATGGCATCAAAATTAGATATGTTGAGAGGTATAAGATCTGCTTCTAACATCACCTCCCCAATCCATATCTCACAGCCCTGGTAAATAGAATTCCGGACCAACTGCTCGCCCAATGGTGTGATAACCAATATCCCCTTGGTCAATGGAAAGAGCTGTCTATCAAGGTGCTGAGCAAACTGGGTGCTCACATATGAATAATTTGACCTGGTGTCTATCAAAACTCAGGCGTCAACTTCGAAGATTTTCATGGTACATAATGGCAAATTTAAATAAAAGAGGATCATCAGCCTTTACTTGGGAAGTCAACATGAGATCATATATATATATATATAAATATATATCAAAAGGATTGAGGCTTCTAACGTCTTAGCTGTCGAGAATTACATGAGTCATCATAGTATATCATACCTCAAAAAAACTATTAGGAGATAAAACCTATATAGGAGAGTCTATTGGAGGGTTACCGGTAATTACTTCGGGATTGGCTTGGGCATCCTTGTGCGTCATTGCAAAGATGCGAGCCTGAGTCCTCTACTGTTGTCGCTGAGAAACGGGTATGGTGTTGCTTTCGGCCATAGTCCATGGAGCAGTAGGAATTGATGGGGCAGGTGCTCTCAACTGACTCTCGTGTGGTCCATTCGGGTGGCTCTAACTTGACTACCCCCCGAATCCCAAATCTGGATAATTGCTACGAATATGTCCTGGTTTCCCACACTGGTAGCATCTCGCAGGTTCTCTACAGAATCCTGAATGAGTCTTGCCACAATTGCGGCATAGGGGTTTCCTCGGCCCAGCAAACTAACTCACTGATCTGGTATTAGGGGTAGGGGCTCTACATCTCTGAGGGCGTGGCCCCTGGGGAATGCCAGCTGACCCTCTCTCTGAGGGCCCTAACTCCGGTCCTTCTTTGAACTCTGACCAGACTGAAATCCAGGCCTCTTCTTTTTCTGGTCTCGATTCTCCCTCTGCCTACTCTCCACCTGTACTATCTCCTCAGTGTGGTAGGCCAACTCCAAGACCTCCTTGAAGGAGTGGTTCTTTATTTCTGACATGTATTTCTTGATGTTCAAGTTGAGTCTGTCCTCAAACTTGAACTGTAACTGTCTTTGTGTGGCCAGGTCGGGAACAAAGGCGGCTAATCTCCTCAATTCTGCCTCAAATTTGGAACTGATCTTGCCCCCTGGTTGAGATAAAGAAACTCCGCCCTCTTCTAATCTTGTTGGTACTCTGTAAAGTACCTCTCGTCAAACTCTCGCACAAAGTCTCCCTAACCTGGGGGCCTTGTAGAGTCATCAACCATGGTCTCCCACAAGGCGAGAGCATCACTATCAAGTAATTGCATTATCACCCTCAGTTTCAACTCGTCTTCTAGCCCCAGATCTGTCAGTATTTGGTGGGTCCGGTTGACCCAATGCTTTGCAGCCATAGCATCATTGGATCTGCTGAAATCGGTACAACCCATCAACCGAGCCTCCTTGACCAACTGGGTCAACTCGTGGATGTGGCGGAGTGCCGAAATCATGTTGTCGCTTAGGGCAGGCATTGATGAAATAGGGGCAGTCGGGGCAGGTACCGCTGCATCTAGAGTAGGAACTGTCGTAGATGGTGGCAGGGGCTACATCCGTACCCCATAGGTGCTCCACCATTCGTGCCATTGTCTCAAGGCATCTAGCAGAAGTGTTAGAATTTCGGCTGTCAGAATTTCAACCATCGGAACTGGCTGAGGTGCAACTGGAAGGGGTGCATGTGAACATGACGCGACCTCTGGAGCAGTAAGTGTAACTCTACAAGTCCGTCTCGTGCTGCGTCTAGAAGGCATGGTTCTGAATGAAAAAACCTCTATCAGATATAAATAAGGAATTTGGGCTAGATATGGTGCATCTAACCCCCTAAATGGAATGAACTCATTTACCTAAGATCATCTTTAGAGATTTTATGACTATGAGGAAACTTTTAAATTTATTTCAAATTATCGAGAACTTTGAAAACAATACTTGGAAAATTTTGAAATCTTTTATAAAACTCAGCGCTCAACCAACCTCGGTTCTGATACCAATAAAACTGTCACACCCTGATCCGTGATCCAGAGGCCGTGAACAGTCATCCGTTACCTTAGACACCAGCCCAACCCCACCACGTATCCTCAAGGTAATGCAAGCTAATTATAATTTCAGTTACAAATATTTTATTAGTATTTAAAATACAAAAGTTCTCAAATATATATATATACTACAAATGAAAGTTCCTTTGTTTCATACAGTCATTCTAACGTGATCAACTAATATTCTCAAATATACAGCGGAAGTTCCATACCGTAATACGTCTCTAACGATAGTCTCTGGAATTTGCGTACGTCGATGTCTGACCTCCCAATCGTGCGACTATCACCCTTTACTCCCATAAATTTTACAGAGATAGTACTAAAATTATTTACTCAGTGAGTGAATAATCGTAACATGTAGTTAATAAGTGGTGTGAACATGGAGTATTAAAACCATATATATATACTTTATACCATATTTCAAGTATGTATGACAATTTCAAACATATTTCTCTAACATCATCATCCATAAAATATATGCATCCAATCTCATGTCATAAATCGTAGAGTCATGCCAAAACAAACTCTTAGCAAGGGTCTACCTCGACCAATGACGAGCTACTAGGGTTTTTTTTTTTTGTTTTTTTAAACGAATAAACAACCCTAACCTTAGAGTTAACGTCGGGCCTCCCCAAGTGTTAGACTGAAATGTCATTCAGTCCTCCCCTTTCGGTTCAATTTGGATAGTCTGAAAATCTAGTATCGTATACACGCCACCAAACCATGTGGAATGTCTGCGTCTCAATGACTTCGCAATCGTGCGACTATCTATATAATGAGACGGGTCTACTATAGCATATGAGGCGAGTCTGCATGGGACTATGCGTATTGTATCATAATACCATGGCTATAAGTACTATCCCCGATCTACGATCAAGGGAATTCATGTACTAAACCCTTAGCACTTAGTCTTGAATCAAAATCATTAATTAAACAATTGTGCTATATATGTCAAGGGAAAATTTTGAAATCTGGTACCTCGTAAATTTCCATATATATATATTATCAAAGTACATTTCATGGCGCAAAACATGACACATATATTTTTCATCAAAATTTATGGATGCATATAAAAAAAATTTTGGGATACTCCATTTATCACAAAATCGTTACCCAACCATTTAATAAGCCATTTCACAATTATTTCATAAAATCATATTTTAAAAGCGTTAGAATATGGTTTTGCTCATTAACTACATGGTAACAGTAAAGTCCCACTCACATGTACGAGAAGGGTACACTACTCCCCAAATACCTCGATACTCAACTGAGTTGCCCCACGAGTGTAGTATAGTCGTCTACTTCTAAGACAACAACATATATATATGTCAATCCTCTTATTTCTTTCAATAATTTCACTAATTATTTTATGCCCTGTTTCCAATTCACCCTAGTTTGTTTAAGCCCATACATTTACAAAATTTCTGATTTTCAAGTTCTACTCTTGCGTAGTCCTAGGAAAGATATAATAATTTTCTCTATATAACTCGAAATTGAGTGATTTAAATTGCTACTGAACGGTAAGAGACAGCCCTACAACTTTCATGTTAAGCATTTCATCAAATTTCAAATTCAAAATTTCACAAAAACCTATTTCTACCTCAGTTTAAATCTTAATTCATGTTCTATCCCCATTTAGTAAAAACACCATAACTCCTAACGCACTACTCCGATTTGAGCGAAATTTAGCTCATTTTAAAGATAAGACCGAGAGCTAAAACTTTGATATTTTAAGTTTCTCTAAATTTTGTACAAAAGATATTTTAAAAATTTATACAACATACTAGCCGTGCATAGAGGATGAAAAACAGAAATGTCATTTTGCTGTCTCTTTCCACAAATCACTATAAATCACATTCTTAATGAAAGTTTTTGTGCCATACCTTATTTTAAAGCTTAGGGAGTTTAGTTTATGTAAGAATAAACGGTTTAAAATTTTGAGTCCTACACAATGAGATATCATGGGAAGACTACACATAGTTCAAATCTGAAACATTCATTTCTAGCATGCTAGTATATGCATTTAATTTCACTACTTGTAAAGACTTCAAATTTGAGTATTTTACCTTCTTTTGTGCGATCTTTCGCTAACTAATATCCATCACCTTGATCTTGATTTTCTTGAAACCTTGATCACTTTAGCACCATAGTAACATAATTCATCAAACATCAATCCCTACATAATCTTATACTATTTCAATCAACTAGAGATATAGAGTCAAGAATGTTCTTACTTCTTTTACTTGTGTTCTTCTTCAATGCTCCAAGAATTTCACTTGAACATCAGAAATCCTTCTTTCCTTACTAAAACTCTCGGCCAAGTGAGGTGAATAGAAGAGAAAATGGTTGGTTTTGGTCTTTATATAAACCTAATCAAACTATTGTGACCCTTGATTTATTTTTCATGCTATATCTCATCCTACACTTGTCGAAACTCCTCTTATGTACTTGAAATGGTAGCAAGCAACCACCATGCATGCAAAAGAAGTGTCCAAGTAGGCCAAGAGGAAAGAAAGCCCAAGAAATCCATTAAAATCTCTTTCAAATCACATTTCATGCATTATTTTGTTCTTTACAGGCAACCTTCTTCCAACTTTGTAAGTGGAATGTCCTATGTGGCCACTAATAGTCTTGGTGTCCACTTGTCCAATCATTTAGCTCTAATTGTCCATCCTTGAGTGTTTTACAGCTTAGTCCATCTACTTTCCTTATTTTCATATAGACCCCTAACTTTTAACAATTTGCATTTTTGGTCTCTATGAAATTTTGTTCGAAATTTCTTAAATATATGAAATTTCATTTAAATATCTCTATTTAAGTGTGTAGGCCTTCTCTTAGCCATTTTTGACTTCTTTGGGCCTTGCCGACGCTTGCCGAGAAGGGTTTCGGTTCACCGATAAAATTTTCGGTTTTAGCAATTTTGAGCGGAAACCTCAAAATAAATAAATAAATAATTAAAATTTCATTTTAGATGCCTCAAAAGGATGTTAATATATATATATATATATATATATATATATATATATATATATAAACATGAGAAGTGGTACATGATACACAGTTTCTGAATAACGGTGTTACACCTATAAAAGGCGAAATGATCACAATATCAAACAGCTATTGATAATCATGTCTAGCATGATTAGAGAGTGGGAGTTAGCTGGTCATGTCCTCTTCAATGAATAGAAAATTCAAATTTTGATCCGATTCCTTCCTGTCAAGTGAGAGCACTTGAAAGTCAATTTGATTCATAATAATAGTGTAAGAACTTTCTCGAATGTTGCTCTCCATGTCAAGTTTGAGGATGAGTAGTTTTGTACTGCCAAATTCACAGCTGATGCTTTTGTTGTAAAGTCTAGTTTCGAGAGATTTTCGGACTCTAAGTTTGAGAGGAACTGGAACAAAAGTAAGAAAAAAAAAAGGTGATTATAGGCGGATCGTAAAAGAACAATCCTAGATATAAGAATAGATAGAGAGTATTTATGAGTTCTTTCATCAATTACTTTCTAATAGTAAATAGTATGTAGAAAATGATGCAAAAGTGAACGTTAGAGGGGTTGGCAATTGTAAACTGCAGTTGCAAAGTGACCGAACTCTCATTCTATATTCTATATGAGGTTCTCTACGTGCCAGACATTAGATGGAATCTTATATGTCCTTGTTATTTTGGAATTTGACTATGATTTAAACTTTCAAAGATATAGGATTAATTTATATTTAAATGACATGTGTATTGATTTTGGACAGTTTGCAATTGGTTTCATCATTTTGCAAATATTGATAATGTGACATGATAGATTTGGTCACATTAGGATAAGACAGAATGAATCAACTAGCGAGGGTAAAACCATTTGGTTCACTCACAAAAATTGATTTACCAACGTGTGAATGCTGTCTTGTCAGCAAAATAATGAGAAAACCATTCGGAAAAGTAATACGGGCTAAATTTCCATTGTGTTTAATCCATTGAAATATTCGTGATCCAATAAATATGAAGGCTAGATATGAAATTTCGTATTTCATTACATTTATTGATGATTTCACACGTTTGACCATATCTATTTGATCTCTCATAAGTTCGAAACACTTGAGTGCTTTAGACATTATATGAGCGAGATAGAGAATCAAATGGATATATGACATCAATATCTATCAGATCAATTTAAAGATCTGAGTAATGAAAGAGACATAATCTGACATTTGACCATTCCTTATACACCTCGATAGAGTGGTGTTGTAGTGAGAAGGAATAGGACATTGTTGGATATGACAAGATCTATGATGACGCAGGTTCACTTGTCGATTTCCTTTTAGGGAGATACCTTGTTAACTGTAACTTTTGTTTTGCACAAAGTGCCTTTAAAGACAATACTAATGACATGATATAAACTTTAGACCGGTAAAAGATCGTGTCTCAATGACTTGAGACCTTGGGGATCGACAGTTTGTATTTTGAGATTTTTCTCATAAGTTTGGAAAATTGGGTCCCTATAGAAGTAAGAGTGTCTTTATTAAATACTCTGACCAGTCTGAAAGTTAAGCATTCATTTGTGAATAAGAAGATGGTATTACAGTAGAGATTATATCACAGATGTCATATTTCTAGAGAATGATTTCCTAGCAAAGGTGATTGAAAGACATAGAGATGTTATTTGAATTAGTTAATTCAAACGATAGGTTTATCTATTGCGGATTGCTAGAATGGTGCTGATCCCAGTGGGAGAGATTTAAATTCTAGTGATCCAATTAAGTTACAGACTCAAAAAAGAACTAGGAAAACCGTGCCTAAACGTCACTTGGGGATTGAAGGGTACGTATTTGATGTTTCTTCAGAAAATGAAGAAGAGTCTCAGAATGTATATGAGACTCTATCTTATCCTACCAAGAATGAATGGAAAAGGCAATGGAAGAAAGAATAAGAGTCAATGAAATCCAGCCATATTTGAGAATTGGTTGAACTTCTATTAGGGCGCAAGGTTATTGAGAATAACTAGATTCTCAAAACCAAATAGGACAGATAGAACTATTGAGAGGTAAAAGACTCAACTGGTAGCAAAATGTTATACTCAATAAAAGAGTGTTGATTATGAGGAAACCTTTTTCCGATAGTGAGATTTACCTCCATTCGCGTATAGTTGGCTGTAGTGGCAAATTTGGATTTGGAATTACATTAGATGGATATGAAGATTGCCTTCCTTAGGGATGAGCTTGAGGAAAAAGTTTGTATGACACAACTATAGGGTTTTGTAATTAAAGGTCAAGAAGACAGAGTATGTAAATTGAGTAAATCAATTTATGGGTTTAAATAGTTTTCAAGATAATGGTATTTAAGATTTCATAGAGATGTGATATCTTATGATTTCGTCATGATAGACGAAAACCATTATTTCTATTTGAAAATCCAATGACAAGTTTATAATTCTATCCTTATATGTCAAAAACATATTGTTATCCGTGAATGATAACGAGTATGTATTTCAAAACTTGAAATGGATATTCTTCATTTTTTTTAAGATGAAAGATATAGATGAGGCAGATTGGGAATTGAATCCAAGAGAAATCATTCTAGAAGATTACTAAAGTTATCTCAAAAGTCTTATATTATAAAGAATCTGGAATGGTTCAGTTTAAAACACTGCAAACTCGCTGATAGTCTTGTGACTATAGGTGATAGTTCAAAGATAACATATGCCTTAAAACTCCTAATGAATAGATGAAATGTCCGGAACACTGTATTCTAGTACAGTTGGGAACTTGAAGTACACTATGATGTATACTCGTTCTGAAATTTGTCATGCTATGGGGTTTGGTTTATAGGTATTTGTCCAATCTAGGAAGAGTGATTGGATTATTGTGAAAAAGATGTTGGGATACCTGAGCGGAACTACAGATTATTTCCTTCATTATTAAGGAAAGGATTTAGTATAGAAAGAATACACGAATGTTGATTGGGGAGGTGATTTAGATGTGAGAAAATCAACCTCTGGTTATATTTTCTTGCTCAATGATGGCGCCATCTCATGGAGTAACAAGAAACAAAGCTGTGTATCATTTTCTATGATAGGAGTAGAATTTGTGATCAATACTTCCGCAGTTCAGAGAATGAGTTTGGTTAAATGGATTGCTTCTCTTACACGAGCAATTGCCTCTAATGTTTGTATGACATGCAGAGATGAGGCGTGTTAATTTGTGGTGGATTAATATACATATAAGCCACCTTAGTTAAGTACTAAGATGAAATTACCTGTTAAATATACTATACATATGGTAATCGAAATGGATTCCCCACAATCCATTAAACTTGTCGAATAGCCAAGTGTAGGCTTTCCTTGACGTTGTGAGATTTTGGAGGACTTATAAGAAGGAAAACTAAGGTAAAGTGTTGTGTACACTTGGATTAAGTCCTGTACAATAAGTTATTTTAGAAAATAAGACATACGCTTTCAAATGAAAAGGAAAATATCGTAACACGTATTTCATACCACATGTGTTTATGTGACCATATGAGTAATGAGATGGTACATCCCTCTTTATCTCATTGTGTTAATCTCATTATGTGAGATTCAGAGGTTTATACTCAATCTCAATTTATACCACCTCAATTTATACCCTTAAGACTTTCGTCTGTCTCTTGAAATTTTATTTTAGTGTTGTTACTTTAGCATGTCACCCAAGAACCATGGATGAATCGATTTGGTGGTGCACGTCTAGGAAGGCAACTAGGATAAAGTTGAAAGTTAGTAGTATGAAAGGAAAACTATTTTTATCCGACACATTACTCTGTATTCATAGGTCGACCAATTATGTCTGTAACTTAGTGTTTTGAGATGTAATTGTGAATACATGATTAAATTTGAGTCGAGTATGTACTTATATTATTTTGAGGGATGAAAAATACATTGACTGTATCGAGTAAAAAGAGGTCTGGGGTATAGCGAGATACGATGTCCTTATCACCACTTTGATGATGAGCTGCTATATATCCTTAACCAGTGTGTAACTTTAGAACTCTTGATATTCTCGTAGGTCACATGATCCATTTGCCTGTATAAAACTGATGATGTTAAATTGTATTATCACGTTGTGTGTGATTCTAGCCCTCATGTGCGAGTGAGAGATGTTGGAAGACAAGTGTGGTTCGCCCATGAGAGCAAACCCACAAGTTACTTTCATTTGAAATTTGGGGGGTGGTTATTAGAAAACCACCCGTCAACTCCACTCTCTCTTTAATAACTCTCAAAACAAAAGAAAGAAAAAAAAAGATAGAAACTTCCTTCAATGTGTGTATGTGATGGGAAGAAGAAACCAAACACAAAAATAAGGGAGACAGAATGCAAACTCAATTTTTTTGCGAGTGAGAAATGTTACACTGAGAGAGATAACATTTTCTCACATATAAAGCAACAAAGAAAGGGTTTGAATGAAAATTGACCATCATTATCATCAAAGAGGCATTTGGGTTGTGAACATTAGGAAGTGCTCTGAATTCGTGATACTTTCTCGGTCTAGAATACCAATCATCGAAAAGAGGTAAATGATTTTAACCCAATTTTGATTTTTTGAATTTTCGCATGAAAATTTTGTTTGATGATTTGTACGAATTTCATCAAGAATTGAGGGGATTTGAATTGTGATGCATTTGACCAGATTTTGATGTCCTATTCAAATCTCTATACAATTAATTTTATTTTTTCGTTTTATATTTTTAATTAAATTTTCATAATGTCCAGCAATGAATTAGGGTGACAATTATGGGGTTTTGATGGCTCTTTGATATTTGAGAGCTTGTATAAACTCCATTTTAGTGTATTGGATTCCTAAATCCTAATTTTTAAACTCCACACCATTTATTGGGTGAAATTGAAGAGTTAGAAGGTTTGTGCACGTCTCAAAAATCAATTTGTTATTTTTACATTCGTTGGAAGTGAAGAATAAGAGTATGGCCGAATAAAACCCTAAATTTTCAATTTTCAGAAACAAGAATTAAAAGGGAAAAATATAACCGAAAAAATATTAAATGTAGTAAAGAATTGAGGGGATTTGAATTGGGATGCATTTGGTCAGATTTTGGTGTTCCATTCAAATCTCTACACAATTAATCTTATTTTTCCGTTTTAAATTTTTAATAAAATTTTTATAACATCCAACAATGAATTAGGGTGACAATTATGGCGTTTTAATGGTTTTTTTATGGTTGAGAGTCTATACAAACCCCTTTCTAGTGTATTGAGTCTTTAAGTTTGAATTTTTAAATTCCACATAATCTATTGAGTAAAATTGAGGGTTTAGAAAGATTACGCATATCCCAAAAATCATTTTGGTGTTTTTATAGTCTTCGGAAATGAAGAACAAGAGTATGGTCGAAGGTAACTCTAAATTTCCATTTATCGTTTCCACTTATTTTGACTCGTATTTTTGAATTAAATCATGCATTAGGCTTATCATGTAATCTTACAGCACAATTTGTTTTTTTTTTTGGTTGTAAATTTACTTTGTGTAGTTTACTTTAGTTACAAGGGTTTCAGGGAAGATTTATGTGGGGGCATATTTTTGGACGTGAGTGTTGAGAAAAATAACTTTATGCAAAATCATGCCAAACATCGTGTTAAATTACCAAAATTAAAAAAAACTTAATTAATTGAAATTGAAATCCAGATTGCATAGAAGTGTACCTGATTTCATAGCCGAAAACTAAATAATGTGAATTCTTGATTTGACTTTCGTCTAGGCAAAATCTTGGGTATGACCTTTCAGGTCATATGTATCCTCACAAATTCTCTCTACATGATGGGGGTAATAGGGAGAAGAGTGATGTATTGACCCGGGAACCATAACCCTATTTATAGTTGTAGGATGACTTTTACCTTCCAAATTTGTCTGTTTAGTTTATGATAGCTATCCTTAAATCACTCTTAGACATTCACTATTTAACCCATCATAAATAGTAAATGTTTATTGGTATCTATACATTAATTTATTTTCATATCCTTTGCGATATTTAAACCCAAATTACTGAATTTTTCAAATTTACCATATCACTTTAATATACACTTAACTTATGGGTTTGATAGTATGTAATACATAATTATTTTAATATATAAACCCAATGTTGGATTAATGATCCAACAATCTCCCACTTGGGATATATATGAAACTTTATAATTATGTATTTGCAAAACAATCGAATGAGCTCAATTTTTTTATTAATATTGAAATGTATTTACAACCAATCCCGTCCATCATTCATATCAACTTAGGATCAAGACAGCTTTTGTTACATTTCTTTCGTAACTCAACCTCAATGGTCACGTAAATTGATATAACCGAATGACATGAATCTTGATATGGTTAGAAAATGTCATGCAATGTGATCTTTAACATGCCTATTTCCAACTGGTCCTCTTTAGTGAGATCAATCATTCTCAATATCAGAGTGTGATTCAAAATTGAATTTTTATTTCTGTGAAAAATAATCTTAAAATACCTTAAACTAAAATAACCGAAAATATCTATATTAAATCAGTATATAAAATCACAAACTCCTACTGAAACTGAATATCTTGAAATGATATAACACCCATATGAGTAGTGTGCACATGAATCTTTTGGGTGACAATCCCTTAATAAATGTATTCGTGATTTTGGAGTTTGTACCAATGTATTCTATAAACAACTGTCCACTTTGAATCATATCCTTAAATGAAATATAAGACTATTGAACTGCTGTCACACAATAATATGAGTGGTTTGTTAATACCATCCGTGACAAAGTTTCATAATCATATTCCATAATTGGATGCCTTATAACATGCTATGGATTCCATCGCCATGATGAAAGAGATTATAAGAGACTATTTAATACACTTCCAAAAATGATTCATCCTGCTAGCGTGTAGCATGTTGTAACCTTCATGCTAACTTGACATCCCATAAAATTGAAATCAGTATACCGAATGATCTCAAACTGATATGACTTCCAATACGTGAGTATATGTCCTTTTGCTCTCTGTAAGTATTGCAAGACCCATTTGGTTACTTACCATTACTCTATTCCCGATTTACTTAAATTTCTACCCAACATTTCCGTAATGTATGCAATATCCAAATGCGTACAGATCAAAACATACATCAGACTTCATACTACTGACGCATAAGGAATGTTCTGCATTTTCTTATATTTAAGGTCATTCTTGAGACACTGGTAGAGACTAAACTTGTCTCCCTTACCATATGGGTATTTCCTGAGTACTTGCTCCTATAGAACTTGTGATATCCATAATTATCTACCAAAATTAATCTCAAAACCTAATGAAATAAAAATTTGATGAAATTTGTAATATTATTGTTGGGATGTCTGTATGAATTTTATCTCTCCCTTCACGGCATCGATTTTTGGAGGTAGTTGAGTTTGTTCTTCCGAAATAGAGAGTTCTCTAACATTGTCTAATAACACCTTTGGGAATATCAACATATTCCTCTTAGAAGACAATGTCTCTAACGATATCTCCCCCAGCAAGCTGAACATCCTCGAAGAACCGGGTATAGAATTAATATCCCTTAAACTTTTCAGAGTACCCTACTAATCAACTAACCGTCCTGACGTCTAGTTTTCTTTTATTAGGTCTAATAGACCTAACATGAGTTGGACAACCTCAAATGTGTAGATACTTTAGACTAAGACGTATTCCAGTCCTAAGTTCTTATGAGGTTTCAGTAGTTGTCTTAGTAGGAAAACCCTGTTCAAGATATATGTTGTT
Source organism: Dillenia turbinata (assembly GCA_037126225.1). Classification (NCBI taxonomy): domain Eukaryota; kingdom Viridiplantae; phylum Streptophyta; class Magnoliopsida; order Dilleniales; family Dilleniaceae; genus Dillenia; species Dillenia turbinata. The sequence goes on from JBAMMX010000019.1 coordinate 12,465,839, forward strand.
ATCATGATTGAACCATATCATGAATAATTGTCTATGAACATGATAAAACATTTTTAACCATTTCAAAAAAAGAAAAAAACAAAAGGAATGATCCATAAATGTTTGTATATATCATTTCTAAGACGTCTAAAGTCTTATTGGCTTCAATCACCTTTCATTGGTTTGTTTTTATTTTATATAATTTACATAAATACCGAAATTTGTGAAATTAAGGGTATCAAAAATTTCTTCTGACACAAGTCTCCCTATTCTCTATTTGGAGATATTACTCAATCTTTTGTGCCATGATGAAGAGAAATTCTTACTAGTTAACTTAAACTGTATACATCAAGTACTATATTGCAGGGAATCATTAAATGAAGTAACGGTATCAACCTAATATAGATTAAGAAATCTTGATAGATAACCGGAACCAACCTATTTAGACTCAAGAAACTAACCAACTTTTCCATTTTCGAAAGAACAGGTAAAACTTGATTTGTCCAGCAAAAATGAAAACCAAATTCTATCTAAAAGATGGAACAACAAAAGTTTCTTTAAAAACCAAATATAAATCGGTTTTCAATGATAATCTAATTTTTTTTTGTCACTGTAATTGAAACTTTATTGTCTTCATCCGCGTAGATGTATCTTTGGCCATCAATTGAGAATCGACAATTTAGAAAACCCTGTATAGGCACACTAATGTGAATAATCGCAGCAAAACCTAACCAACGAGTATGTTTTGATACCGATGTTAAGTTAATCTCAAAACAAACCAAACTAAGAAATATATCTTTCTTATCACTTCAAATGTGATAGTTGGTACATTCTTTTTTTCTTGTACCCTTAGCACCACAGAAGAAGCAACTATTCTTTCCCGATTCAATCAGTGTCTTTCGTTACTTCTTTTGTGATGTTATACCTGCAGCATCTTTATCATTTTTTCTTTTATTTTCTTTCTTTCTGTTCTTAGTGGTCAAGAGTTCTTAACCATTATACCGTATAGAGATAGAATTTGTCAAGAGTGTATCAGTAATCATTTCATTCTTTACAGATCATTTCTCAATGTCCATAAGAAAAGATTTAGTTGTCATAACTGACTTACATGTAGTGCCTCTAAATATTTCTGGGATTACCCACTTTATCATCATTTAAGACATGTGATTCAACATCTCTCACCTTTTTTTCTCACTTTTTTCAAAGGTACTCTTATCTATAAGTAATGGGGAGAATTGGTCTTTAACACAAGATTTAAATCCAAATTTGAAATTTGAGTCATTCAATTTAAAAATCAATCTAAATTGGGCGTTAAGCAGGAGAATAATATACACCCCAAAAAAAAAAAGCAACCATTCTTTCTCGATTCAATTGGTGTCTTTCGTTACTTCTTTTGTGATGTTATACTTGCAGCATCTTTATCCTGTTTTCTTTTATTTTCTTTCTTTCTGTCCTTAGTGGTCAAGAGTTCTTAACCATTATACTGTATAGAGATATGATTTGTCAAGAGTATATCAATAATCATTTCATTCTTTACAGATCATTTCTCAATGTTCATAAGAAAAGATTTAGTTGTTATAACTGACTTACATGTAGTGCCTCTAAATGTTTCTAGGATTACCCACTTTATCATCATTTAAGACATGTGATTCAACATCTTCCACCTTTTTTTTTTTCTCACTTTTTTCAAAGGTACTCTTATCTATAAGTAATTAGGAGAATTGGTCTTTAACACAAGATTTAAATCCAAACTTGAAATTTGAGTCATTCAATTAAAAATCAATCTAAATTGGGCGTTAATGTCAGTGAGAATAGTATTAACTGTCAAACAGAGAACAGTAATCTGTATATACTTACATGAAATTTTAAAAAACCAAATAAATTCAAATATGTATAATTCTCATCACAAGATACCGGTTACTCTATTAATATTTCATCTTTAGACAAAATAATTAACTTGTAAGTGGTATCTTGCTATAGTAATCAAATGCTGACAATAAGAACAAATCAATCAATTACTTTCCTTTGGGCCGATAAATTGAAATCGAAAAATTGTCATGCATTTATTACCATAAGGTGTACATGCAACTCCGTCAAATACTGATATTTCTTTAGGCCGATCAATATTCACATGAGTTTCATATACACAGCTCTTTTACATCTTTAAACAAATTAATTTTCATAAGAGATGTCACTTTGGCGACATGTTATTTCAGTTAATTTATTTTAAGATATATACAAAATCATAAGTGTGGTAATCAAACGTTGACAATAAGAGCATGTTAACCAATTACCTTCCTTTGGGCCGGTGAATTAATTACATGTGAAACCGAATAATTGTCACGCATTTATTACCATATAGTGTACATGCAATTCTATCAAGTACGGACCTTCTTTTGGACCGATCGGTATTCACATGAATTACATGCACAACTTTTTATATCTAAAAAAAAATTAATTTCCACAACAGAGATCACTTTGATGACATATTATTTTAATTAATTCATCTTGAGATATCTATGAAACCATACTCATATTTGACTCATATTTGTAATTGAAAAAAAAATTCAATTTCATTCTAATGGACTCAATTTCTTGAAAATTGAGTTATTTAAAGTCCAATCTTATTAACTTTAAATTGGGTTTATAAAAGCTCAATTAATTTGTTTAAAGATGTAAAAGGGTTATGTGTATGAAACTCATGTGAATATTGATCGGCCCAAAGAAAGATCAGTATTTGACGGAGTTCCATGTACACCTTATGGTAATAAATGCATAACAATTCTTCGGTTTTACATGTGACTAATTTATCGGTCCAAAAGAAGGTAATTGATTGATATGTTCTTATTGTCAGCATTTGATTACTGCACTAAGATACCACTTACAAGTTAATTATTTTGTCCAAAGATGAAATGTTAATGGAGTAACCGGTATCTTGTGATGAGAATTATACATATTTAAATTTATTTGGTTTTTAAAGTTTCATGTAAGTATATACAGATTACTGTTTTCTGCTTGACAGTTAATACAATTCTCACTGATATTAATTTGTTTAAAGATGTAAAAGGGCTCTGTGTATGAAACTCATGTGTATATTGATCGGCCCAAAGGAAAATCAGTATTTGACGGAGTTGCATGTCACCTTATGGTAATAAATGCGTGACAATTCTTTGGTTTTACATGTGACCAATTAATCGGCTCAAAGGAAGGTAATTGGTTGGTATGTTCTTATTGTCAGCATTTGATTGCTACACCAAGATACACTTAAAAGTTAATTATTTTGTCCAAAGGTGAAATATTAATGGAGTAACCAGTATCTTGTGATGAGAATTATACATATTTGAATTTATTTGGTTTTTTAAAATTTCATGTAAGTATATACAGATTACTGTTCTCTGTTTGAATTTCATCTTAATGGGCTCAATTTCTTGAAAATTGAGCTATTTAAAGTCCAATCTTATTAACTTTAAATTTGGTTTATAAAATCCCAATTTTATCGAATTTGCCTCCTTCATCTTCTTTTCCGTCTTTATACTTTCGTTGTCGACATAAAACCAAAATTCTCATTCTTTGTCGACAACTGATCCAAAATTTGGTAAACCCCCGTTCTATAGCAGAGGATACCAGGAAAGTTTTCAGGTACGTGGTGAGTTCATTTAGAACCGTTTAAAAACCAGCCAACTTTAGACTTGACCCCGTCTTAATGACAGAACTTTTCTAAACATGTCATACCATTGTATACTAAAAGAATGACCAATTTTGAATATAAAAAGGACAATATAGAATGATAAAGACGAAAAATGGGTTTAATTAAATCTAATGAGTTCCAATACCTTTATACTCAGGATTGAGTCTGTTTGGACCCAAAATGACCCATATATTTTTTTTTAAATATTGATCCTTTTGTGATGTGGATTTGCAATAAAAGAAAAGTTTTATTTTTTGAAATTGAGAAGTCAACCCTTAACAAAAAAATAGAAAATTGAAATTTGGAATTTTTTTTTAATTTCCCAAAATTAGAAATTTTCTTAATTGAAATTTTTTTCTGAAATTAGGAAGCCAGTCCTTAAAAAAAAATGAGAAAATTGAAATCTAAAAGTTTCATTTTTCCCTCTTTTTTGGTTTCCCAAAACTATGAATTTCTTTTATTGTAATTCTTTTTCTGAAATTGGGATATCATTCTTTAAAAAAAATTAAAATATGAAAATTTCCTTTTTTTTTTTAAGAAAACTTTATTCTAAAATTAGGAAGCCAAGTCTTTAAAAAAAAAAAGTTGAAAATCTGGAATTTTTCTTTTTTTTTTTTATTTTCCAAATTCTAAAAATTTCTTAAAAGAAACTAAATTCTAAAATATTCCTTAAAATCAGAAGTTTTACCAAAAAAAAAAAAAAACTTAAATCCAGAAATTTTTTAAAAGAAATCAATTTCTAAAAGAATCTTTAAAACCGGAATCTTCCAAAAATTGTATTGTGATAAAATAAGATCTAAAATATTCTTTTCAAAAAGAAAAGAAGTCAATTTTATTAATTGCAAAAGAAAAACTTGTATTTTTTTTGGAAATCTTAAAGATTCCTTTCAAATAAAAAAAAAATCAACTTTTACAAAAATGTATATTTGCTCAAAATATCAACTTTCTTAAAAAAAAAATGCCCAAAGAGAAGGAAAGAAAATATTTCAAAATATTATAAGATTTAAATCTTTTGAAAACTTTTTATCTTCTTCTCTTTTACCCAAATATATATATATATATATATATATATTTTTAAACACCGAATGTCAACTTTAATAAAATACTTAATATCGACTTTGATAAAATAAAACTTCATAATTTTTTTTGAGACATTGGTGTCGATTTTTAATAAAAACTAAAGGTCGAGTTTAATAAAATTTTTCCATAACTTTTCTTTTATTGAAATCCACAAAAAAAATCCCTAATATAAATATATATATGTATATATATAATATTTGGGGAAAACCAAAATATCCACAAAATTTTTTTATACATTTTGTTTTTAAAAAATTTACATAGTATCAAAATCATATAAAATCTTAAAATATGCAGAAAAATTCCGATGATTCAAGCACGAATGCTCTGATACCACTTGTTGAGAAAAATAACTTTATGTAAAACTATGTCAAGTATCGTGTTAAATTACTGGAATTAAAAAAACTTAATAAACTAAAATTGAAATCCAGATCGCATTGAAGTATACCTGATTCTATAGCTGGAAACTAAATAAAGTGAATTCTTAATTCGACCTTTGTTTAAATAGAATTTTGGATACGACATTCCAGATTATAAGTATTCTCATAAATTCTCTCTATATGATGGGGGTAATAGGGAGAAGAGTGATGCATTGACCTGGGAACCATAACCCTATTTACAATTGTAGGTGACTTTTACTTTCCAAATCTGTCTGTTCAACTTATGATAGCTATTCTTAAATCACATTTAGACATTCCCTATTTAACTCATCATAAATAGTAAATGCCTATTGGTATCTACACATTAATTTATTTCCATATTATTTGAGATAATTAAACCCAAATTATCGAATTTTCCAAATTTACCAGATCACTTGAATATGGGTTTAACTTATATAAGTTTGACTGTATATAATACATAGTTATTTTAATATATAAATCCAATGTTGGATTAATGATCAAACAGTAAGATGTTCGTTTAACTTCCGTATTCATCTTGTTCTTATATACCTAGGTGCACGGCATTTTGAAAAGTTTCCTGTTGGACTAGCTCCTATGTCAATCCATGCTACCATGTATAAGAGGTTCACTCTAAATGAATTTAGAGTGGTCATGATAAGGTTCAAATTGAAAGATAGCGAGGTGATTGAAAGATATTGAGGTATTTGTTGTTACACGATTTAGAAAGTCTCGGGGAAGCTTAGTGTCTAGGTTATGAGGAAGTAGCGAGGTTATGTTTTGCCATGAATAACCTCGTTTGGTACATGGTTGAAAAATGCCGTGATGGATGGGTGTGAACTAGAACCACACGAGGGAAGGTCGGTGCTGGTTCTCCATTGCAGGGAATCGAAGTCATCCTTTGTCTGTTCAAGAAGTTAGTCTGCATGCGAGAAAGAGTACTGTCAGAGATGACATGTTTGTGTGCACACGATAAAGGTCCGGTCACAATTTGACGCGTATGCAGGACGTTGTCTCGTCTGAGATGAGAAGACTTGGCCAACGGTTTATAGTTTGGTACCGTTGTTATTCATGATGATGGACTACAATTTCGTGTAATTAAGAAAGAGAATGATGAGCTATCAATGGTGACCATTCATTAAATACTGTGACCAAATGATGACCCTTTATTGGTGTCTCCAAGAGAGCCGTTCCCATATGCAAGGGAAGAGTCCCATTCACTGCAATAACGTGTTCTCTGGGAACAATTAGAAGATACCTCCACAAACGATGCACATCAGGAAGCTCTCTGTATAAGTTAAAAACCACACTTTTATAATTTTAAGAACCAAATTTTGGATCTTAGCTAAATAAAAATAAATTTCCTATTAGTTTGTTTGAGATTCAGATGCAATCTAAAATATTTTTCTATAAAACGGATAAAGTCTTAAGTATATAATTTTTTTGGGGGGTCTAAGCCCCAAAATTGGTGCGAAAGTTTTGAAACCAAATGGCATATAAGGTGCGACCATACCAGTACTGAGGCACCGGACCAAATGGCACATCATGGATCAATCGAGAGTCTTTGTTGAAAACAAGTTATTTTCATTTTCCACCCCATCAACACGCACAAGGCCCTATGTATATTGGGAAAGACAAATTATGAAAATCAAAATGATCATGCAAATATCTATGGAGACATGATCAAGCATAGAAAATTTTCAATATTTCACACTGGTTGTGTTGAAATGAGCTTAAGTGTTCACATACCAAAGTGTGTAAGTGTGAATTGAGGTTGGTAAAAGCCGAAAATTTTCTAGTACACAAATTCTAGAGTCTGGCTTGACCTCCAGCACAGCTTTAGTCTATGCAATGAGTGTGGAGTGCAATAGACCACACCACTTTGACCTAAGAGATGTGTTTCTATCTTCCCACGTTTGTGTGGGTGTGGGTCCTAGTTTATTTCCAGTCACCATCAACAATAATGCCTCAAATGTTTAAATATTAAAAATAACAAAAAACAAAGTACAATACAATATATTAGGCAATAATCTAAAAGTAGCTTATTGGGGAGATTTTTATTATTATAGTTTTAATATTGATTTCAATTTATTTAAAAATTATATGAGAAGGTAAAAATTATATATATATATTATATAATTCTAAATTATAAATTATTTCATTAAAAAAGATAGCAGCTCCCATGAAACCTCTATTTATCTATGTCTTTCTCTTCTTGACACTAATAAAATGTGGCATTTTATTTACTCTCTCCTTATAAAAATTTTAGGTAGAGCAGTTAATCAAAATTTGAGTCTTTTCATGATTGTTTGTAATAATTTTATTAGTTAATTAATAATAAAAATATTATATTCAGGAAGTGTAAATTACGAAACAGTTTATTATCCAGTTTTAAATTATAAAGTATTTTAGGTTAGTTTTTTCGGATAAAAGTGAAGGGCCCTTTGTTCTTTCACTCGATCCATGATTGCCACACTGAGCAATAGATGATAATAATGGACTGGAGCACATGGTGCGGCATAAATGCAAAAATTTTGAAAACAATGAAGTGGGTGAGAAAAATGCAATGATACTGTACCATACACTTGCACTCTCAGTGATACATTGTAATAAATCTTTTTACCAAAAAATGTTAATAATAAATAAATAAATAAATGAAGAAAACCAGTGTTATTGTTTAAATAAACCAAACTGTTTTCATATACACACACACACACACACACACATACATTTTTGGATAACAAAGATAACAAAACGGGAAAGTACAGACTAACTTTTAAAAGAAACCCCATCTTCGATATCACGTTTTAACAAGCAACATATCTAATTAGAAGTAGATGACAACCCCAATCTAACTTCAATGATTCATTTCAATTATAATTAATGTCTTGATGTTGAAAATTATTACTATTATTATTTGCTCAACAATAAGGTATAGACAAAATTCATATCTTATACTGTAGTTAAGATTTTGAGTTGCTTGAATAATCATTCATTCTCAAAAATACAAATTTATTGACTTCCTGAAAAATATAAACGAATTTCGTGTAGATCATCACTATGTTTTTTTTTTTTTTTAAAAAAATGAAAATTATTAATTCTTTTTACACTACTTTAGAAAATGATAAATGAATAAAAAGGAAACAGTTGCCTGACACAATTTAGTAATGGGAAGGGCAATCTTTTTTCTTTTCTTTTTTTTTTTTTTTGAGCGTTTACTTGGTCTTTATAGCTTTCTAGACCATTGACTCTAGAAAGTTTTCTCTAAGATATTTAAAAAGATGGCTTAAACATCAAACAGTTAAACATTGATAATTCAGAGCCTAAAACTAAGTGCGAATAGAGTCAAGGTTTGAAGTCAAGTATGTGAAACTTACTACTTTGTTAACATCCACGAATTGTTTTTCTGTCTCATTTTCCTTTTCAAAACGAAAGTCCAGTCATCTCTTCTGAATTCAGATTAGCGCCAAAAAAATTTGGCATTACTTTTGTGCACCGGGTTTGAATAATTCTGGCTCTTAGAAAAAGGAGAGAAAAAAGTCAAAAACATAAATTTAACTTTTGTTGGAATTTCAATTGGATCCTTACATTTTCATATATAAGATACAATGATAATCTCCAAAATCTCAATATTAAATCACTAACCTTTATTTGGTATTTGGTATATTGGTATGTAAATAGTTCTAAAACTGTTATAAATGGAGCAGTTTCGATTTCCACGATTCAAATTTCTTCAAGTATGATGCAATTCTTGCAAAACGATCAAACCAATGTTTTACTTGTCCAGCCCTCAAAATCAATACGGGAGTGTTTTTTTTTTTTTTCACGTTTCATGCATGTCACTCACATTTCTTTCAAATGCCACACACTTAGAATTCAAATGGGAGGGGGTTAAGAGGGGAAAACAACCCCTTCCTTTCTCTCTTTCCCTTGAATTCAAATTCTTTGGATTGGGTCAAGTTTTCATGGGTGAGCTAGTACCCGTTTTCTTACATCTTTCACTCACACATAAGGGATAGAGCTGTATTTAGTTCGATCATTTTCATATACCATCAATTTTATACAAACAAATGAATCATGTAACCACCGAATATACCAAGAGTTCAAAACAATGCACCAGTTATAAATATACAGTATCTCATCTTTCAGTAAATTGAGGATATCATATTTGGCTATACCCCAGACTTCTTTCACTACATGTAATCAACGTATCTCTTATTCCTAAAGAGAATAATTCATTTAACTCAAATTATGTATTCACAATTATATTTCAAAACATTAAGTCAAAAATATAACCGGTTGGTTTGTGAATACAAAATAATGTGTCAATTAAAAGTCAGCTTTCCTTTCATACTAATATTTGTCAACTCCATTATAACTGTTTTCTTAAACATAGACCGTCAAATTAAATCAATCATGGTTTTTTGATGACATGTTAAAGTAGAAAAACTAAAATAAAGTTTCAAAAAAAAGTTGAAAGTCCTAAGAGTATAGAATGATGTTAAATATATAAATCTTAGGATCTCACACAATGAGGCATACAGGGTTTCATCAACTCATTACCCATATGATCACACTAACACACATGGTGTGAAACACTTGCTACGATACTCTTTCTTCTCAATTAGAAGCGTATGTCTATTTTTTAAAATAATGCGTCATACAAGTTTTAGTTCAAGGATACCAATCTATTAGACAAGTTAAATAAATTGTGAGAAATCCGTTTCGATTACGAAAAAAAGATATGTAAGCGTTAATCTCATCTTAGTGACTTATTAAGGTGGTATAAATATTAATCATTCTCAAAAATCAATATTATATCATCTTTACATATTACTTAACATTAGAGATGATTGTATGTATGAAAGAGGCAATATCAAAACTTGTTTGACATACATTTAAATTATGACATAAGAACTTGTGAATACAAAACAAATTCAACCATCATGAAATATAAACATAACATCATTATCATTCTGCGTTTAATTACCATTATATCCTATGCAATTCAAGAGATCTAACATATTTCATAAATTCATATTTGGATTTGAAAAGATCATCCACCATTAAATGCACAGACACATACTTCAATGTCACCTCTCTATTTTCAATAATGTCTCTAACAAAGTTGAATTTTGTATCTATATGTTTGGTTTTGTTAAAATATTTGGATGTCACAGCTCCCTCTGAGTTACTTACGATTCCCAAATATTGCAAAATCTTCACAATTAAACACCATCTTAAGCTACAGAAACACAACTCACAAATTGTGCTTCCATAGTGGACAATGATACACAAGTTTGCTTTTTCTTACTCCAATCGATAGCGCTATCAATTAGTAAAAAAACATAACAGAGGTGGATTTATGCTCATCTAAATCACTGCTTGCAACCAACATCTATGTATCCTCTCAGGTCCTTTCCTTGATTACAAATGAAATGATGTGCCGTTCCTTTTAGGTATCAAAAAATCCTTTTCATTACACTCCAGTGTCTTCTACCTAATAGGATTGATACTTGATCAAACCCACGTTGTTACAAATATTGGGATGAGTACACATCATAATGTACATCAAGCTTCCAACAGTGCTTAAATAATGTACTCTAGACATCTATAGTTTTCTTCAGGAGTTTTTGGACACATCTCATGATTTAAACTTTTTGCCTTTAACCACATAAGCGAAATAGAATTAAAAAATTGTTGTTGGATTTCTTCACATAAATACAATAGTTTTCATTAATCATGATGAAATCATAAGAGATTACAATCTTCTGAAACCTTAAATACTATTGTTTAAGAAACTGTTTAAGACTATAAATTAATTTAATCAATTCGCATATTTCATTTTCTTAGTTGAATTTCTTATTTAAGTTTTTCATTGAGAAAAGTAGTTCTTATGTCCATATGATATAATTCTAAATCTAAATTGGCTACCATAGCCCACAATAGGCGAATGATTTGTGGGAGATTGTGAATGGAAGTGAAAATACTCAGCCGGAGGCTGAAGATGCAAATGGCACACTATGTAAATGGAAGATAAAAGTAGGCAAGGCAACGTTTGTTTTGAAGACAACTATTGAAGAAGATATGCTGGAGCACATTAGGGATGCCAAAACTCCCCATGAAGCCTGGAATACGTTCACCCAGCTGTTCTCAAAAAGGAATGATATGAGGCTCCCACTTATAGAGGGCGAGTTGTTATTGATAGCACAACGTGACCTAACAATTGCTCAATACTTTCACAAGGTGAAGTCATTATGCCGAGAAATTTTTGAGTTGGATCCACATAATCCAATCGGGGAAACCAGGATGAAGAGAATAATCATTCATGGTTTGAGACCAGAATTCAAAGGCTTTGTCGCTGCAATACAAGGATGACAAAATCAACCGTTAATTGTCGAGTTTGAGAATTTGCTTGCTGGTCAGGAAGCCTTGGCTAAACAAATGGGAGGAGCTTCACTCAAGGGTGAAGAGGAAACACTTTACATCAACAAAAGCAGATGGAATTCCAAGCAACATGTCACTAAGAAAAAGGATGAGGACAAGGCAAAAGATGATCGAAGAGAAAGAAGCATTCATGTCGAGGGACATTCGAAGAACCCTGGCAATAGAGAAAGACTTGAAGGGAAGTGTTATAATTGTGGAAAGAAGAGTCACATGGCAAAAGACTGTTGGTCTAAAAGGAGGTTCAAGGAGAGTAATGCTATTGCTTCCAAAACCAAAGACGACTGGGATGCTGAGGTGTCTTTTGCTATAGAAGAAGAATTAGCTCTTGCAACAACAACATCTGAACAGATTGATTATGAGAAAGATTGGATTATTGACTCAGGCTGCTCAAATCATATGACAGGTGATAATGAAAAGTTGCAGAATGTGTCAGAATACAAGGGACAACGTGTGGTGGTGACAGCATCTAACTCAAAGCTACCAATTGCCCATATTGGTAATACGATAGTCTCCTCCCAATATAATGCTAATGACGTGTCGCTTCAAAATGTGTATCATGTCCGAGGTATGAAGAAAAATCTTCTCTCAGTAGCACAATTAATGTCTTCAGGTCATTTTGTTCTTTTTTGGCCCGCAAATGTAAAAGTTTATCGCAATCTTGAGGAAGAACCAGTGATAAAAGGACAAAGACTAGAGTCAATTTATGTAATGTCTGCAGAAGCAACATATGTGGACAAAACCAAAAGGAATGATACAACAGACTTATGGCACATGAGGTTAAGTCATATTAGTTATTCTAAACTAACCGTGATGATGAGAAATTCAATGCTGAAGGGACTTCCTCAAGTCGAAGTAAGAGAAGATATAGTTTACGCAGGATGTCAATATGGGAAGGCACATCAGTTGCCGTATGAAGAGTCAAAATGAAAAGCAAAAGAACCATTAGAGTTAATTCACTTTGATATGTTTGGACCTGTTAAACAAACCTCTCTTGGTGGGATAAAGTACATGGTGACCTTTATTGATGATTTTTCTAGGTATGTATGGGTGTATTTTATGAAAGAAAAATTTGAAACCTGTTCAAAGTTTAAAGAATTCAAAGAAGTGGCAGAAGCTGAGGTTGATAAAAGAATCCAGTGTCTACGTAGTGACAATGGGGGAGAGTATAACTCAAATGAGTTTCTTTACTTCCTTCGAGAATGCCAAATATGCCATCAGTTCACATGTGCCCACACTCCTCAGCAAAACAGAGTAGTAGAAAGGAAGAATCGACATCTAGCAGAAATCTGTCGAAGTATGCTCATGCAAAGAATGTTCCAGGACAATTTTAAGCAGAAGCGATGCAGACTGCAACCTTTGTGATCAACAGACTTCCTCAACAAAGGTTAGGTTTTCTCCCACCTTTTGAAAAACTATGGAACATGAAACCCACAGTTAGCTATTTTTAAGTTTGCTATGTTTTTATTCCTAATCATTTACGCAGCAAGATAACAAGAAAGTTGTTAGATGTATCTTTGTAGGATATGATAGTCAATGAAAAGGGTGGAGATACTACAATCCTATAACTGGAAAGTGTTATACATCCCGGAATGTGGTGTTTGATGAATCATCTTCATGGTGGTCTTCAAAAAAGGAGACATTATCAGATTCAGATACACTTAAGGATGAGATACAGACTGCTCAAATTCAACTAAGTTTAGATGAAGTTAAAAATATAGCAGAAGATGATACTCAAAGTGCTTGGAAAATTTGTGAAGAAGGTGAGCCAAGTGAGGCAGAAGTATCAGCTCCACTTAGAAGGTTACCAAGAATCAGAAAGTCTAATCCCAAATTTGCCAATACTGCTATAGTAGAAGATACAAATGAAAAAGCACCAGAGACATTTGCAGAAGCATTGCAGGATCCAGAATGGAACAAAGCAATGGAGGAAGAAATTACAGCTTTAAAACAGAATCAGACTTGGGAGCTTATGCCAAAACCAAAAAATGTTGAGCCAGTTTCTTGCAAATGGGTTTATAAGATAAAGCATCGCACAGATGGATCAATTGAAAGGTGGAAGGCTCGGTTAGTAGTAAGAGGATTCTCTCAACAGTATGGACTAGACTATGACAAAACCTTTAGTCCAGTTGCAAAGCTGAACACTATACAAGTTTTGCTTACAATTGCAGATAGCAAAGAATGGAATTTATGGCAATTGGACGTGAAGAATACGTTTCTGCATGGGGAGTTGGATAGGGAGATTGATATGAATCAGTCGATGGGCTTTCAAAGTCAAGACTATCCTCAATATATGTGTAAATTACGGAAGGCACTCTATATATTAAAGCAAGCACCAAGAGCCTGGTATGGTAAGATTGTAGAATTTTTAACTCACAGTGGTTATTCACTGACACTTGCAGATTGCAGTTTATTTGTCAAATCTAATGGGGGAAAGCCAGCTATTGTGCTAGTGTATGTGGATGATTTAATCATAACAGGAGACTGTGAAGAATAAATTCTCCAAACAAAAGAAAATTTGTTGGTATGTTTCAAAATGAAAGATCTTGGACTGCTCAAGCATTTCCTTGGTCTAGAGATTGATTGTACTCGAGAAGGAATAATTCTCCATCAGCAAAAGTATTCAAGAGATTTACTGGAGAGGTTTGGAATGATCAACTGCAAGCCAACTTCAACACCAATAAAGCCCAACGTCAGAATGTGTGCTCATGAAGGAAAAGATTTGGAAGACGCAGCAAAGTACCGACAAATAGTAGGTAGTCTACTTTTCTTAACCTTAACTAGAGCTGATATCTCTTACGCAGTTGGTGTGATGAGTCGATATATGCAAAGTCCAAAAAGGCCTCATCTGGAAGCAGCTAAATGAATTTTGAAGTATGTGAAAAATACACTTGGCTATGGTGTTGTTTATAAAAGAGAAGGAAACTACAAATTTGTTGGTTTTTGTGATGCTGATTATGCAGGCGATCATGATACCCGACGATCAACTACTGGGTATGTATTTATGCTTGGGTCAAGAGTAATTTCTTGGTACAGCAAAAGGCAACCAACTATGTCCCTTTCAACAACAAAAGCCGAGTATTGAGCAGCAGCAATGACAGCTCAAGAGAGCACTTGGCTTACACAATTGTTGAAGGACTTGCATCATCCAGTAGATTATGTAGTCCCGCTATTTTGTGACAATCAATCGGCGATACGCTTGGCAGAGAACCCAATTTTCCATGCTCGAACTAAACATGTGGAGGTGTACTATCATTTTATTAGAGAGAAGGTGTTAGCATTAAATGTTTTGATGATGAATAAATTAGCATACTTATGTTAATTAAAATTAGGAAGAATTTGGAAAAGTCTAGATAGAAAAAACTCAGCACCTAGGGTTGATCCAATAGCCAAATTGTCTAAATTCAAAAGGGGTTTGAGTCGTCAAGCCCCTGCCATGGCAGCCAGCTTCCCCCTACTAGACTGCTATTGTAGTCCAATAGCTATCCTCCTTTCAGTGAAGGTAAGGATGGCAACAGGGCAGATATGACACGATTTTTGGTATTACCATATTTTCCCCAAAACCCTAACCCTGTGATTCATATCGATCCTAATCCTACTCGAGTAAGTGTAATAAAAAAACCATATTTGACCTTATTTATTTTTTTTTAAAGAACTCAACCTATGGGTTTTCAAAAAAACTTTGGCCTATCCCAAGAGTTAAAAATAGGCCAAAAAATTGCTTAATATGTTAAATTTTATTTTGTGCCAGACTATCTCCATAAGGCCAGAGCATTGTAACAACCTTGATTGGCTCTATACATAAACTAGAATTTGTTGAAGCAAATAAACCAAGAGTTGGGTTTTGTGCAAACTATGTTGTCCCTACTAATGTTTAAAATGCTGGTTCCTATGCAACTTGACTCTATACATAAAGTGATGTAGTCTATAGAGTTCTTCACTTCCTTTGCTTGAGAGAGATTGTTTAAAATGCTCACATTTGCGGCAACTACGCTAACTAGAAGTAGGGGCAAGGTAATATAAGTTAGGAAGAAGCAATCATCAACAATGCCCAATTTCAACAATACATTAGTGAAATAAGACTCTACATCAGTGAAATCCTCAACAAGTTAACATATATTAGTACAAACATATTCAGCAACGATAAGGAATTAATCCCAAAAGATTCCATAACATATTTTAACATTCAACAGAATAAAATCTCAGCTAAGACAAAATGATCAAGCTAACACATTTAGAGTATAACATCACAATTAGTAAATTTTATGTAGTACTCCCAACTTGAAAAGACAAGCATCACAATCATGAAATTTCCTGATCTAGAGTATATCTTAAAAAATCCTAACACATTTAGCTAGTCAATGAATGGGGGAATGTGTAGTCCTATGCTAGGTCTTAGGTTTAATTCCTATAAGCAACCTTTTTGGGGTTGTCTACAAACCATCCAGCAGATCCAGAGCCAGTCAATAATTTTATCAAAATGGACTTGATAGATACTTTACCAATTGTAATCTAGCTTAGCTCTATTACCAGAGAAATTATTCCTCGAGATGAAATCATCAGACTTTATACCATAGATACACATGCAAATCAGGCTTATTAGTTATAGTAAAGCTTTACTCCATGACTTGACAGAATTAAATAAGGCTATACATAGCAATTGCTTACTAGACTTGGTATAAAGCACTCAACTTGAGCCTTATGAACCTATAATTCTACTAACATGCTATATCTTACATTGAAATCACCAAGTCATATCCCTTTCTAAATCAAACAAAGAGAGATAAAGAGTAAAATAAGTGTAGAGAAGGGGAGGTGTTACTTATACTGAAATTTATGGAGAAATGTGAAGGAAGGCCAATGCATGGTGGACTGGAGACGAAAACTGGAGCTCTCTACTCCATGTTATACTCTACCCTACTTTGAAGGGACAAAGTATAAAGTAGACGAAGAAGAGAGAAGAGGCATGAAAAGGAGCTGGCGTGAACTTCGTCTCTCTTGGGTTTTCAAAAATCAAATTTGTCTCTCCACTCTCTCTATTTTTGTCTCTCTCTCACTGTCTCTTTAAAAATTGACTAAGTCTTTCTAGGGATTTCAAAATCTAACCAAAATCGATAAACGAGAAGGGACTATACTGAAATCGAAGGTAGGGAGAAGGGAGAAAGGTTGCCCATGGGGAGGAGGGTGGGGAGGTTGCACGGTGCATGTGCGAGTCGATTAGGGTTAGAGATGGGATGGCTTCAATTTTGGGAGAAATTTGTTGAATCTTAATTTTATTTTATTAACAATTTATATTTGAGTGTAGGATCGGGTTGGTCAAATTTTTCAGGAGTCAATCCATATCCAAACTGATTCAATTCCTAAAAACCAGCCCCTAATCTATTTATCAATAAAAAAACTGATTTGTTGGGTCGGATTAGTTAGGTATCTGTCAGGTCAGTGATAGGGTGTATTATAGATAGTAAATTTGTAAATATTTCCTCTTTATTTTGGCTACGTATTATGTTAATTGGTAGATTTTGTTTAATTTCTGTATTTAGTGCCAATTGTACGAATTGGAAACAAAAAGAAGCTAAAAGTTATAATTTCCAATAGACTTCTATCCAGTTAAGCGTGGGTGCGCCACAATCCTATGTGTAAGTATGAAGAATTTGAGATTTCACGGGCACTAATTTCCTAATTCATAACAAATTTCTCAGTTTTTAATTCAAAGCAGATTCCTCATTGTAATTAGATAGCATTCCTTTCTAGACAAGTCAAGTGATAGATGCAAATGAAGAAAAAATTGATATACATGCAATTAGCTAGGAAAGGGAAGTATATTTCAAAGATATGAGAAAATGTTCATTGTAGCCACTTTGAGACGAAAATATATCAAAGAAGGAGTGCTAGGCTGTAGTAAAGGAAAGTCAACTGACAAGAGGTTTATAGAAGAAGGAAGGGGATCGAAGGACATATAGAAGTGAATTAGGATCTTGGCTTTCTTCTCTCGTCATTGTAGACTTTTTCTCTCTGGGAAAAGTACAAGTTTTGTAATTTTTCCACTTTTGTTTGGGTTTTTTTTTTCAATTAATTTTTTTTCATGAGGAGCACTTAAATTCTCTTTCTAGTTAGAGAATAATAGATGATTTGGTTTAATAAAATATGTGAGTTCGAATTCATTTTAACTTATTCTTTCTTTTGTTGGTCTTTATATATTTCTTGATTTATTGTTTATGATTATTGTGTTATTTAAATATCAAGAGTATGATATTTGAATTAATCTAATAGTCTACTTCTAATTAAACAATTAAATTCGTAATTTTTTAATTGTGTTGATATTAGTGGTGACTGGTATGACTGAGTTTGTATCAGAAAAATACATGATTTAATTTAAATAGACATTTGTTATGTGTTTGTTGATTAAAATTTAGTATTTCTATTTGTTAATGCAATTGAGAGATTGAATCTTATGGTCATACCTAGGGTTATTTCTTGGTTAGACAAATAGTTAAACGATCACACCTTGACTACTGACAAAGTAAGGAAAAGTTGACTGTCAGAGCTTATTGACAACTATAATCAGTTCATCAATGGAAAGTTTGAAATTATCTTTGCATCAATGATTAGTTTTGTAAATCATCTCTAAAGTTACTCCTTTAGCTAGAAATTTACTCGTTATTGATTAGATTTTAATTAATTTTTGTTTAATTTCTTTTGTTAAAGTTAATTCCTTATTTTCATTCTTTAAAAACCCCATTAACCTTTACTATAAAAAAAATAAATTCTCTAAATTTTTGTAGAGACGATCCTACTCACTACCATATACAAAATTATATTTTGTTGAGTAAGTATTTATTATTGAATAGATTCGATACCTGTCAGTCGGGTCGGATATTGTCATCACTAAGCGACGGATGACTTCTTGTCACTAAGGTTGCCTCTCTTTGTCGCTGTTGAGAAAGGTGCCCATGGTTGTGGTTGCCACTATGGTAGAAAGCCGCCATCCTCGCTAGCCTATCAAACGGTTTGCTACCATGGAGGTTGCAGTCAGGCCCTCTACTCCACCCCATTGATGGAGGTGGTGGCTACATGCTATCAATGCCTCCAATGTGTGTTGGCCATGGCCACCACCATATCCCTATAGTGGGGTGGTTGCTTGCATTTGCAGTCACTGTTGTCACTGTGGGCAACACACCGCCTTGTCTCAATTGCAGCAACCTACGTACTAAAAATCTAGTGCGTTAGCTGCAGCCTCCAGCTAAAGCTTCTTCGGTTACGACAGTTGTCAATTTTAGTTCTAAAATCATCAATTTTGGTTCTAGTTCAAGATGTAGTTTCAAATGTTTTCGGTCTTGGATATTGAACCGGAACAAAAAAATAATAATAATAAAAATAAAAAATAAAAATGTAGGAAGGTAAGAATCAGGCACAAAATTAGATCAAGAAGAAACAAAGTGAATATCAAAGGATTCACCATGGAAATTTGGTCAATTGCTAGTAAGTTTAGGACCTAACTTTGTCAGACATTTGCTAATCGTGAAGTTGGTAGCGAATGATATATAATAAAATTTTTTAATAAACTTAATGATAATTTTCCATGAACCAGATATAAATTGAGCAGTGGTCGTAAATTTCATAATAAATATATTTTATTATAAAATCTCTCATTTATCTAGTAAATTTCATAAAAATAATAAAATTTTTTTGGAATTTATTTTGTAGATTAACATATTTAGCTCTCTTTATCTTCATATATAATATTTAACTATTCAATATAATATATATTTTTATCAATAAATAATACACACTCTACAAAATATTTCAAGTAATTATTTTTTCAATGACAATAATTTTGATTAAAAAATCATTTTTTTAAAAAAAAACCATCGGCTCAAAATGATGATTCCCAATTTTTCAAGATGAGAAATTAGATCCAGATCTTATAGACACAGCTAGCTCCAATTCCAGTTTTGGAATCGTGAACTAATTAATGATTTTATAAACCATTGACTGCGGTTCGGTCTGGTTCGAATCATGACCATGTCTAACCTATGGTTTCAAATGAAATTGTAATAGAAGGAGGCTGACACTCTTCCATTTGTAATAACTAACAACTAACAAATTGAAGAAGTAGTTAGTGACAGTTAGTAGTTAGTTTGGGAGTTCAGTTCAGCTCTTCAATGTATAAAATAGCTATAGCAATTGATAAAGAGGACATGAATAAGATGCATGATCTCTCTTCTCTCACTCTAGTTTCCTTTCTTCTCTCTTTCCTGTAATCTCTAATCCTTCTCCATTATTTTTTCTTTCCTCCTTTCCTTCTGCAATCACTCTTCAGGGCATTGCTCTTCATCCTTATCTACTTGCCACTGTAAGCTACTAAAACAGCTTCTCAACAGAAGTAACCAAGTCCGTCATTTCATTTCTTCCCATACTGTATTACTTCCTTAACCTTATCCTACATTAGACTCCTTCTTCATCTTAGAACTTGTTACAAACTGGTATCAGAGCCACAGAATCCTCGGCCATAACTGACAATATGGCAGAAGGGACTAGATCGAAAACTGCTGAAGAACAAATCAAGAAAGAAGATGCAAGATTCCAAGAAAGCTATGGAGAATTGACTAAAAAGATAGAAGAACAATCTCAGAGGATGGAAGCTTATATGGCAATAGTCGATGCTCGTTTTGCTTCTATTGCAAAGATGATCAACAACGGAAGAGATGAAGAACAAGATCGTGATCGGGCTACTCAATCTCCCATACTTCCATCCCCAATGGAAGGAAGATCAAGAACAGAACTAGGCTCTCAAATGATCAGAAAGGAAAGTTACAGTCGAGGACTCCTGCCTAATCCCCCCGAGATCGAGCTTCCCTTATTCACAGGGGAAAATCCTCGCATATGGCTGAGGAAATGCAGCAAGTTCTTTGCTGTCTATCAAGTACCCAAATCTAATTGGATTGACATGATTGAGATGTATCTCGAAGGTAAAGCCGAAGTTTAGTACCAAGGAGTGAAACTAATCAAACAGGATATGAGTTGGGAGGAATTTTCTTAGCTTTTGAACCAGCGCTTTGAAACAAAAGGAGTACCAGATGAAGTAGAAGAGTTCAACAAGCTTCAGCAACATGGACGAGTAGTAAAATACCAGGCAAAATTTGAGGAACTGTGGTCGATTATGCTTCAGAAGATCCCAAGATTAACAGAATCTTACTTCATATCTAGCTTCATCAGTGGATTGAAAGAAGAGATCAAACCTATGCTCAGGATGTTGAGACCCACCACTCTATTTCAGGCCTTTGAAATAGCTACTTTACAAGAACAATCAATAGAACTAACCAAGTATAAGAGAAGCGGACCAAGCAGAAATTGGGATTTTAGAGAATTGATAGGAGGGTCCAAGAACCAAGGAGGAAATTTACAGAAAAACAAAGGGTGGGTAGAAAGAACTGAATGGGAGGATAGGACACCAAAAATCTCAGCTCAAGAAATACAGTTTAGGAGAGCAAACAACCTGTGTTACAGGTGTGGAGAGAAGTACACTCCAGGCCATCAATGCAAATTCAAGCACCTTAATATGATCGTAGCAGCGGAGGAGGAAATAGACCCAGAAGTAACTGAAGTCAATGAGGAGCTGAGAGAAGAAGTTGTTGAGGTACCCTTGCGTGCTCTATCAAATTCATTAAATAGAAAAACTATCATACTGCAAGGAACCTTGAATGGGATGGTGATATCAGTGCTGGTTGATATAGGGAGTTCTAATAATTTTTTTGAACAAAGAATGGATTGATAAACTCAAAATGCAATCAGAAGAGGCAGAGCCTTTACATGCATTATTGGCAGATGGAAGCTTAGTGAGTAGCTATACTATGGTGAGAGGAGTGAAATGGAACATGCAAGGCTACAATTTTTCTTTTGATCTCAGGATAATCAATTTAGGAGAATGGGGCATCATCTTGGGAGTGGACTGGATGTATAATTTTAGTCCTATCATCTTTAATTTTAAACAATTACAAGTCAAGCTAGTGGATGGAGAGAAAGAGATGATTCTGATAGAAAAGGTTGAGGATCCCAAAATAAAGCTGATAAGAGAAAAAGATAGGAGGAAGTTTAGAGAACAACAAAGAAGGAGTTGCGTTACATTCTCTATAACTCAAAAGAGTTAGGATCAAGTGTTGCAGACATCAGTTTCTGCATTACTTCAATAATTTAGTGATGTATTTGCCACACCTGAATCTCTACCTCCAAAAAGACCTCAAGACCATCCTATTACCCTTAAAATAGAGGCACAACCCTTCAAACTTAGACCTTACAGGTACCCGCATTTACAGAAAGCTGAGATTGAAAAGCAGGTGTAAGAAATGTTGAATAATGGAATCATCTGACACAGTAGCAGCCTCTTTGCTTCTCCGGTGTTGCTGGTCAAGAAGAAATATAACTCTTGGAGATTTTGTGTGGATTACAGGCAGCTCAATCAATTGACCATCAAAGGCAGGTATCACATTCCAATTATTGATGAATTGTTAGATGAACTATATGGTTCAAACCTATTTTCAAAGCTGGATCTGAGAGCTGGTTACCACCAGATCAGAGTCAAGTCTAAGGACATTGAGAAGACAGCTTTTCAAACACACCATGGCCACTTTGAATTTTTAGTAATGCCCTTTGGACTTACAAACACACCAGCCACCTTCCAATCCCTAATGAACCACATATTCCAACCTTACCTCAGAAAGTTTGTGCCGGTCTTCTTTGATGATATTCTAGTTTATAGTCCAGATGTTCCTACCCATATTCAAAACCTTAGAGAAGTCCTTTTAATTCTCAGACAAAACCATCTATTTGCTAAGCTCTCCAAATGTACATTTGCACAACCTCAAGTTGAATACTTAGGCCATGTAGTTTCAGGATCAGGAGTTAAAATGGACCCTGAGAAGACTGAGTGCATTATGTCCTGGCCTATACCAACTTCTGTTAAGGACCTCAGAAACTTCTTAGGACTGGCAGGGTATTATAAGAGGTTTGTTAAGAACTATGACCTAATAGCAAAACCATTGAATGATTTACTTATAAAAGAAAACCTTTCTTGGAATGAGGAGGCAGATCAAGCTTTCCAACAGTTGAAACTGGCATTGAGTATTGCTCCAGTAATGAGGCTTTCGGACTTCACAAAGCCATTTGTAATTGAAACTGATGCCAGTTCTAAAGGGTGGGGAACTATCCTAATGCAAGAGGGACAACCTATTGCCTACATAAGCAAAGCCTTAGGAAGCAAGAGCCAAGGACTTTTTACTTATGAAAAAGAATTGATGGCAGTGGTTATGGCTGTAACAAAGTGGAAGCACTACCTGATTGGATACCATTTTGTCATCAAGACAGATCATCAAATCTGAAGTACCTCATGGAGAAGAAGTTAACTCACAGTCTTCAACACAAGTGGCTCACCAAACTGTTGGGAATGGATTACAAGATTTAATACAAGAAAGGAACAGAGAACAAGGTTGCTGATGCATTATCTAGAAGAGAAGCTGATACCATTGCACACCAACGTGGGATGAATGCAGCTGTGTCAATAATATAACCACAATGGCTTAAGGACGTCATTCATAGTTATGCTGACAATGAGGAGTGTCAACAACTAATAGCTCAGCTAACAATAGATCCTCAAGTCAAAATAGAATTTCAGTATACAAATCACATACTTAAATTTAAGAAGAGAATATATGTTGGCAGTGGACACCAGCTGAGAATCAAAATTATGCAGCAAATGCACAATTCAGCTATAGGGGGTCATTCAGGACAATAATGCACATTACAAAGGATTAGGACAATCTTTTATTGGCCTTCGATGAAAGCTGAAGTGGTCAGATTTGTTCAAGAATTGATGTTTGTCAGAAAAACAAATATGAAAACAGCCCTTATCCAGGATTTTTACAGCCATTACCAATCCCTACTCAAGCATGGTCCCAAATTTGTATGGACTTCATAGAAGGACTGCAAGAATCCAATGGCTATAATACTATCCTAGTTGTGATTGACAGACTTATCAAGTTCAGTCACTTCCTTGCCTTACAACACCCTTATTCTGCTCTCAAAGTAGCCCAATTGTTTGTTGATCATGTATTTAGACTACATGGCCTGCCAGATTCCATTGTTATAGACAGGGATAAGGTGTTCACAAGTCTGTTTTGGTAGGAGCTATTCAGAATTATAGGGACTCAATTGAATCTCAACACTACATATCATCCACAATCAGATGGGCAAAGTGAAAGACTCAACCAATGTGTGGAATGTTACTTAAGGTGTATGACTTCTAATTGACCAAGTCTTTGGAAGCAGTGGTTGAGTTTGGCGGAATGGTGGTACAACACCAATTTTCACTCTAGTTTACAAATGACACCCTTTGAGGCTTTGTATGGATACCAACCAAGAGTCATCCCTATGTAACCTTATTTTGATACTGCAAATCCTTCAGCAGAAAGCTTTGTCAGGAACATGCAAGCAATATTACAAATCCTTAAAGATCACCTAGCCAAAGCTCAGAATATAATGAAGACCAATGCTGATAAAAACAGGTCTGAAAGAGTGCTACAGGTGGGGGATCTAGTTTACCTCAAACTCCAACCATATCGTCAACAATCAGTGGAATTGAGAAAGTAACTTAAACTGTACTCTAAGTTTTATGGTCCCTATCCTATTACAGCAAAGGTAGGACAAGTTGCCTACAGGTTGCAGTTTCCACAAGGTTCCAAAATTCATCCAGTTTTTCACATTTCCCTACTCAAGAAGAAGGTTGGTCCAAATCAGGAAGTCATGCCCCAGCTACCATTGGTAGGAACTGATAAACAAGCCTTGGTTGAACTTGAATTAGTATTGAAAAAAAGAGTAATAATGAGGAATGGGGAACCAATCACTCAACAGTTGATCAGATGGGTCAATCTTGGTCCAGAAGAAACTACTTGGGAAGACTTAAGCTTTATTAGGTCTCAATTTCCAAACTTCAAACCTTGAGGACAAGGACAGTTTTAAAGGGGAGGGAATTGTAACAGAAGGAGGCTAACACTCTTCCATTTGTAATAACTAACAACTAACAAATTGAAGAAGTAGTTAGTGACAGTTAGTAGTTAGTTTGGGAGTTCAGTTCAGCTCTTCAATGTATAAAATAACTGTAACAATTAATAAAGAGGACATGAATAAGATGTATGATCTCTCTTCTCTCACTAGTTTCCTTTCTTCTCTCTTTCATATAATCTCTAATCCTTCTCCATTATTCTTTCTTTCCTCCTTTCCTTCTGCAATCACTCTTCAGGGCATTGCTCTTCATCTTTATCTACTTGCCACTGTAAGCTACTAGAACAGCTTCTCGACAGAAGTAACCAAGTCTCTCATTTCATTTCTGCCCATACTGCATTACTTCCTTAACCTCATCCTATATCAGACTCCTTCTTCATCTTAGAACCTGTTACAGAAACCTTCTTTAAGTTCGAGATTATTATTTTTTCTTTATTTCAACTATCAATGATTTCAAAACTCATAATAAACCCAAACTACAAAAATATTTTTTTTTAATAACGAAAGCCCCAAAAAGGTATCAAAACTAAATTAATCATGCACAAATCATAAAACTCAAAATAAGATGCAAGTTCATAGGTTTGTTATATATTTCTTGCATTAAAAATAATATATACATAATTATTTTTCTATCATGTTCAAAACTTAAATAAACAAAATGTAAGCAAACAATAACCCGAATATGAAAAATTGTAAAAATAATCATGAACATAATTTTGCAAGAAAAACTATATGTAGAGAAACAATAATACCCAATTTAATTTTACTGATCTGATTTGTTAGAATACACATCTTTTAAGCAGCAATCTTTATAAACTTGAAATCAACTTCCAATCCAAATCTTCTTCTCTATACCCTAATTTTGATCTCTTTATTCGATCTAGGTGGGCAGATCTATCTAAAAATTGAGTATCCATGTGTAAAGAAAACTAATTTGTTCTATTATAATTTTCTCTCGTATAATTCTCTGTTTGTTTTAATTAGAATAAAAGAATAAATAATCTAAAGAGAAATTAGAAGACATAAACTAGTGTTTTAATGAAACACAAATATTTATAGTTTGCTAATTTTTTAGAATTACAAAATTAGCAAAAAGTTTTAAAAATTATAAAATAACCCTAATAATTTTAAAATTATAAAACATGACAATTTAATTTCGAAAAACATAAAAAAAGAGGGATCAAGAATATGTTTATTTTTCCTCCAAAATAATTGTAACATAATTAGTTAATTTAGTACTATACTAAAATTATTTTAATTCTAATTAATTTTACCAAATAATTAGAGTTATACTCTAAAATAAGTGCCTTATTATTTACAGAAGTCAACAAAAAAATATATTTATTTTTTTGTTCTTGACTAATATGCAATTTTTCAATTTGTTCCACTATATAACACTCTTAATTGAGGTAATAAGAATTAAATATACTATTACGTTCTCAATTACTAATTCTATTGAATCTCTCATCAAAAAAGAGAATATTTTAGAATGTCCAATTTATCTCCCATTGACCGATAGTACTAAAAAAGTTTTAAGAACATCCAATATAATCTAAATTTATATCGCTAAATTTAGTTTATGGATAATCAATTATGATGATCCAAGAAGATGAAAATTGACACAATCGACATAAATTATATGTTACATATACACATCTAACTAACTAATACTACATATGTTATGTATGAAACTTGTAACTCATAAAAAGTCTCACATGTAATACATCAAAATAAATAGTCGTGATTTTGCAAATTCATCCACATATACTTAACATTAAGGACACACAAACCGTATACAACTATGGATTATTAATTTCCACTCCATGGTAAAATTATGAAAAGTACTTTATATGTCATTGTTCAATGCTAATCACATGCATCATCTTCTTCTGAGTTTGGACTCTATCGATGATCAAGATAAACCATCCTCAATTAATGGCGAAATTGCAAGTTATAGCCTACACACGATAAAATGTACAACCCTATCAATCAGTTATACACTTTTACTTTTTTTTTTTGGTGAAAAAGAGAAACAAGGAAGCCTAAAGGCCTAGGCCGATCCTCTGAGAGAAGTAGTAGCTACTCTTCATTCTTAAAACTTTAATGGCCCTTACATCATCGCTCGGGAAGCTTATGCACTTTCACTTTAGGACAATATAACCATGATTTATATTTGTTGTATGTACCATCAATTTAATCACATGAATAAGCTATTTACATTGAACCAAAGGGTGTTATACATATATAAGTATTATTAATATCCATTTATCTACTTGAATAATTAAATCAAACATTATCCTAATGCAGAGAAATGAATATGTAGTTTTTTGACATACAAAATTATAAAATTAGTGAAATTTTTGGATATAATCCCAAGACTTGATACTTGGTGGAAACCTCAATCTAACAATGGTAATGTGATGTAGGATGGATAGCCGTCTAATTTAGGTATCAAATGTTCGAGCTCAAGAGTAAGTAAAGCTTAAAGGATGGATGTGAAAGGAAGGTGTTGACAAAGTGAGTTTTGATGATGATTAATTTTAGGTGGAAATATATGTATCCTAAGATCAAATATGTTTGTGTCAATGCACTCAAAACTTGTGATGATCCAACCATCTTAGACCTTGACATTTGAAAACATTGTGCCGACACTCATGAACATATGTTGATACAATTAGTTCAAAGCCTTGTGCCAACACTTATGTTGACATAACCAGTTAGACATTCCTTTTAAGTCATTGTGTTGACACATATGTCGACATAGTTGAAGAAGAGCTTTGTGTCGACACTTATATTGACACAAACATCTTGTATGAGCTCTATGTCAACACATATGTCGATATAACCATTGAAGGCACTTTGACTATACTTTTGTTGACACATTTGAGTTATATTGCTATGTCAATGCAACCCTCTCATCTATGTTGACATAATTACCTTAAATAGCTACATATGTCAATACACCTATGATCTATGTTGACACAAAGAGAATTGGATGGCTAACACATAGAGTTATGTCAAGCAAAGCTCACTTATGATGAACAAAGTGAAACTAGCTCTCCATTGAACATTAATGTCGACACACACAAAAGAATCTAAGTCAATTTCGTCTACCTAATGTTCATTTATCGACACCTATAAGAACCCAGACAAATTCTATAGAGTCAATAAGTCATATATGTCGATCAAATCATTTAGAGAATATAAAGAGTTTATATGTATCAATCCTTGCATGAAAATGTCGAATCCAAAGAGTTTGTTTACAAAGAACTTTTGTCGACACTAGGTGTGTAACGTGTCGACACACAATCATATCTCTTATTTTAACAGTCAAATATTTTGGGTTCCCTTTGACTCAAGAATAATTTATGTTGACACTAAATAAACATACTTTTAATTACGATTCTTTGAACACTTGATACTTGATTAATAGGCACATAACATACAAACTAAACCAGTCTATTCTAACAAATCAAATGTTTTGGAGAACTAACCAACACTGTGTAGGAAAAGCAAACATTTTTAAATTGCAGAAGAAGGCAATAAAAAAGAAGAAAAAACTTCTCTTTTATTGGGAAAGCATTACGATGGCTAAAACATTAAATAAAGGCTGATGGAGTATTAATGAGAAACACTCGAATTCATTTACTGAAAATCGTTTGAATCCAACCACCATGCAATGACTCTCTTCAATTCGAGTATAAATGCCGACATGAAAAAGAAACAAAAAAGGTTGATGAATTATTGAATGTGAATCCAACAAACATATTAAGTACTTTATTTCATGCTCTCTGTTCTTTATTCTTTCATCTTCTCTTGAGCATAATTCTTTATACGCTTAAATTTTGTTATATTTGAGGATTAAGTCTCACCTTTTGTAACACTTCACTTCTCTTGTACTTGAAAGAATCAAAAGACCATGAAGGATTCTTGATCTGGGGTTTAGAGAGAGTGTGAGTATTTTGAGTAGAAATACTTGTAAAGGTTTCACTTGCCCATGGGAAACAAGTGGTCCGTATTATTTGAGAGAAATAATGAAAATCCAGGAGGGTGCCTAGGAGTAGATATACACTGATCTGGTGGAACCACTATAAAATCTTGTGTCTGCTGCTTCTTCATTATTTTCTATTTTTATATTCTTCTGTAAATCTTGAAAACCCAGAAAAATACGAAAAATCTTCAATCAATCTATTCACCCCATCTAGGTTGATTCACAATTAGTATGAGAGTAGGTGTGTTGGTAGAAAGTCTAACAGTTTCAACAGCAAAGATCTAAAATGTCACTAAACGGAGATAACATATCATTTGAAGCTTGCTTAACAAGTCGTGCATCATTCTTCAATGAAAACAATTATAGCTATTGAAAACAAAGAATGTGCAACTTCATAATCGCATATGATATGACAGCTTGGGAGATTATTAAAGAAAGAATCGAATTTCCTATAGAAAAAGTTGATAGTGTTCATGTATCGATGAAAATGAAGAACACAGAACATGACATTAGAATAGAGGAAGGCCTATTGCACTAACTGCAAAGCTGTCAAGCTCCTTCACCTTGCCCTAAGCATCAATAAGTATAACCGGATCTCATCATGCATCACAACTAAAGAAATTTCTGAGAGACTTGAAGCCACCTATAAAGATACTGATCAAGCTTGCAAGAGTAAGATCAGAATGTTGAAGTAAGAATATGAAACCTTCAAAATGAAGGAAGGAGAAGTTGTTAGTAAGATGATGACATGGTTCAACAAGATCACAAATGAATTGAGATTGCTCAGGAAAGGTATTCCTCAGAAGGACATGGTGGACAAATTACTAAGATGTTTGCCAAAATCTTGGGAGTTCAAAGTCACAGCAATCGAATAATCAAAGAACCTCGGAACTCTGACCATGTATGCGCTCGTAGGATCATTGATAACACATGAGATGAAGTTAAATGTCAAAGATTTGGCTAGAGGAAAAGGATTGGCTCTCAAAGCTGAAAGTGATGAAAGATCCTTCGATTTTAAAAATGATGATGATAAAGAAGATTCGGCCTTGCTGGCCAAGAAGTTCAAGAAATTCATGATGTGGAGAAGAAGAAACAAAATGAACTTCAAAAGATGAGAGAAGAAAGTAGAGGTTAGATGCTACAAATGTAAAAAAGTTTGGACACATTAGAGCTAAATATCCTTAGTTGGAGACGGCCGAGAAGAAAAACAAATGGGACAAGAGGGAGAGGAAGAAAAAGAAAGCTCTAGTGGCATGGAGCGATGAAGATAGCTCCTCCAACAAAGATGAAGCTCCTGCGGAACAAGCAAACTTGTGTTTCATGAAAATTGACTAGCCATCTGATGACGAGGTAACATATACTTCATATTCCTCTTGTTCTAATGATGATAATGACTTTTCAATAAGTAAAAAGTGTGAGGCACTTATGGAATCCTTCAAAGAACTTAAGAAAATAGATAAAGAAAATAATGTAATAAGGAAGAAATTAACTGAATTAAAGAAGAAAAGGTTAATTAAAAGCTGAAAATAAAAAATTATAGAACGAGAGTGATGTCCTAAAATAATATAAAAACAATTTGCATGCTAAAATTGAAGAGAATGAGAAATTGAGAATTGAAATTGAAAACCTTAGAGACATGCACATCTGCACTATAGAGAATGAACTTGAATTATCAAATGTAAAGGATGAACTCAAAAATGAAAAGAACAAGAATCAAAGACTTAGTTCTCTATTGCACAGGTTCACTCAAGGCCAAAAAAAATTAGATTTGATGCTAGGGGCCCAAAGGGCTGTGTATGATAAAATTGGCTTAGGTTTTAACCTTGCAATGAATCAAAAGAAGCTTTACAGATTCCTTTTGCCTATTTCAGGGTCTAGTAAGAACAAGACAAAATGCTATATATGAATAAAAACAAGGTACAAAGCTAAACACCATATATGAAAACAGTGCACAATTTTCATTGGTTAGAAAAGTAAGTGAAATTAAAGTTCTAAAAGGGTCTTTTTTTTTTTTTTTTTTTTATAATAAGAACATCAATCTTTTACTTCCTTTTATATCTATCTATTCTATATATGAAAATGAAGGACAATGTATTCTAAAACCTCAGAATCATTCCTTATATCTCTTTACAAAATCTTTTAATGAAATTTCACAAAATTTTTAAAATAATTTATAATTTTTTGCAAGATATTTTTTAATATTCTACAAACATTTGAAAAATATTAACAAAATAATTTAGTTCAAATATATATATTGTAAAATATATTTCAAAAATATTACAAAGTTTTTTAGCATTGATATTCATTTAAAAATATTGACACCCAAAAACTTAAGTTAAAATATTACAAAAATTTTGTGAATTTGTTAAAAGATTTTGTTAAAAAAAATGAAAGTATATGAAGTTTTGTAATATACTTATTTTTTTTTTTGCTAATTACTATATACTATTTTTAAAAAAATAAAATTTGAAAAATAAAAATAATAATCAGCTTAAAAGTAATAGAAACAAAGACAACATTTAACAACTATAGTTGTACTTTTCATAAAACCAAATTGAATATGTGAAAAACCCAATTAATTAAAATTGTTATGACAATATTTACGGTTAACCTAAGGGATACGATAATAGCTATAAGTGGCTTTGTAAAAATTGAAATTGTACAGGTTCAAAGAGCCCGAAAAACATAAGACTCCTTGAGAAATATTTTATACTACTCATTTTTTTGAAATTTTAACTACACCTTGTAATTATTTAATACTTGAACAACAAAAATTTTCAAGCAATACTAATAATGTGAATTTTTTGTAATTTATTTAGTTTAATTATTATGTTCGATAATCAATGCAATGACAATGAAGTGCAATTTGCAATTTTTTTTTAAGCATTTCAAAACATTACATGTATATAAATATATATATTTTACAAATTCTTTTGTTTCAAACACTACAAAAAAGGCGGTTTTTACGACCGAATTTAGGGACGAAAAAAATTCGTCGCCAATTTGCGATGAATTTAGTGACGAATAATACCTTTGTCGCTAATTTACAATGAATTTTATGACAAAAAATATTCGTAGCCAAATTAGCAACGAATAAAATATTTGTGACAAAATTTGTCGCTATTAGCCATGAAAAAAATTCATCACCAAAGTCATTATAAATTAGTGACGAAAAGGAATTTCGTGACTAAATTTTGTCACGAATCAAATATTCGTTACTAAATTTAGTGACAGATTTTGTTTTCATCGCTAAATTTAACGACTAAAAATATTTCATGATAATATTTTTTGCTAATTAGCTATGAAAGCATTTTCGTCAAAAAATTTGTGACTAAATTTAGTCACAAAAAGTTTCCATACTAAAATCGTTGTTAATTAGCGATGAATAATTTTTCATGGCTAAATTTTGTCATGAATCTTTTTTTCGTCGTTAAATTTAGCCATGAAAATATTTTCCTCTCAAAATTTATCGCTAATTAGCCACGAATATATTTATTCATGGCTCAAGTTGTCGCTATTTAGCCACGGAATAACTATTCGTAGCTAAATTCATCACTAATTTGTACCACTATTTAAAAATTCATGACTAATTTCATGGTTAAATTTCTTCTCTGCTCTATTATAAAATATTTTCCATCGTGTCTCTTTTTTGACATTTTTCTAAATAACGGATTCGAATTAAAAGACATAATGAGTATTATAATTCTCACCAAATTAATAATTTTAGACAATGAATAATTACTACAAAATTAAAGTATCATCTGGTGACTTTTATTGTGGGTGAATTTTACTAACGGTATTTTATGACTTATAGAGATATTTTTGACGAAATCGTTAGAAAAAATATATATTTTCCCACAGTATAAAATTGTCCATCGAGAGAAGGTTATAAACCGTCAGCAAAGTTAACAAAACCGTTTGTAAAAATCAATGTTCAAATTTGACGGTTCTCACTTGTGATCAGTGAATATAATAGTGTTTAGAAACGGTTTTAAAATAATCTCTATATAATTCTTTTTTATTGTCTACTTAACAATACCTTTTACATAAATTTTTCATTTATGTTAACAAATATATTTTACTGTCTGTAAATAACATCTACTATTTGAACAAGACGTGACAATTTTAGTCATGATTTGGAAAGAGTCTTTATTTAGATCTTCTTAATTATACCATATTTATAAGTATATATCTATGTTAACATATATATTATACTATTTGTAAAAGAGATATTTAATTAGAATGGTTATTAATTATCACAGTAAATATGACACTTTTACTATATAATAGGTAGCAATAACATGTAATTTTATAATAAATTATGATAAGATTACGATGTAAAATAAAATAGTGATAATTAAAATATTGATAAGTTTAAGTTAATTAGTAATAATATAGTAATAATATAGCGATGATTTAAATTGTGGTGAATTTAGGGTAATTGTAGTGAAATAATGATAGTTATAAAAATATAAAAAAATAAAAAAAGAAACAAAAAAAAACAAAAGAATAAAAACACAAAAGAATTAAAAAAAAAAAACAAAAGAAACAAGAAAAAAAAGAAAAACAAAAAACAAATCAACTTAGGAGGGGTGGTTCCACCGCGCGAGGTGGACCCGCCTCTCCTATGTTGAATTTTTATTTTATTTTATTTTATTCTTTTGTTCTTTATTCTTTTTTTATTTTGTTTTTTTTTTATTTTTTTTATTTTGTTTTTTATTTTGTTTTTTATTCTTTTATTAATTTGTTTTTTGCACCTACTATGTTGAGTTTTTTTTTTAATTCTTTTTTTTTACTCTTCTGTTTTTAATTTTTGTTTTTTTTTGTTTTTCATCCTTAATTTGTTCTCTTGATTTTTTTGCTCTTTTGTTTCTCCCTCACAAATGCACGGTAAACCGCGCCTTTTTGATTTTTTTCCTTTTGTTTTATTTTTTTTTTGTTTTTTCAATCAGAATTAACCGTCACTAAATTTAGCGACGAATTGTCTGATTCGTCACTAAATTTAACCATATATTCTCATTTTCAAGATCCACCCAAAATTTTCACTCTCCCGCCTAAAATTTTTATTCTCTTGCCTTTCTCATTTTTGCTAAATTTAAATGGAAATTAACTTCTCTCCCCAATGCATAAGTTTTCGAACTGTTGAACTTAACCTCAAGGCTTTCACTCTCCCACCACCCATTTACGACTACTAAGGAACTTCTATCTGCACAAGGTTTTGAACTGCTGAGCAACTCTAGCCGATTGCTAAACAATGACAGCTATGTTGGGGGATGAAGGATTATGTTGGATTGCCAAAGAGAACGCTTATTGACGTTCAAATTTCTATTTTGACTACGGATTTCATCGTTATCGACAATCGACGATGAAAAGTCCGGTAAGAAATTCCTTCAATTGCTGAAGGATTTGAGGTGAGGACAGCAAGGAAGATAGTTTCGAGCAAAATCCAGCTCTCACAGTTGTCATTGACAACAAATTTTGCCTTTAGTTTTTGGCGGCAATGGTAGCGAATTGTGGCATATCAGAGCTCTGTACAAGGTTTTGAAATGATCAGACATCCATATCCGATGATCCATCTTCTACAACAAGTAGATTGGACAGTAGTTTCTGGCGATGGCATTAGTGAAGCCGATGATTGTCTAGGGCTCAAGGGTTTCAAATAAAATAAAAAAGAAAAAAAATAATAAAAATACAAAAAAATAAAAAAATAACATATAAAATACTAATTTCAAAAACAAATGGGAAAAAGATTGGTTAATTTTAGCGTCAGATTAGTAAAGCCGTCACTAATTTAGTGATAGATTCCATAATTCGTCGCTAAGATTAGCGATGGACTATAATTTTGTTGCT
This sequence comes from Dillenia turbinata, assembly GCA_037126225.1. Taxonomy (NCBI): domain Eukaryota; kingdom Viridiplantae; phylum Streptophyta; class Magnoliopsida; order Dilleniales; family Dilleniaceae; genus Dillenia; species Dillenia turbinata. The sequence continues at coordinate 12,500,319 of JBAMMX010000019.1, forward strand.
GTATCTAGAAATAGATTTTAGAATTCGTCGCTAAATTTAGCCACAAATATAGAATCCGTCGCTAAATCTAGCCATGGATTCAAAATTCATCGCTAAATTTAGGGACGGATTATGAAATCTGTCACTACATTTAGTTACGAATTCCAAAATCCATTATTAAATTTAGCCACGAATTCTTTTATCCGTCACTAAATTTAGCGACAAAATTATTATCTGCCACTAAATTTAATGACAAAATTAACGTTTGTCATTAATTTTGTGACATATTTTGTATTATTCGTTGCTAAATTTTAGCGATGCGTTATTAGTGACAGAAACTTTTTCGTCGCTAAATCTGTCACTAAACAAATTAGCGACGAATTTTTTTAAATTTTTTGTCACTAAATTCGTTACTAAAATCATGTTTTTTTTTTTTATAGTGAAATGATATACACACACACATAGATATAAAAATATTAAAAAGAAAAATCTCTCTCTTCACTCATAACTTACTCTTTTTTGAAATTGAAATCTTTCAATAAAGGCAATAATAACTAATTTAATATAGACAAAAAATGTCACTTAGCAACTTTAATTGTACTTCTCCATAAACCTAATCTATCAAGTGAAAAATATGAAATAATAAATAATAAATGCTAAAACTTCTTAAAATAATTAAGATAATATTCACAATTAACACAAATTTATATGAAAACAACTAATTGTTTTGTATAACTTGAAATCCTACAATGTTTAAAGAACCTGAAAGATATAAGAGTACTTGGAGAATACTTTATACAACTCAGATTTTCTTTTTGACTCTACCTCGCAAGTATACAATGCATTACATGTGTGTGTGTAATATATATATATATATTTAATTTGTAATTATTTTTTTAGAATTTTGCATTTCAATATGTTACATGCATATAAATATCAAACATAGATACATACATAGATACATACATACATATATATATATATATATTAAATTCTTTAGGTTCAAATGATATATTTTTATTGTTTTTAAAATTGCATCTTTCTTCATCCAATGCCTTACTCTTTTTCTAATTTCAAACTTTTCAATAAAAACCACTTTTATATATTTGTATGCCTTAAAAACATATTTTCTGCCATGTTAATTTTTGCTTCCAACTCCATAAAAAATAAAATTATGCTAATACTTTCAACACAATCAAATTATAACAAAAAATTGGAAAAAAAAATAACTTTGCATAATTCCTTTCATATGATTCCCAAATAAAATTAAATTATACATCTCAAAATTAAACATAAAAGCTAGGATAATGTGCTAAGCATTGACTCATAGGTTTCAATTTAATATTTTTAACATTGATATTCATTTAAAAAAATTTTAAATTAATTTTTAAAAGTTAAATTGTAAAGTTTCTTTTATATATATATATATATATATATATATATATAATCTCTTAAAATCTTAAAAGACATTTCTTAAAAATATTTTTAAAAAATAAAAGTCATGCTTAAAAAATTTTTCATTATAAATAAATTTGATGAATATATGTATCAAATATAATTTATTTTATTTTTGAGTTAATATTTTTAAATACTTTTACCCAATAGAGAAATAATTAAAGGTTAAAAAAAGTAAGTTTCAAATTTAAGGAAAGAATAAGGCATGAGCGAAGACAGAGAGACAAGAGATTAAAATATTATGTTGACAATTGAGAGAAGAGAGATGGAGTTCATCTATCTAATTTCTCAGTTCAATAGAATCTAATTCCTGAATAAAAATGAGAAATTAGTCTGGTCAATCAACTGGTTATTAATTTGATCACAATTAATACAAGCTATAATTTTTTAAAATATTTAAATAATAAAAAAGACCATTTGTTAGTTCGGGTAATCATAAATAAAAGTAATTATCAACTTGTGTGTCTAAATGTTGAAGAAGCTGTAATTTCTATTAAGTTCATAAATTGGATGTGTAGTATGAAAGTGACCCAATGTATAAATTCTCATAAAATTGTCATTATTATTGTATTTTTTATAAGGCAAAGGGGCCAAAGGAAAAAAAAAAATGAAGAAGAAAGAAAGAAAAGAAAAATCCATAAACTGAGAGCCTACACAAAACAGATGTTCAACATCAGAACAATGGGCAAAAAGAAAATTAATTATTTCTCTATTGGGTTTCCTTCATGGTTGATTGATCGGATTATGGAGTGTGTTTCTACGGCGAGCTTTGTTGTGTCGATCAATAAGGAGTTGACTGATTTCTTTCGGAGTTCGAGGGGTCTTCGACAGGGAGATCCAATATTCCCCATGCTCTTTGTTCTTGTTATGGAGGTCTTCTCGGGATTGATGTGGCGAATATCTGAGGAGCCTAACTTTAGATTCCATTGGAGATGTCAGGAGGTTCTTCTATCTCATCTTTGTTTTGCGGATGATTTGATGCTTTTCTTTTGGGGATGTTCTTCTTTGGTCCAGAGTATCTTAGATGGGTTAGTCCAGTTTGGGAGGCTTTCTGGTCTTCAGATGAATCCGCAGAAAAGTGAGATCTTTTTCGGAGCTGTGGATCAGGCACTTAGGGAGGAGAACTTGAGGATTTCAGGTTTTCGTTAGGGCCACCTGCCTGTCCGGTATCTGGGTGTTCCTCTTTTGTCTACTCGACTTTCAGTCTCGGACTGCTCTCAGTTGGTTCAGCGTATTATAGCTCGGATTCAACACTGGACGAGTAGATGTCTATCCTATGCAGGTCAGTTACAGCTGGTTAGCTCTGTTTTGTTTTCAATTCAAACTTTCTGGTCTTCTATTTTCCTTCTTCCCAAGACGGTGTTTTGGCCCATCCTTAGACCGCCATAAGGCCAAGGTTGCTTGGTCAATTGTGTGTCGTCCTAAGGAGGAGGCAGGGCTTGGGTTGAAGCGGATCACTGATTGGAATAGAGCGGCCTTGCTAAAGCACATTTGATATATCCTTTCTGATCCAGAGGAAAATGTTTGGTCTAGTTGAGTTCGGAGATATCTTTTGCGAGGTCGCAGCATTTGGTATGTTAGAGTTCCGAATAGTTGTTCGTGGATTTGAAGAAAGCTCATTTCCTTACGTCATCTAGTTAAGGAGCTTGTTGCTTGGTGGATGGGTGATGGGAGTCGTATCTCTTTCTGGTATGATGACTGGTCTCATGTAGGTCCTTTGGTAGAGGTCTTGGGGAGACAATCCATGAAGCGGTAAGGATTTCCTACTGAGTCTTCTGTTGGGGATGTGTTTTTCAGCGCCACTTGGATTGAGTATATCTAGTCTGGTGAGCAGCGATCTTCGAGGTTTCAGAGAGCTTTTTGTAACCGTCTTCGGAATCTTATTCCGAAGACTTATTGACCGTCTTCTTCTGGTTGTGATAGTCTTGAGTGGATGATCAGCCCTAGTGGGGAATTCTCCATTGCATCGGCTTGGGAGCATCTTAGAACTTCTTACCCCCGGGTTCATTGGGTGGACATGGTTTGGTTCTCAGGAGCGATCCCCCGGTTTGCTTTCTTTGTCTGGTTAGTGTTCATAGAGGGGCTTCAGACGAGCGACTTCTTGTTCATACTACATCTTTCGACTTCTTTGACTTGCCATCTCTGCGGTAGCCGGAGAGAGACTATTGATCACCTCTTCGTTTGTTGTTCATTCTCGAGAGAAGTACGGATATTAACTATTGCACATCATGTCTGTCGTCCTTTCCTATCTCTTGGTCGGGTGTTCAAGATACCCTCTTGTCTCCTGCGAGACATCCGTTTTGTCGGAACAAAGTTTTCAAATGCCTCTTCAGTGCTTGTATTTATTATATTTGGATGGAGAGGAACAAGAGAAGGCGAGGCGAGCGTCAATTACCCCCTCGGGCTGTTGCTGCTTTTGTTAGAGTAGTTCTTCCTTCAGTTCAACTGTTTTTTTTTTTTAGATCTCTTGTTGTAGATTGTTGATTTTCAAGTTCTCGGGATTTGTTCGAGATCCTGTTTTTCTCTTTCTTTTGGTATATAATTTCTTTTATATCAAAAAAAAAAAAAAAACAAAGCTTTTCTTGCGTGACACCTAACAAGAGTGTCTAAACCTTACAATGCAAACTCTGGTATTCCAAATGCTTTATACAGACAGCAACCCAGCTGGATCCCTAATTAGGCCACCATGTGGGTGACCCTAAATTTCCCTTCTTAGTACATTTTGAAGTTCTCTTTTACACGTTTGTTAAGAGGTTTAAACCAAAAAACATTAATCAAAGTCAAGGAGAACACAAGAATTCTGGTCACGTCTCTCGCGAGGACCACACTGAATGATTGAACCAATGATGCGTGTTCCCATGACTTTCTCTTTTCTTTATGGGGGCCATATTCACGGGCGATCAAAATGGATAGAGTTTCATCTTATTTACGTACATTATACACTAGCAATTATCTATTCACTTCAATCTCAAGATCAAAAGATCGATGAAGGCTGAATTATTATAATAGCAACGGAATTCTCTTCTTGATTAACAAAAAAAAAAATAAAAAAATTACTTCTCTTTTTAAAATTCCCAGTTTGACCTTGCTTAATGTGTGGATGGTGTTACATGTTATGAATCCGATATTGGATCCACAAAAAATCATAGATGTTATTTAAATTTAATAAACTCTCTTACTTAACAGATCAATCTTTTGAGTTGAATTTTTTTATTGGGTTTGACTCTATCACGTGGATCTTTGACAAATTGGGATCAGAGCCTCCGGTCCAACATGGAAAAGGGTTACCTAGTGCTTGATAAGGTCCGGAATGAGAACCATTCAAAGGGAAAAATGACTACCTGATAGTCTAAAAAAGTTTAGAGTGAGAGCCGTCCGTGGACGTTCGACTTCTTAAGGGATGGACAATGTTACAAGATCTACTTTGGATCTTTTGGGCTGAGTACTCCAAACGTCCGATTTCTTAAGGGTTGTGCAATGTTACGAGATTCACATTGGATATTTTGGGTTGAATTCTCCTATTGGGTGAGAGCCGTTCAATGGGGAAGAGGGTTACTTGGTGCAGTCAAAAAGTCCAGAGTGTGAAAGCCGTCTGTGGAAATCTGACTTCTCAAGGAGTAGGTAATATTATGAGATCCGTATTGGATCTTTTAGACTAAATTCTTCTATTGGGTTTGAATCCATTATGTGAGCCCATGTCATTACAATCTTGCTTGAATCCACCCGCCAAAATCCAGGAACTGCTAATTGCATTAAAAGGAAGAAAAAAAAGAAAGATCCTTTAGCTAATTTTTATTTATTTATTTTTAAATTTGGTGGGGTTGGTAGATATATAATTTTGGGTTTATCACCATGTTAAAATGGATTCGGAATGAGATTGACCTTAAGTCTTTAATTTGTCTACCCACAGCTTAGAATTTTCCAAGGAATTCCGTAGCTTTGAGAGTTGGAAGAATGTTTGGGATTGTATGTGTGTTCACATTCTGAAGACAAACGTGTAAGCCAATATGATAGGTCCCAGAGAATGTTAGTCTTTTATTTTCCAAAATTTTGTCCAAATCAGTACAATAAAGAATTGGTATATACCTTGTGAATTTGAGTGCTCCGCGGGAACTCTCACACACACACACACATATATATATATATATAGAGAGAGAGAGAGAGAGAGAGAGAGAGAGAGAGAGAGAGAGTTTAGGCATTGTGAGGGGATTTTGTCCGGTTGCCCATCTATTTAGTTAGTCTAGTTATCTATGTACTAATTGGACCAACATGTCACATAGGTGCCTTTTGGGAGCCAGTGAGACACTTAAACGTACATCCGGGGCAAAGTCAGGAGCAACTCTCCATCTTTTTAAAATAGTGTATAATTCTTTTAACATTTTTGTTCTAAAGGTCCTGTCAATATTTTTGTCCATCTATATTTTGATATGTGTTTTGTGACTTGCCATCATAAAAAACTGGATTTTTTAAAATTGGCCGTAGAGGGCCGCGACTTGGATCTTTGATTCGACAAATTGGGTTTCAATCTTTCATAAAATCGAGTTAAAATGATTGAAAGAGATTCAAATTAAATTTCCCAGTTGAAATCTATCAAAAAAATTAGCTGTAAAGGTGTTTTTCGGCAACCGGGTCAAGAGTGTTGCAAGCCCGTCGGGCGAAGAAGATGAGTCCAAACCCGACGGGGCTCGTGTTTACATGCTCGAGCAGGAGAGCCACAGGAGGCTTGGCGCGTAAAGGGGCACTCCACGAGGATGTGAACACTTACGGCCACTAAGCTACAACCTGTTGTGGTGTCCATGAGTCATCACATATTATATATATATATATTTTAAACCAAAAAAAAATTATGACATTAACTATTTTTTCATATATTGAGACAAAGGTTGTGCGCATCGAGGTGCATGAGCGATGCATTGCACGTCTGGCATATGTGTCAGTGTGCAGGTGGTGCGCGTAGGCATCTAGTGACATGTCATTAGTACGTGGCGACCCATGAGACCTCCGACGGCACATTAGATCATTTCAGATTTATTTATTTATTTAATATTATTATTTGTTTTGGTCCCATAACCATAAAAGTGACTTTTTGTTGGTTTTTGTGCATTGAATCCTAGTCCGAATGGTGAGATATAATTCTGGATTGTGGTGTATGGTGTCTGTTAATTCATACGCTCGTTTTGGGGTCTGTATTCGAATCATTTGGGATTTGTTGATTCGTAGGGTGCATAAAATATGAGAATAAGTATTACAAGTCACGATTATCTCTATGACTATTTATAAAATTGTCGTATAGATCTTTGCAAGGGGAATAAAATTGAATGGTGATAATTACATGATTTTTCATCGGTATATTCAATTTATTCTCGAGGGGCAAGATCTAATTAAAATTTTGAGACGTGAGATGGTGGACTCTGGGGAGGATATCACACCTCAGATTGATGGGATTAAGGGACATTACGTGCATGGAAGATGAATGATGGCCGAGTTAGGGCAATCCTCCTGAGTAGCATGCACGATGATGAGATCCCAGTCTATGAGCAATATCCTATGGTTTTATCGGTTTGGCTCGCTCTATAAAGAGTATTGTGATACTCTTACAGATTCTGAGATGAGGATACTGATTTATAAATTTAATAACTTATAAAAAAAAATGGTTGATCATATGATGATGCAACATTTAATGAAAATGTCGAGTATGATCGCCGAGTTGGGAAACGTGAACGAGCCTATTTCGGATATCTTTTCTAATGTTGGGTGCGATCCAACTCTTTACCTGATTCATGGGAGACTATAAAAATCTATTTCACATATGACGAAAGTATTCGTACTTTCACTAATGTGAATAGGCACAGTGAGTTTGAGTAGGAGCATCTGGAGGCGAGTAGGCCATACTCGGGTTATGTTTACGCAATGGAGTCGAGCAAAGACTTCCATGGCACCAAATACAAATTGTATAAGCATGAGTAATAGACTCGAGATTCAAGTAAGAAGAAACTATATGAGAAAACCGGCAACAAAATATTAAAGCGCAGAAGGAAGGAGTTGGATGGGACTAAGGTGTAATGCTACATTCGTAGTAGATTTGGTCATTTCGCTCATAAGTGTGATAAGCGGAAATTAACTCATTCTTTTTTACATGGTTTAAGATGCTCGCTGATTTCTCTCCTTCGTGGATTGTAAACTCAGGAGCTATCGACCATGTAACTCGAGATAGTATAGTTCCACCGAGTGAGTCCTCGAGTAGGAGGATTTACACGGAGAAACGGAGCGTTTGTCGACATTAGAGGGAGTAGTACTTGTAACTTAAAGTTGCAAAGTTGCTAAACTCTGTATGCTTTTTTACGTTCCGAATGTTCGACGGAACTTGATTTCAGTCTAGGATATGCTCTGTTAATTTGAAAATTTTATAGTTTCCATTAATTACTATAATTTATTGATTGGTTCTGCTTTGGTCCGTGAGGGACTATATACACTGGAAGTGATTCCTTTTAATGGTATTTCTTGATATCTTCATAGTGTGAGAGAGGATAAACCGGTTAGCAGTGAGTAGTTTGTAGAACCTGCTAACCAGCCTTTCCCAAACGACAAAGTTACAAGAAAATTATTCAACATTACAATGAGAGTTGGGACTCTATTGCAGTCGATTCACTCTGACATCTGTGGCCTTATGAACGTGAGAACCTGAAATGGTATTGGGTACTCAATTACGTTCATAGATAATTACACGCGTTTCGGTTACGTCTATCTGATTTTGTATAAATTTGAGGCATTGAGGTGTTTCAGGAGGTTAACCAGCGAGGTTGAGAATCAGCTAGACTTGAGAGTAGAGATTCTCAGAACCGATCAAGAGCGCGAATATTTATCTAAAGAGCTCTGTTTGAGAAGGACATTATAAAATGATTGACCATTTCTGCTACTCAGTCGAGTAGAGTAGCCGTGAGGAAGAATAGGACTTTGTTTGAGATGGTGAGACTGATAATGGCGCAAGCCAATTTACTCGTTTTCCATTGGGGAAATGCGTTATTGGCTACAGCCTATATCCTCAGTCGTGTTCTATTGAAGTCCACAGTCAGTACTCCTTATGAGCTTTGGACATGGAGGCAGTCTGACCTTAGCCATTTAAGATTATGGGGTTATGCCACATATGTTCACTATTTCTCGTAGTTATACAGCTAGTTAGGCCTACGAGAAAGGAGGCATATCTCTATGAGATACTCAAAACACTCCAAGGGAAATGTATTCTAGGTGAGCATATGGATGACACTCTCACTAAGATTGAGTCTTATGATGTCGAGTTACTTGAAAATGATTTCCCTATAAAAGGTGAAATCAATTGAGACTTTACCTCCTATGAGATGGATGAGCCTAGTGGTTAACTGATCCCAGCGGCAGGACCCAAGAATCCATTACGGATCTCGGTCCTAGTGGGAGCAATCCATCTAGAGGTAAAAAGGTTTCCCTTCTCTTAAGAGTAGTAAAGGACACGTACCTAATCGTCGCTTCCCGATTAAGGGAAAGGCTCTCAGTATGACTCTTGAAAATTACGAGAAACCTTTAACTGTCTTAGAGGTTATTGAGGGTTCTGTGGAGGACCATTGATTAAAGGCCATGGGTGAGAGGAGTTGATGAGAATCAATGAGATCTGGGATCTAGTTGATTTTCCTGAGGGTAGTAAGACCGTTGAGAATAAATAGGTTCTCAAGATCAAGAGAAAGACCGATAGATCGGTGGAGAGGTATAAGACCCGTCTGATAACCAGGGATTACTTAAACAGAGGACGAGATTATCTCAATCCGTTTACTTTTAGCGATTGTCGTAGACATGACATGGATTTGGAGTGAATTCAGATGGACATTAAGACTGTCCTCCTGAGTAGGAGTTTTGGATGAGAGATTTACAAGGAACAGTCATCTGACTTTATTTCTGTAGATCAGGATGATAAGGTCTGTTGACTTCGGAAGTCAACATGTGACCTTAATCATCAATCCAGACAGTGGTACTTAAGATTTCATGAGAAGGTGATATCTTATGATTTCGTGATGATCGAGAAGAATCATCACGTATACCTTGTACGTTCTCATGACTTTTTATGATCATGTCCTTATGTATGAATGACATACTGTTGACTGGGAATAACATAGAGTATCTGATGACCATGATAACGTGGACATTGTCAAGTCTTGATATGAAGGACATGGGTGAGGCTCAGTTCTTCCTCAAAGTTAAGATCCAGAGGGATTGCTGGAGACCGGTGTTGACTTTTTTCACAGGAATCTAACATCAAGAGAGTTCTCGAGTGCTTCGAGAAGATCGACTACAACCTTAAAAGATAATCTTATCACTAAAAGGTTAAACCCTAGTTCTTGATATATGCCTTATGACTCAGGAAAGGACAAGGGAGATGAGTAGAATCTCTTGTTCCAGTGTACTAGTAGTCTGATGTATGCAGTGTTACATACATGATCAAACATTTGCTTTGCAGTCAGTATGGTGATTAGGTATCGATCAAATCCTAAAAGAGATCACTGGAAAGCAGTGAAACGATTTCGAGATATCTCAAAAGAACTGCAGACCTCTTCTTGTGTTATAGAGAAAGTGATTTGCATCTTGTTGGGTATTCAGATACCTATTGGGTTGGTGATCTGAATATATACAAATCAATATCAGATTTTGCTATCTTGGAGTAGTAAGAAGCAAATCTGTATATCTTTATTCTACGATAGAGACTGAGTTAGTGAGATGCTTAGTGGCAGTTCAGGAGTGTGTTTTGCTCCGGAGATTTTCAGATTACTTAGGAGTTGTGGCAAACGGTGGGAGGCCAGTGATGATTTATTGAGAAAATCAGGCTGTCCTTGACCACACCTGAGACCCTAAATATAATTAAGTCCAAATATATTGATACCTAATACCATGTTATGAGAGACATCACCGAGAAGGGTGAAATGACAAATTAAGTATACTACTATACAGTTTGTTGGCTGATCCCTTCAATAAACCCATTGTGAGAGATTTCTATATGAGATATAGGAATCATTGGGTTTGCGTGTATATTGACATTTCTCACCTTGTACTGATACTTATTGTGTTATATATATGACATGTATGCATGATTGAGTCACTTATTTATTGCACTATTTTATTGTCACATATTTTATGATATGTTGTAATAAATGATATGTCAAGTAGGCGTGGTCGACTCTTTCACACGAATGACCACCTCTAGCTCTGAGTAAGCAGAGATGAGACGATTTCTAGTTGTAAGAAGATTTGAGAGTGGCCTTACTGAAACAAAAGTCGCCCTGATATGTGTTCAGGATGAGGTCATATGCAATATAACTGACATGGATGTACCTATATCCATGTTCCCTATAAGTAGCCAGATTTGAGATCTCAGATATCACCTGCGACAAGTGATATTGTTTCTGAGGCACTCTCTCTAAAATCTCTAGGTAAAGTTTTATATGTATACTGAATTCCATACCTACACACTGTGACACGCATTTCATACCGCGTGTGATATGTCAATTGGGGATAGTGGGAGCATTATTTGATATATTGACTGATTTAGATTCACGTTTCCACTGTGTAAGACCCGAGATCCATTGGGTGAGATCTCTTGTACTGTTATCACTTTCGGTTGTTTTTAGAAGTCTTAACTCAATGTTGCTACTTTAGTCTATTTACCAATGACCTGAAAGATAAATTGAGGTATGAGAGACAGGTCTAGTTGAATTGAGGCTAATAGATTCGAGTTTGGAAAAATGAATATCAATTAACATTACATCATTGTGTTGTATTCACGGGCTAGCCTATTATGTCTGTTCGTGTTGGGATGTAAGCATAATAGTGGATACACAGTAGAACATTTATTAGGGATTGCTTTTGATGAGAAAAATAGCTCGATGGATGTAATTAGTTTTGGATTTGGGGTACAACGAGTTATTTTTGATACTAACATTGACTTCTCGATCATTCTAACAGGTGTATTGATAAGTCTTTGCTTTTAGGTATGTTCGTCGACCGCACGACGCTCAATCCTTTATAAAAGTTTAGTAGGGTGATGAGATAAATTGCATGAGTTGTGATCTAGTGACAGACGTGAAATACCCTCACGTGCAAGTGAGAGATGTTATTTAAGGATGCCCATGAAGGGCATTTTTGGAAAATGACATGGGGTTAGTGGGATAACTCCTACTTATCCATAATTTCCATAAAACTCTCCCTTAATTTTCCTATTATTAAGAGATAACAATAGGAAAGAAAATTGACTCTCTGTGCATTCTGTTTTTCATCTTGACAATGGGCCAGCCATTGATTTAGTTGCTTGAGAGAGAGATTGAGAGCTTGAGAAAAATTCCGAGTAGGAAAATTTTCGTGTCATTCGGATTGTCGGACTGAGGGTTACAGCGTCTGACATTGCGGTGGTGATTCGATTAATATCGTGATCACCATCCCGACTACGAAATCCGTTCGAAAGACGCATGGTTCGATGATTTTTGGGAGATCCTACACGTTAAGGTATTTATCCTATACCCGAAATCTCCATTTTTATTTTTTCAAAAATTATTTATGCCTCCACTGTGCATGTGAGTCACTATAATATCCAACAATTTTAATAAATGTCATAGAAAATTTTGAAAGTACTATTTAATATTTTAAAAATATCATCAAATTTTTTTAAAATATTACTTTTTTTAAAAAAAAATTTATAATCTATGCTTTATATTTCTTGTATGTTATATTTTGCTCTTAATAAAATTTTCTAATTTTATCCCTACATGCATTCATGGCACCATGCCTTTGGCCGTCATGTGAATGACAAGATGCCATGGAGTTTGATCAAATTAGGGCAAAAGCAAAACCATGGTGGTAGACACAGTACTAGCTGCCACAATATTAAACGTCCAATCGTATATTAATAGGATATTATAAAAGATTTTCTATAAAATGTTGCTGGTTAGTCTCTTTCATTTTTGTCAATTAGCTAGCCTAATTACAATTTTTGCACGTATAAAATTGTTGGAAGAGAGAGAACCAGACTTTTTGTCTATTTATATAACTTGAAAAGTAGTCTCCCATCAAAACAAATAATTATGACTCTTCAATAATCATGACTTTTTTAAGATTCATTGATTTTCAATTGAGTCCTTAAAGGGACACGTTTCTAAAGATTTTGTATTTGATGTGTATGTTTTTATAATTTTTATAATTTTTATATAATAAAAAAATTAATTTTTAATTGAAAATTTGTTATTAATTTAAAATTCAAGAATTATATATGTACTTGATCAATATTCATGAATAGTCAACAAAATTTAGAGAGTTTATGAACTATACAAGATTGAGATTAATAGTCATGGAAGAAATCTGATATGAATTAGAATATCAAGTGAGCCGCATTAATTGATTTACATTCTATGGAGACAAATTAACTGTGTCTTTTTCTTCATTGCGAATTCTTGAGAGCTATTTGGTCCTCATCTTAGTCGTGGTTGTTAATAGCGGTGAAGCATCCAAAATGTTCTAAGTGAAGCTTTTCATCCAGTCTTTGAAGGGGATATCAAGAATCAATATTATACCCACTAGGTGACGATGTGACTCTATTCCAAGTTGAAATATCCAAGCTGAGATTCATTCATGGCCACAGTTAGGGTTCCAGGAGAGGCCAATGATCCGAGTCTTGAGTTTGCTAGACGGGGGACTGATGATCCTAGACGGATGGAGCACCATTCCTTTTGATTGAATTTCTTGTTTTAATTAATTTTTTTTTTCATTAACTAGCAAATAAAAAAAATTATTTGAAAGAAAATTATTTGTCAATTTTGAGTCTTGTTTTAGAGTAGCTATTAATTCTTAATATATTTTAATACAAGGTATGAATTGATTGTTTTGAGTTATATATGGTTTTGGCCTAAAACCTCAAATAAATGTGAATTTATTTCTGACAAAATGAAGAAGCATTTAATTTTCGATGGCGTTGAAAAAATATGCGTTTACCGTTTCCACATAAAATTTTCCATAGCTTCCATGAATTTCGGTATAAGCCTAATGGGAACATGTTAACTTGGCCATGTTTTGTCATGTATCAAGAGTCTTATTGCGCTGAGTCCGAAGTTGCGCATGTGAAATCTAATTGAGAGAGAGAGAGAGAGAGAGAGAGAGAGAGGTGTCAAAACAATAAAAACAACCAAGAGAAAGCACGAAACTTCCTAGACTTTCTTTCCATATTACTAGTTACCAATACATCTTCTCTTCAATTTAAACTCACCAAATATCAAGACAATTGAGTTTCCACAACCCATATAATAACTCACTCCCAACATATCTCTCATTCAACAAACTTAATTCCTTCTTGAAACTCCCTCCATCGTCTCCTCTCTATCCCCGCCCCCAAGTATATCTCTACATACCCACCAACTTCAAACTCTTGAGAGAGAGAGAGAATTCATTCAATCCTAAAGATGAGTGAGGGAATCGTAGAAAGAGCTTTTAAAAGCTTAGGCAAAGGATTTGATCTAACACATGATTTTCGTCTAAACTATTGCAAAGGCAAAGAGAGATTAGTTAAGCTGAATGATTCGGAGAAACAAGAGCTCAACATCCCAGGTTTTGGCACCTTCAAACACATCTCCGTCGACATCAAATGTGACAAAGGCGATCAAACTCGTTATCAATCTGATATTCTCGAATTCAACCAAGTTTGTTCATCTTCTTTCTCTCTGCACGCCAAGTCCACATCTTTCTTTGGCCTTGTTCTGGAAATATCAAATTAGTTTAACTTATCTTTATTATTATTATTATTATTTTTTATTTTATCATCTTTGAAATGTCAATTTGAGTACTTTATATACAAATAAACACTCATATTATTTTCTAACTACCAAAAATAAAAAATAAATTTCTTCTTATTAAAGAGCTGGTGTGATAAATTTGCAAAATTTTATTATACGTAGCATAAATCCCAAGTTGTATAATACGTGACTTGTTCCATCTAAGCGTCTTTGATTGCAAAAGAATTAAGGAATGCCCTTTTTATCAATTCTCTGAAAATTATCATTTCAATAATTTAGGTTGTTAGTTTTCTTAAAAAAATTGAATAATTGGTGTAGATGTCGGAATTGTTCAACCAGAGAAGCTCAGTGCCAGGAAAAATACCATCGGGTTTGTTCAATGCAGTATATGGTTTTGAAAGTGGTTCGTGGGCCATGGACGCATCAAATATGAAATCTTTGGGCTTGGTTGGTTACTTTTTCATACTCTTCAATGTTCATATCGCTCGATATCCTTTGATCCTCTCCGATGAAGTCCGAAATGCTGTTCCTTCAATTTGGGATCCTTGTGCTCTTGCAAGGTATGTACCTGCTTCAAATTTTGTTTTGAGGTATTAATAATTATAAAATTTATAATATTTGAGTAACCTCCAATAATTAACATAAAGATTATAGCATTTAAGTATTACTAAATAACTATGTTGTAATAGGGAGAAGTAGTAGAATCATTATTGAGCATCAAATAATAATCAAACGGTTATAAATTTCACAAATATCAATATTAATAAAAATTTCTTGATTTTGAATCTATCAATATTTTTATTTTTATTTTTATTTTTCTATATTGAGTTGTTGCCCCTTTTTGACACTTGAAAGTTGACATTTTGATTTTTATTTGGAGATCGTCGGTAAGAGTTGACACTTTATTTGTATAAAACCATGTCCTTATCCGGCATTTTTTTGTTGTTTTAGAGATTCAAAATACTTTATTATGACATACCCACTTAAAATTATACACTAAGGTAAAGAAATAACTATTTTTTTTTGTTTTTATCGATCTGTGTTCGAGTATTGTCCGATTAATCTGGTCTGAGTATTATGGGATCCATTGAGGGGTTGATTCTTCCAAATCCTTTTTCTCCATTCTCATGACTCGAAGTCAAGACTTCTAATTAAGAAAGTAGAGTAACCGACCACTTAATTTAAAGGAGTTTGATAGAAATAACTAATTTAATAAAACTAATAGGCATGACCATTGTGGAGGTCCTTTTAATTAATTAAATATATAATTACCATTTGTGCAAGGAGTCTTACTAGTTTGAAAAATATCTTTTATTATATTGAAGATATCATATTGTCATGAACAATTCAATTACCTCGTATTAATTAAGATTCCACATAGTACTATATATATAATTTATCGTAGGTTTTACAGCAAAGTGAAGGGAAAAAAAAAAGAAAAAAAGAAAAAGTGTTAAATTCTATGTAATAGTTAAATAAAGGCAAAATTTTGGTCAAGAAGGATGTTGCCACCAAATAGAACTCCAGGTCAAAACCCTATTATTTATCTGCCTGTTCTGTCCAACTAAACTTTAAATATAATATATAACATATTATATTATACAATATAAAAGCATGATATGGATCAAGTCAATTCGAAGATTCGTGGACTTGTTCTGTGTGAATTGCTTTCCATTTTCTACCCTTTCCCATTATTTTAGTTCAAACATCCAATAGTCCAATTATATAAGAATACCCTACTGCTTAGGGTATCACACCCATGACAAAGTCCGAAAAGGTAAGTCAACACAAATTAAGAAAAAAAATTAAAATTTTTTATGTATATTATAATTAGAAGAACAATGTTACGTAATTTATTAAATGTTTTCTTGTGTGTTTTCTTTGCGATATTTAAATTACTTATAAGAATTTAGCATTAGTCTTTCAATAGATTATTCGAATACCAGTGTTTTTAAATCTCAACTTCATCTGAATTGTCAGGATATCAGCAACTCAAATCGTTTAAGTAATATTTAAAATTTAATTTTTAATAATTTTATTAAACAAATTTCAATTTTACATATTTATTTTATGGGCACGTATGATTCATAAATTATGTACATATTTAATAATTGATGATCCAAGATTTTATAATAATAAAATAATTGATAACTATTGAAAATTAATTTAATTTTATATATAGGAGTGAGTGTGGTTGTGGTTGTGGAGGTTGTGAGTATATGTGGATGTAGGCGTTTGGAGGTGGACGACGTGCAGCCCTGAAACGGGTTTTGTAAGTTTCAAAATCAAATGATGTGTGTCTGCCATCGTGGATGATCAACAAACACTGACCAAGTCCATGTAATTTATTTATGTGATGATAAAGTGCTTCAAATAAAATCACCCTTTTTTTAATCTTTATCAGTAAAGATTAAGTTTAAAATTGATATATTTTTTAATAATAAATCGATATTCAAAATTATATTTTAATTAATTCGATTTAAGTATTATCGGTTTTAATTTAGAGAGAATTCTTCTAATATAATTTTTTTTTTATTTTCACATTGAGACTTAATTAAAATATTTAATTGATTTTTATTAATTAAAACTCGTATAAGTGCATGTCTAGTTATTTAAAGCCCTTTGAGTTGGAAATGTAAATATAGTCTTGAAAACGGGACATGTTTTTTCAAACCTTGACCATTTTTATTATTGTTGCACATTATTGACATTGAATGATGAAAAATGATATGTGACTGAAATTCAAAGAATTTATTATTAGAGTGCTCAAATGTAAATGAATGTTATGGTCATGAAGACTATTATGCAACAAATCCAGAATTTGTCCAGTATATGAATTTGGTGCGTGCAATAAATGCAGAGATTGATTTTTATTTTTATTATCATTTGTCCTTTATTTATTTATTTATTTTTTGTTTGGATTGTGGGTCACAGTTCAATTGCAAGTATTTATTTATTTATTTATTTTTCTTGGAATTATTTTGTAGGTTCATAGAGACATATGGGACCCACATAATTGTGGGACTAAACATAGGTGGTCAAGATGTGGTGCTATTAAAGCAAGAAAAATCATCAAATTTGGAGCCATCACAGCTGAAAAAACACCTGAATGACCTTGGAGATCAACTCTTCACCGGCACTTGTTCTTTCTCTCCATGTCAAACCAAAACCAAAGAACATAAACAAAAGGTTAACTTACATTCCTTCTTCTTTTTTTTTTCTTTAATAACATTGGGTAGTCTGAACTCGAGAACTCAGAAAGGAGATGATATCATTTGAGTTAGAGTCTATTGACAGTTAACTTACATTCTTCACAACCATTTCACACATTTGACTTTATGGTCGCTCCCAAATAACCACTTATCTTTTTTTTTTTCCTTGTAATTCCTCAGGTGCCTCAAGCTTTCAATGTATTTGATCCCCTCCCAATTTCCTACAATGGCATCACATCAGTCACCGCTAAAGATGTAAGTCCAAACGAAATTATCTCCCGTGCAAAAATAAAGGGAAAATTGAAAGTTACATAGAAATAAAATAGTATGATTTTTATGCAGGGAGTAACAGTTATATGTTCAAAGAGAGGAGGAGATACATCAGTGAGAAGTCATTGTGAATGGCTTTTAACAGTTCCTTCGATGCCCGATGCAATAAATTTTAATTTCATTCCCATTACCTCTCTTCTTAAAGGCGTACCGGGCAAAGGTTTCTTGTCACATGCCATCAACCTCTATCTTCGTTGTAAGTTTATTCTCTCTCTCTAAAGAAAATCAAATAAAGCAAAAATGTGGTGGTGAGACGGTTCAATCACATCATCTCTTTACTATTTTTTTTTAAAAAAATATTCCATTCACTGCAAAATAAGAACCATAGTTATAGTTTAAATGGAAGACTTCAAGGTCAGGGGAAAAAAAAATCTCAATGACTAGACCCAAGAGGATGGCAATATTGCTCAATCTTTGCCTCCCATTTACCAGCAAAAAAGTTCATTATTGATGTTGCATTACCTTCTTGGGTCTGAGAGCATATGCTAATGCGATGTACAGATAAGCCACCTATGGCAGAATTGCCATACTTTCTGGACTTCCAAGCCCACAAGATATGGGCTCCAATCTATAGTGACCTACCTTTGGGCCCTCCAGCGAGCAAAGCTGTCGTAACCCCGACTCTCCAGTTCAGCATGATGGGGAGCAAGCTATATGTAAATACCACCAAGGTACCTCCATTCAAACCATATTTTAACTAAAAATTTTGCAAGCTTTTAGTCAGTTACAATGTTATACTAGTCTTGTTGTCCTAACATAACGCTCTGATCGGTCAGTGAGCCTTATTGCGTAGCCGGGTACTAAAATGTTTCATTTCAGGTTGTGGTTGGGAAGAGACCGGTTACGGGGATGAGGTTATATCTCGAGGGCATGAAGTCCAATAGGTAATTCTCACTTTGTGGTCTTCTTGTTTATCATTTTCCTTCTTTTTGTTTTTTGGGATGGGGTGGCTTCTCATCTCATCCGAACTTGAAATTCACACGATTATCATTTTTGAAAAATAATTTGTGTTGCTCAAGTAAATTTCGAGATTACTGGGTCAACTTGTTAGTAAAATATTTAAAGGTCATTTTTCTTAGTTAATATACTCTATTAGTTGACAAGAAGCCCTTTTTCTTTAAGCAGCTAAACACAAAAAAATAAATATTTTTTAAGGAATCATTTTCGGTAAAATACAAGCTGTCGGGTGTCTAGGTATTTGATGAGGCTCTTTCAATGGCTCTGCCTCTACATATATTTACATATATGAAAGCAACTTTGCTATGCTAGACCCCATTCATTCAACCTCATGATTTTCTTCAACCTCGTTCATATTAGGGGATGATAATAAATTACCACTTAATAGTTACCGATTATTTTATCATTTCATCCAACAAAATTTTCTAATGGCCTTCTAATCTTTTACTCTCGCAAGACCACGAGCAAATGGCTCCAACTCAAGCAAAGTAATTTTCCTACTAATCAAACAGTTTTCCTAGTCTCAATCCGGCCATAATAGCATTTATTACATTTGTATCACAGGTTAGCAATACATCTACAACATCTAGCAAGCACTCCACTGATGCTCCAGAACAACCTTGATGAGACCTACATATGGCATGGAACTGAAGAAATTGCGCACCAACGTTACTTCGAACCTATTAAAGGCAAAAAATTCTCTCACGTGTGCACATCCAGAGTGAAATTCGAACCCAGTTGGACAACCAACAACAACGTAGCCTTCATTGTCACAGGTGCCCAACTCCATGTGAAAACTCATGACTCTAAATCCGTCCTTCACCTAAGACTATTGTACTCCAAACTTCATGATTTTTGTGTTGCAAAATCCACCTGGACACAGCCTTCTTCACTGCCATCTTCATCGACATCCTCAGAATTTTCCCAGCGGTCGGGGCTTTTCTCAGCAATTAGTGCATCTTTGGCGGGTAACTCTGGGAAGGGGGAGGGGATTATTGTGGTGGACTCCGCCGTGTTCCCTGGTGGGCCGCCTGCTCCGGTGGCAGCGCCCAAGCAGTTGAAGTTTGTGGATAGGACACACCTTTGTATGGGGCCTCAGGACAGCCCTGGACATTGGTTGGTCACAGGAGCTCAGTTAAATTTGGAGAAGGGAAAAATTTGCTTGCACGTTAAGTTCTCTCTTTTGAACAAATGTTCATAAGAGATAGAGAGAGAAAGAGAGTAATTTTAGTCATGTTTATGGAGGAAACATCAATTGTTTTTCTTTTTTTTTTTTTTATTTTTTTGCAATCAAGAAGTTTGCAAAAGAAAGATGAACAATTTGTAAAGAGGGTTGTAAGAAAAGGGCAAAGAGAAACTCAAAATTAGGTATAGCCAGTATACAGTCATATTGATGTCGCTAAACTAGGATCAGAGTTCATGTGCAGATAATTTTTTTTTTTTTTTTTTTTGGTGTTGCATATGGATGATATTTGAATATTATCTCATCCAAAATTGGCAGAGCCTCAAGGTTTTGGTCTCCCAAATAGGAAAGTAAGTGTATCTATGACCAGATTATTTGTTTTCTATGTATATGGTGTATTTCCTCGTAGTTCTTAAAGTATGACCAATTTTTCCATGTCATACATGGGATCTTTATTTATTTTTGAGTAGCCTGAAACAAACTTTGACTGTGACACTTGCTTAAGGCTACGTGGACACTATTATAACCTATTTTTATTAGAGAATTCTATTTGGTATTTTGGTGGAATTGTGTTGATAAATGTTCAAAATCCAGAAAACAAAAATGGAGAATAAGTCACTGAGCAATCTGCTCAAGCTATAATAACCAGTGGTTATAAAACCGGTCTAAAAAGATACAAACTAATTTCAAACAGGTAAAAAAAAAAAATCCAAATCCGATATTTTCTGATCTAACACAAGCCGGACTTTAAAATTGTAACACCGAAAATTCGGTGTCAGAGATATTCTGTAAAAAGTCTAGAAAAAATATAAAGGAAAATTTTTGAATTTATATTGATTTTCGATTTTGGGGTATTGATTTTAAATTTTTGGTATATTTTAAGATATAGTATTCGCGAATCATAATAAACTCCATTTCTATGAAATTTACATTATATATATATAATTTATTTGTGTAATTAAAAAAAAAAAACCAAACAAAATAGACGCTGTGTTTTGGAGTGAAACGCAGCACCCCCCTTTAATGAAATTAGGGTTAACCTTAATTTCATTCCATCTCCCCTCTCCGTCTCTCTCTATCTCATCCTTTGTTTCTCTCACTCTATCGCTCACTGTCTCCCTCTCCCTCTCAATCGTCTCTCTCTCTATCTTCCGCAGCTGACATCTCCTTCCGACAATCACCGTCGCGCGGGGCCGCCTGTCCGCCTCTCTTTCCCACGCGTGATAACCCCTCTGTCTCTCTATTCGCTCGCGTGTTGTGCTCTCTATCGAGAGTTTTCTGCAAGCCACGCTAAAATCCCTAGACCGTGACTTGCAGAGACCTATAGAGCTTCCAAAGCCCCTTAGGCCGTGACTTGCGATTTCATCCCTAGCGCAGGTAAGGGCGATTCTCTGATCAATAGCCCTAGGGTTTGATTCTTTAAGTGATTTAGCCTAACTACTAGAATTCATTTCGGTTTGGAAATACTACAGGTCTTGGACTGAGCAGAGTGTATTCGGAAGTTAGCGTTGTAAACTGCAAATTATGAAACCCTAGGTGAGAGAAATTTCAATCCCTTCAATATTCAGACTATTTTTGTTGAATTTAGGTTGAGAACACGTGTAGATATATTCTGAAAAATGTGTTAGATTCGAAGAAAATGTAATTTCCTGAAATTTTGTATGAAATTATTAAGTTTAGGTCTAGAATTTTGTATGAATTAGATTGTACAGTATGGAAGAATGTATTAGAGGATAATAGAACTTTGTTTAGTTGATTTGTATAGTTTTTCTTGGAGTTTGAATTGAAATGGGCATGAAAAAATATATATATATATATATTTGGATAATATATATTCAGATAAAATTAGGAAGAATTGTGGAACATTGAGAAGTTAGGATCATTAGTAATGCAAATGATCCTGAAATGATGAAATTGTGATGATTGGTGCAGGTTAATCTTTGGAGACTCAAAAGGAGTCATTTCAGATTAAATTGTGAAAATAGGGAGTGAATACCCTCCCTAGACGTGAGTGGATGGTTATGTATCATATGAATGAGTAAATGATTTTAAATATGATTTATAAATTGAGTATTGAAATGAATTTGTAAATGGAATTGAAATTGTTTTATGATTGTGGTATGCCTAAAAATGAAATTGTGAAATGACCATGACTCTGAACATGATTATTAAATTGTTTGCACCATGTTACTTTGGGATACTCATGTGAATTTGTGAAATATTGCTCTACTTTATATTTGAGTATGCATTGATTGATGAAAATGGGTTTGGTAACATGGTGTTGGGAAAAAGGACTGCAGTTCTGAGTCCTGAGTCCTGCCACGGACCGGTCCGTTGGGGCGGCGTGGTTTGGGCTGACTTGTGATTACATTAGAGGCTTGGAGGTGGCAAGATAGAGAGTCATCCGGCCGGGTCGGACGGATGACGTGGTAGCACCCCACGAAAAAAGTTTCACGCCAACGCCAAAGGGGAAGAGGAGTTTTATATAAAAATCGTAGAAAACCCTTTGGCGGATCCTGCCAATGGCCATTGGTGGGATAATGTTTTCGGCACACCCCAAAAAAATTGTGAAAAAAATGAGATTTGACTGATTGAGTTGATTTTATGAGTCATGGTGGATTGATATGAATGATTTTATGAGATTGAATTTCGTTATTACATTAAATGATAGTTGATACATATATTTGACATTACCACCCTCATCCCTTATTTATATAATATATGTTACTGTACTCCACTCACTGGGTATTTTAAAATACTCACCCCCTCCTTTCAAATCCTTTTCAGAGGAAGGATAGGCTGTGACTGGTATCGACTGATTCAGAGATATTTTGGTGATCCACGATAGGTATCGATAGTGAATTTTACTTTTTTTGAGACTTAATGAAGGTTCATCCATGGAAGGAAACTATTGTATTATTATTTTGAAAGTTTGGATTTAATTGATACTTGTCGTATCTTTTGGAACAAGTATTAGTGGAATTCAAACTTGGTTTATGTGAAAAATGTTTATATTTGTTTAAAACTAATTTTTGCCAAACTTATTGTATTTATTTGGGACATTTGGACTTTCATTAAGATTGTTGAATATTTTTTTTTTTGAGATTGTGACTTTGTGAAATTCTGAAATGGTTGGGAAGGCCACATTGTATATATGCATGTACAGGATCCCCTCTCTAAATGTGTGCCGATGCATGCTTGTGTGTAGAGGGATAGACCGGATGGGTCCTTTGCATGCAAATTGTTATATGATTTATTGGTTTGATGAGTTTATTGTTTTGAAAAATTTATTGAAATATTTGAATGTCTTATGTTATCTCGATATATGGGGAGGTCATGCCCATTTGTCGAGATAACGCGACGGTTACGTACTCGACGAGAGAGTCGGGCGCGACAAAAATTGAAAAAAGAATATATTTTTCAATTGAATTTTTCGGAGTGAATGGGACTCCTTATCATAATGTCAGGAGGAGGTCGAATCGCGGTCGCCACCATTATAGTTGACCACAAAATTAATAATAGTAATCCAAACAGAAATGACCAGAGAAACACCAGATTACTAATGAAGACCAAATCTGCAGTCAATGGGAAGGTTTCTTTTCTCTATGAAATAAAGAAAAAAAGGATGGTGTACCGACCAGAATTGGCTCTCATAACATATTTCTTCATAACAACTCCACAGGTATAGATATATATATATATATATATATATATGTTTAACATCACGTATAACTGATCTTCTTGCACTTCAATAATACCCCAAACATCAAAGATAAAGATGCAATACTAGGATACTTAGTCTAGATGGTTTCAAGAGACCTTATGTTTATCTTATTCCTCTTGATGTGCATAAGCTTGTCATAAACACACCAGGGAAAGCTAAGAAAATGAGGTCTGTTCAATCCTTCATTGTAGGTACCCCAATAGTCTAGATGGTATGTTTCGTGATACCAAGCTGAAGCTTTTGCATACACATCCTTAGCTTCACAATCAGAATCACTCCTTTTCTCATTAAACTAGGACCTTGCTTCCTTGCTCAAGGACCTCAAAGCCAGACAAATAGCTTCTGCAACATTTTGCCTACTGAAATATGTCGGCATCTTCATGATACCCCCACTAAGTATCTCTCCCACAGTTTTGATCTCATAATAATCCATCAGGTTACCCAGCTGGTAATCACCCACCTTTCTAATAGACAGCATTGCTAATGTAATACCGAAAGCCATCAACTTCCATCTCCGGATCATAGGCACGTCTTGCCACTTCATGAGCAATGATTTTATAGTGGGGGTAATGTTTTTCACCTCTCGGATAAGCTTCCCTATCACACTGGGGGACTCATAGGTCATTTTGTCCAGATTTTCCATGAAATCTGGGTATTCTTTGACATGCTAATGAGATGGTGTTACAGCTAGTTCTTGATGAAAGAGAAGAGGAGAGAATTTTGTTGCTTAGAAGAAAGAGAATACTCTTTTTTATTGCTTACAAATGCTGGTACAAGGGAGTATTTATAGGTACAAAATGACACTTTTTAGACTACCTTTATTAATTCTTAATAGATTAATTAAATCAGAAACATGTATTCAACCCAAAAGACACATTTTAGAGACAACTTTTAGGTTACTCTAATTATTTATGAGTTCATCTCAAAAGACTCATACATTACTCTCACAAAAGTAGCCCATAAGACATATTCTAGAAATAATAGCCAAGAGAATATTCTAGAAAAATTTAAATTATTATCATCGTCCTCCCCTAATTTGAAATTTTCTTCTTCATACCAAGTCTTGCTCTTAATCTTCAAAAATCTTCAACTTTCAATGACTTTGTGAAAATGTCCGCAACTTGATCTTGAGTCTTCACATTCTTGAGTTCCACTTCCTTGTTGGCAATGCATTCTCTAGTGAAATAGTACTCGATGTCTATATGCTTGCTTCTCTCATTAAATACCGGATTCTTTGTAAGTGTTTTTTCCGACTTGTTGTCGATACAAACTTCTGTAGTTTCTTCTTGTGATAAATGAAGCTCATGTAAAAACTTTCATAACTAGACAGCATGACAAATACAAGATGTTCCCACCACATATTCAGACTCACAGGTTGACAGTGTGATAATTGGTTACTTTTTTAAATTCCACAAAATAGCACTATCACCCATAAAAATATGAAACCACTACTACTTTTTCTATCATTAATATCTCCCACAAAATCACTATCACAAAATCTCATAAGTTTGAAATTACTAGACGAAGAATAGAATAGACTATAATCGAGTGTATCTTTGAAGTAACAAAGATGTCTCTTAGCAGCTTTCATATGGGTAGAAGTAGGAGTCTCTATGAAATGACTTACTATGCCAACTGCATAAAAGATATCAGGTTGAATGCATGTTAAATATCTCAAACTTCTCATAAGACTTTTGAATAAAGTACGATTCTTCCTTTCTCCATCTCTAAATTTTGTTAGCTTTGTTCCAGACTCCATGGGTGTATTATTGGCTTACAATCAAACATTTTAAATTTCTTCAAAACTTCTTTTGCATATCCCGCTTGAGAAAGAAATATGTCTTCCTCCATTTGCTTCACTTCTAAACCCAAGCAGTGTGACATAAGTCCTATATTGGTCATCTCAAACTCATGTGACATAACTTTCTCAAATTCTTCAAACATCCTTGGGTTGTTGCAGGTGAAAATAAGATCATTCACATAAAGGCAAACAAGCAAAATATCACCATTATCATGAGAACATGTTCATTAAGGCAACGTACAAACCCATTGTCTCAAAAGTATTTATCAATGTGGCTATTCCATGCCCTTGGTGTTTGCTTCAATCCATACAAAGCTTTCTTTAATCTCAAGACTTTATCTTCATGTCCACCAACCACATAGCCCCAAGGTTATTCAACATGGACCTCTTCATCAAGATAACCATTCAAGAAAGCTGACTTTACATCTAGTTGATGAATTCTCTACTTCATTTGAGCTGCTAATGAGATAAGTAAATGAATGGTTTCCATTCGAGCAACAGATGCAAACACTTCATCATAATAGACTCCATGCTTTTGCTTATAGCCTTTGACAAAAAGTCTTACTTTGTATCTTTATACTATTCCTTCAGCATTCTTCTTTACCTTGTACACCCATTTTACTCCTATGGCTTCGTGAACCTTGGGAAGTGTTGTTAATTCCCACGTATTATTTTTCTCAATTGCCTTGATCCCCTCATCCATGGCTTGTCTCCACCTTTTATCCTGCATGGATTCATCAAATGTTAGAGGTTTACTATCTACAAGAAGACAATACAATTCATCATGATCATGAGCGATTGTATTAGATTTTACATAAATATCGACTATATTTATCATTTTTCTCAGCCTCTCACTTGAACTTTCTTCATGAGGAGTGGGTGAAGGAGGTGGGGTTGTGTCTTGTAGAGGTGTTATGATCTCCTACTCTTCATCATTAGAGTATGGAAGAAAATTATAAACTTCTTCTTCTTGGGCTTCCCAATTCCACATGGCTTCTCTATCAAATTCAATATCTTGGCTTATCACGACTCTGCCATTGCTTGGATTGTACAATTTGTAGTCTTTGGAATGTGTATCATAACCAATAAAGACCTGTTTAACACTTCGATCATCAAGTTTGGATCTTTCTTGATGTGGTACCACATGGATTCTCTATCAAATTCAATATCTTGGCTTATCACAACTCTGTCATTACTTGAATTGTACAATTTGTAGTCTTTGGAATGTGTATCATAGCCAATAAAGACCTGTTTAACACTTCGATCATCAAGTTTGGATCTTTCTTGATGTGGTACATGAGCATATGCAATGCTGCCAAAAATTCGCAAGTGCTTGATACTAGGCTTTCTTCCATTCCATGCTTCTTGAGGTATTTGATCTTTGACACTTGATGTTGGAGAGCGATTGGACAAATAAACTGCACAGGAAGCTACCTTTGCCCAAAACTCCTTTGGTATATTTTTGGCATTTAGTATGTTTCCGGCCATGTTAAGAATTGTTCTATTCTTCCTCTTGGCCAATCCAGGAGTTGTCATGGGATGACAAATTCCATGACTTGTACAAAAGTCATTGAATTCCCTAGAAGTAAATTCGCCTCCTCGATCAAATCTCAAGACTTATATTTCGTAGTTACTCTTCATTTTGACAAGTGTCTTGAATGTTTTAAAAATAGCGAATAATTCTGATTTTTTCTTAAGAAAATAAACCTAGGTCTTTCTGTTAAAATCATCAATAAAGAGCAAGAAATAGTTATTTTTACTGAATGAAGATGGGTTAATGGGATCATACACATCCGTATGTACAAGTTCGGCTTGGTTGCTCTAAATATTGCTTATTTTGGAAAGCTCCAAGTATGTTTGCCAAGAAGACATGCTTCACACAAGTGATTGGGATGGTTGATTGAAGGCATCCCTTTCACCATCTTCTTCTCTTCCATTGCCCTTAATGCTCCAAAATTCAAGTGGCCAAATCTCACGTGCAAACGCCATGCCTCATCGTGCACATTGACCTTCAAACATTTTGCTTGAAGTGTTTCAAGATTTAATTTGAACATCCTATTCTTTGACATGACCACCTTAGAAATCAAATTAGCATTTTGATTTCTAAGCCAAAGATAGTTATTTTTCATAAGAACTTCATACTCCTTTTCAAGCAATTGACCTAAGTTTAAAATGTTATTCCTTAGTTTAGGCACATAGTATATATCGATGATCAATTTATAACTCCTATCTTTGGATGAGATAAGGATTATACTTTTCCCTTCAATGCAGACTTTCAAGGAGTCTCTAAAAGAAATGTTGCCTTTCACCTTCTCATCAAGTTCTACAAATTTTTCTTTGCATCCACACATATGGTTGCTTGCACAATTGCCAAGTACCACGAGCTGTTATCACCATTCTTTTCAACTTTGATTTGTAGTAACATAATTGGCTCTTCAATTTCTTTAACTTCTTGGTTATCATTGACAAGATTAGCCACTTCTTTAACATTATTGTTAGCACTACGACATTCTCAAGAATAATGTCCCAGTTTATGATAAATATATATTTAACTTGGACTTGTCGTACCTCCTTTGATTTGATCTTGGATAATAGCCTCGTCCTCTTCCATTACCTCTTCCATGCCCTCTTGGTGATGATTGGCTTCTTCCCTCATTGTATGAGTTATCTCCAGTCCTCTTCCTCGTCCATTTTAGCCACGTCCACATCCCTTTCCTCGTCCAGACCTTTTGAAGTGGCTTCCTTTTTCTCCATCATTCTTCAGAGTAGCTTTAGTTTTAAGAACTTGCTCCAATAACCCTTCTTGTTTTCTCTTGATCTTTTCTTCATGGGCTTATGGAAAGCCTTCTAACTCTTCAATGGTCAATGTGTCTAAATCATTTATTTCTTCAATAACACAGACGACATAGTCAAATTCGAAAGTTAAAGATTGAAAAGTCTTCTCCACCACACGTACCTCTTCTATCGTGTCTCTATATCTCCTCAATTGATTTGCAATTGTCTTCACCCTTGAACAATAATTTGAAATTGATTTAGATTCTTTCATCTTTAATGCTTCAAAATCACCCCTTAGTGATTGAAGTCTTACCATCTTCACTTTATCAACACTTTGGAGAGACTTTGCCAAGATCTCCCAAGCTTCCTTTGAGGTAGTAGCATTGGACACCTTCTCAAACATTGAATCATCCAAACATTGATGGATGAGGGTGAGGGACCATTCTTGGCAATGCCTCCTTCTCGACTTGGGATAGATTGTCTTCATTTTGAAGCTTTTCATAGCCTTTCTCTATGATCTCCCACATGTCTTGAGAGCTTAACAAGGCTTTCATTCTTAAACACCATTTTTCTTAATTTTCTTTTGTGAGATGAGAAAACTGGAAGGGAGCTATTTCATTGTTTGCCATCTCTCAATGTTGCCACAATACTCTCCTCTCAATTTTAGAGACTCTACTCTCGATTTTAAAACGTGTGGCTCTGATACCATTTTGTTGAAAGAGAAGAGGAGAGAATTTTATTGTTTAGAAGAACAGAACACCCTTTTTTATTGTTTAAAAATGCTTGTACAAGGGTTAGACTACCCTTATTAATTCTAAATACATAAATTAAACCACAAACATGTATTCACCCCCAAAAGACACGTTCTAGAGACAACTTTTAGGCTCCTCTAATTATTTATGAGTTCATCTCAAAAGATTCATACATTACTCCCACAAAAGTAACCCATAAGACGTATTTTAGAAATAATAGCTAAGAGACATATTCTAGAAAAATTCAAATTATTATCAATACTTGGTTTTTGGAAAGTCAACAGCAATTGAGAATAGTTTTGTAAGTTCTAAACATGAAGTGCTCATCACTTTTGCAGGTTTGCTAGGACTATGCACAATGCCAAGGATAGAGCAAGACGAGCAACTACAAAACACCAGTCGTAAGGAGTAATCAAGGTTCGGGAAGCATTAAAAGTAGCTTAACAGCCCAATGTTGCTGAGGTATGCATAGCCAGCACGGGTGCACCTAGGCTATGTGTAGCCAAGTTGCCATGTAGACCAAAACCCACCCAAGAAAATCCTAAAGCAACCACGATTCTTAAGAGCCCTACCTCAACCACGACTCCTGAATAAACAAGAAGTCTTACTTCAACAAGAAGACTTACTTCAACAAGGAGACCTAAGACAAAATGAGCCCTAGAATAGCAAGGAGTCCTAATGCAACAATGAGTCATAGTACAACAAGTAGTCCTATCCAATCTAGGAGTCCTAGAGTAGTACAAAGTCCTAGCCAAGCAGAAGACTACCAAGTCTCAAGAGATAAGAAGTGTTGATCCTAACCAAGTCTACCAAGAAGCTGAGAAAACTAAGTCCAACAAGGAGACATCTAGGTCACTTCAACAAGAAGTTCTATCAGTCGAGATCTAGTACAAGTCTTCAAGCAAAGTTGTATATTAAAAACTTAGACTAAGAGTCTTATCTTATATGGTTATCTAGATTAGTAGTTTGGTTTTACTAAGAGATAAATTTAGATAAG
This sequence comes from Dillenia turbinata, assembly GCA_037126225.1. Classification (NCBI taxonomy): domain Eukaryota; kingdom Viridiplantae; phylum Streptophyta; class Magnoliopsida; order Dilleniales; family Dilleniaceae; genus Dillenia; species Dillenia turbinata. The sequence goes on from JBAMMX010000019.1 coordinate 12,530,275, forward strand.
ATTGTTTGTTAGATCTGGTTGTTAGAGTTCTAGATCAAGTGATGCTCAAGAGGTAGGATTGAATCCTATAAATACCACATGGAATCGAGCTATCTCTGGGAGATGTCTTATATTCTAATTCCATTAAATTAATAAAGTTTCAGTTCTTTCTTTCAAAGCGAGTGTTTAATTTAAGAGCATAAAGGAGTAACTCTTCTTTGTATTACATTGCCATTCGAGTGATCCTATGGTATAGAGTAGTGAAGACTCAAGAGCACAACCGAGTGCAAGTGATCCAATTTCATGGCAAAGCCCATCTCTTTGCCAAGGCCAACTCTTTCTTGTGACATAGGTGCTACAAAAGGGGTTTGTACTCCAATCCATCATACTGTCATGGACCCACTTGATGGACTCAAAACCAATGGAGAACTCAATCCAAAAAATCGACCTATTAGGTGAAAGAGCCTATTGGATTTAACTATCATTTTATGATTTTGTTGAAAATCAATATGAGATTCATGACACATACCAACAAATGCCCCTACATATGGCCAAGCGTGTGGGCACCTGCGATAAACCATGCACCTATGCCTCAGCCATGCTGCGACGACACCTTGATGATTTCCTATTGAAAACACCAACTATGTGACGACACTCGCGTCCTAGAAGAGGATCACGGCTTGAATTGGTTTGATAGGTTGGGAAGGCTTGTAAAAATGGTGGGGTACACCTTGCTGCACGAAAATTAGGTCCTATGCATAGGGGTGGCTCGAGGGAAGAAAGGGAAAAGAAGAAAAGAAATAGGGATGGAAGATGGGGTATGGAAAGGAAGGGATATGACTCATGATTTTGGGTGAACAAAGGCTTTGCACCATAGGGATCTCTCAAGCAATTGTTCTCCCTCAAAGGATGTGGGCCTGGCTTTGTTGCACCACAGGGATCACTTACAAAGCAATGTACATTAGACAAGACAAGCGTTGCCCGAAGACTGCACTATGAAATGCCTAATGTTCTACACTCTTGTTTCTCACAAATAAGAAATAAAAGGGACTGAATTCTGGAAACTTAACTTGGATAATATTCTGCAAAATGGGGGGATTACATGCGTATTTATAGGCAATGGAAGGGGGAACCGAATGGGCAACATTGGTGACAATTCGGCCAAATGCAAACCTTTGGCTAGAACATGACTTCCTTTGGCATATAACTACCCATAACTGCTCTAGAAGTGTCCCTTCACCCCATATATTGATATCTCACTTATTATAACACTTCAAACATGAGTCTTAACACTTAAAATACTAAATTAAAGGACATAACTATTGAAATACTAATAATAGAACTAATCTGTCCAGAATTTGGTAGAATGTGAGCAGTTGCTTATGCAATACTCATGCCTCTTGGCTGTCCGCATACTCCTGCATTCCTTCTGGTGTCTCCTTGCTGCCTATTGTGTTGAGAGGCCTTTTGGAGGCTTCCTTGACTTGTACTCCATGGCTGTTCACTGGTGGCTCATCGCATGCTAGTGCTAATGTCTTCTCGCCTAGCGCTTGTTCCTTGCGGCATGGTGCTATTGCTTGAGTCTTTTCAAGTATTTCTCCTCCTTTGCACTATTTCATTGGTTCTTCTATTGTCTTCTGGTCCATTGTGCATGTACGAGACTTGGTGGCATCCTTTGGTGATGATTGCTCGATCGTGGCCTTGGGTTGAGAACATATATCCTTGTGAACCTCCATTGCAATTGTTCCTTTGCCTTGCTTGCTGTCCGCTGTTTGATGCTTGTTGCTCAAAGCCTTTTGCACGTGTCCTTTTGCTCGTGACACATTGCTCGTGTCCTTTTGCTTGTGGCCTACTACTCCTTTCACATTCCTCGTGCCCTTTCGATTGTGGTTTGCTCGGGCATTGCTCATGGCCTTCCGAGGCTTCGTTACACATGCCTGCACATGATAACCTATATGCACGCGGCATGGCCATGTCCACCCACGATTACCCATTTGTATGTGACACGACCGTGTGCATGTGCGACATGAGCGTGGGCACTCGCCATGATGCATGCATGTGTGGCACGCCATGCCCATCTGTGATGACCCGTGAGTGTGCGGCACAACCAAGAATGCACATGGCACGAATAATGGGCACCCACGATAACCCTTGCTCCGATAGATTGGGGATTGGGCTTGCCGAATAGAGTCTTACACGCCAAAGAAAGCTAGTGCATGGGGTTGACTTCTTCAAGTGGTTTGGTCTACTTCTATGTGAAAGTAGCACTTTGTGCTAAAACACAAAATCTCACTACTCTACTTTGATGGATTGGACAATCCGGGCTGGCAAAAAACACTCGGCAAAACTAATGGATCAAGGGTCAAGTTTTTTTTTTTTTTTTGAGTTGGAAGATCAAATTAAAGTTTTAATTAAAATAAAGGGTATTTTTCTATTTATTTTTTTATTATTAGTTTGTCCTTTTTTCTTGGTCCATTTTAATATTTAATTTTTTCCACATTGTTTACTAATTAAATTGTTTAATTACTGTTTGGCCAATGAAAACTCTTTACATTATACAATTTTTCTTTTGTATGATTTATTTCTAGTATTTATTTATTTATTTATTTATTTATACTTTGAAATACAAAGAGAACTTTACCTATTTATTTGTTTACTCTCTTTTTTCTTTGAAAGTTTTGTTTATTCATACGTATATGTATGCATATAATTTAGATGTTTCGATTTAATATACAAAGTTAAAATTTTCAGTATATATATATATATATATATATATATGTAAATTTTTCTAAAAGAATTGAAATGATGAAAACTATTTGGTTGTAAAAAAATTATTTCATTATTTTAATAATATTTATAGTTTTTTGTTCTCTTTTGTTGTTTGCTCGAAAAAGAACTATTTAGGATTGGGTAATCACACATGGTAGTTATCCTTACCTTTTTAGGGCAATCTCTTAAATACATTCTTATTATTTCTAGGGTTAGGAGATCAATATAGGTATTGTTGAAGTTTCAACTAGTCAAATGGTGTTTATCATAAGATTGTGGTGACCTTTTTTTTGGCCGGGGGGGAGGGGTCTAGGGTTTTGTTGTTGAGAAATATTTTTGGGAGAAACCCTAGTATAACTATGATGCAAATTGTTGGATTAATTCTATCAAATTAAATACAGAAGTATAAGAAAAAAGAAAAATCGTACCTCTAAATTGCGGCCAATTTTCACTTGAGTATCCAAAGACAATCGTAGTATTGATCACAAAAAATTGAATCAATACTTTTCCCACAACACGACGCTCCAAATCCAAGTGATTAATGTATAAGTGATGTCTAATAATTTTTCTCTAAAAATTATTTTCTTCACTCACAGTGTATACTTTCGTATGATAAGTTGTGTTCTATCACATTCATACACCTTTCCAAACTTGGACAATTGGGAGGAGAAGGGGGGAACGATTAAATCCTTTAGTCATTCCCTCTAATCTCTTTTATCATTTAAATTTTAAATTTTAAATTCAAATATCGTATGGACATAACTTCCTTGATCTCCCACTTGCACATAATATGCATTTTATATCTATCTCATAATCACAACTCATGTGATCTTAGACTTCACTCCTATAGACTTTTACATGGAATCACGTGTCATGCAATCGGAGATTACATATGCAAGTGAAGACTTTTCAATATATTGGTTACGGTGATTAAGAAGCCAATATTAGTATAAAAACTCGTTGTACCCCAAATTCTATGAATTCCATTTATCGAGCTACTTTTCTCATCAAAAGTAATCCTCAAATAATTGTTTGATCATGTATTTACTATTATATTCATATCACAATATGGAAAAACATATACGCTAACCGGTGAATACAATAACATAGATGTAATGTCTATTGGTTTTCCTCTTTCCTATTAGAATCTCTCTATCTCAATTTATTTGCTTTTCTAGACATGTCCCACAGGCTTTATTTATCTTAAAAGCTATAGGTAAATACACTAAAATAACATATACTGAATCAAAATATCAAAAAATAGCTGAAAGTAATAAGTGCACACATATGAGCTTGCTATTAGGCTCAGATTCTCACACAGTCAGGCAAGGAGATTAATAAAAATACATCATCTCAAAATAAGATTACTCCCATTAACCTTGATCACATATCACATGTGATATAAATCACGTGCCACAATGTCAATCCCTTATTTCTCAAAAGGGAATATGTCAAATTTCTTTAACAACATATAATTATGCACTCAATCTACATGTAAAACTTACCAAAGATCTCAAAGAGAGTACCTCAGAAGCGACATCTCAAAATACATGTGACTTTTGAGATCTCAAATCTAGCTATTTATAGGTTACATGAATTTTGGGTCTATCGATATCAGTCATATACACACATAACCTCATCCTGAACATATATTAGAGTAACTTATGTTCTAAACATGGTTATTCTCAAAACATTTTACACTTAGAAACTGTCTCATCTATGGTAGCTTAAAACTTGAGGTGATAACTCGTATAAGAGAGTTGACCCCGTTTACCTGACATATTTTTTTATTATATCACATTTCAATACGTGATTATATATAATAAGTGCAATAAAAATAAAACAGCTCAAAAATAGCTGAATAATGCACATATCATTATTATTAATAACAAGCATTAAGTCATCAATACATTATATTTGGGAAATGTCTAACAGCTATACAAGCCCAACAACTTTATATGTCTCACAAAAAAGTCTCTCACAATGGGTTTAGTAAAGGGGCAAGCTACCATATTATACGTAAATATGTATTTTATCATTACTTCTCCCTTGCTGATGATGTTTCTCACGTAATTATATCTGGTATCAATATGTTTGGTTCTACAATAATATTTAGAGACTCTCGAGTAGGAAATAACAGCTTGATTGTCATAGTACATAATCAATAACCTCCAGCTATTTGTAATAAGCCTTAGTCATTCAAAAATCTACTAATCTAAACACCCTCCTGAACTGTTACTGAGTATGCAACAAACTCAGCCTCCATTATGCATAATGATATACAAATTTGCTTTTTGCTATTCCATGATATGACACCATTGTTGAGCAAGAAAGCAAAACTTGATGTCAATTTGCATTCATCCAAATTGTCTTCCCAATCAGTGTTTAAATATCCAACCAAATGCAAATCACATCCTCCGTAACGCAGGAAGAAGTCTGCAATTCATTTCAGATACCTCAAAATCCTCTTCACTACTCTATGGCGAACCCTTCCAGGATTTGATTGGTACCTACTCACTAGATTAATTGTATAACAAATATCTAGACGTGTACACATCATTGCATACATGAGGCTATCCACTGTATTGGTATAAGGGACTCTTTTCTTGTCAATTATCTCTTCCTGAGTTGTAGGGTACATCTCAGGACTCAAGCTATCACCTCTAGTAATAAGAGTATCTATGGGTTTACAATTATTCATTTTGAAGCACTTAAGAATCTTTCTGATGTAAGGCTCTTGTGAAAGAACTAATATCCTTCTCAAGTGATCCCTCTGGATTTTAACTCCGAAAATGAACTCAACCTCAACCATACATTTCATATCAAAGCTCAATGAGAACCATGTCTTAATGGTCATCAAATACTCAATGTTATTTCTAGCTAATAGTATGTAATCCACATATAAAGATAAGTTCACAAAAAAAAAAAAAAAATCATCAGAACGTTTAACATACACACAACGATCCTCTTCGATCATTACAAAATCATATGATATCACTGCTATCTAGATGATTGTTTCAGACCATATATCGACTTTTGAAGTCGACACTTCTTATTCTCCTAAACTATAGGAATAAAACCAAATGGTTGTTCCATGTATATCTCCTCTTCCAATTTCCCATTCAAAAAAGCAATCTTAACATCTATTTGATGTGATTCTAAATCCATGTCCGTGACAATAGTTAGAAGTAAACAGATCGAGATAAATTTGACTATAGAGGAGAAGTTCTCGTACTCTACGCCCTTTGTTGTGTGTAACCTTTGGCTACCAAACGGGTCTTACATCTCTCAATCGATCCATCAGCTTTTCTCTTGATCTTGAGAACCCACTTGTTCCCAACAGCCTTTCTAACCTCAAGTAAATCAACCAAGTCTAAAATTTCATTGATTTTCATTGAGTTCATCTCTTCTTTCCTGGCCTTTAACGATTGACTCTTTGCTATACCTGTAAGAGCTTCCCGGACTATCTTAGGTTCCTCATCATCTTCAGGAGTCACAATGAGAGTCTCACTCTCAATCAACAACTGATATTTCAGTACACTTTTACCACTACTACTGTGAAGAAGATTAGATGGAATCTCCATACCCCTTAATGGACCGCTCCTACTAGGATTAGGATCCTTAATTAGTACTTGAATCTACCCATTGGGCTCAGTTGAGCTACTAAGGTCATCCATCTCATAAAAGGTAAAATTTTTATCAATTCCACCTCTCTTAGGAAAATCTTTCTCCGAGAATATGAAATTACAAGACTCAATCTCTGTAATAGTATCATCTATATATTCACCTATGAACACATACCTCTTAGAATATTCTAAGTATCTAATAAAGATATACTTCTTTCTTTGTGAACCTAACTTGCCTGTAGATGCAAGGAATCATGAACATATACAACATATCCCCAAGGTCTCAAATAACTAGAATCAAACTTTCTCCCTATCCATAGTTCATATGGGGTACTAGTTACAAAATTCGACGAAACACGGTTAAGGACATAGATTGTAAATAATAAAGTATCTTCCTAACAGGAGATAGGCAAATTTACCTATGCCATCATCAATCTAACCTTCTCTAACAGTGTCCAATTCATTCTCTTAACTACTCCATTTTGTTGAGGGGTAGCAAAAATAGTTAACTGTCTCATGATACCCTTCTTAAAACAGAGCTCTTCAAACTATTCAGATAAATACTTGTACCCTCGATCGGTTATGAGAGATTTAACTCTCATGTCTAATGATTTTCTACCTCACTTACAAACCTCCTGAAACATTCTAATGCTTTAAATTTATGTGAGATCAAATATACATAATCGAAATGCATGTAATCATCAACGAATGTTATAAAATACACAACTTCATTTCTAGCTCTCATGTTCATTAGACCATAGATGTCAGAATGGATCAATTGTAATGGAGTCTCAACTCTTGTTGTCTTACCAAATGTTTTTTTTTTGTGATTTTATCAGTAAGAAAAAATTCACATATGGGCAACTCAACCTTGGTTAGTGGTCCTAAAAGATCATTTACTACTAATCAGTTTATCCTCTCTTACCCTATATGTTCCCGTATAGAATGCCATTCATTGACATCCTTTACACTATGGTTAAAAGTTAAGGTAATAGACAAACCACAAGATATATTATCACTAGAAAACACAGAAATCAGTGCATACAAACCATCATGAACAAATCTAGATCGTAACACAGAACTATCATAACTAAAAGATACAGAAGAGTTTTTTTAAAAATATTACATATCCCAAACTATCAAAATAAAGTACAAAAATCAGATTCGATCAAATGTTTGGTGCATAAAGTGCATAATGCAAGTGAAGGATCCAACCACTTCTTAACTCTAACTTGCAAGTGCTTATATCCTTTACAATCATAAACACTCCATTCCCCATGTATATCCTCCTTGCATGGGGACTCAATAACTCTACAAACACACTTCTATCATGAGCTACATAGTTTGTGATTTCTGAGTTTACAATCCACAAAGGAAAGTAATCAATTAGCATCACTATTGAAGAGACATATATCAAACCTTGAATAGAAAAAGTATGATATACTTTCCGCTCATCACACTCACAAGCGAAATGATCAAATTTGTCACAAATGTAGCACTCTAGGTTTTGTCCATCAGCTTTTTCTTGTATTTCTGTACTTTGTTATTAAGCTTCTTAGATGACTTTCCTTTGCCTCTCTCTCAATTCTTCCTGTCATGCCTCTTGCACTTGCGTTTAGTATCGTGAGAGCCTTTACTCAACTCTATCGCAAAAGAATAATTAGAGAGTGGCCTACTGGCCTCCTGACGTTCCTACGTCTGCAAAAGTATAAATATTCTCGTCGTGAGTGAAATTTGTCTTCATGGTTTCCCATGAATCAAACAAGGACAAGATCACTCCCAGAACTTGCAACTCATCTGAAATTGACTCACCCGCATTCCTTAGTGATGTTATCATACTTGACATTTGTATTAAATGTTGTTTCATACTATGATAAGGCTACTTCTTATAAGTAATAAACTTATAAGTCAACATCCTTGGCTATCCTTTTTCTTTTATGCAAGGTAGACCTCATAATCCTGTCTACCCTGTGCCGTGGTAACACCCACCCCAGGTTCCACTAATTCATGCATCAGAACCTTTTTAAGGTCTTATTCCTTGTAGATGAACTGAATCTTTTGATCCCATGTCATAATTCTCATCATTCAGTTTGTTCCCCTTAACAAATTCAGTTATGACATCTTTCGATACAACCATAATATCTCTAATACATAAAAGATAGATGTTAGTGACTAAATTGATTCTTATTCTTCAATATATAAAATTTGTACATCTTTCGAATCAATGAATACAAGATGATTCAAGTATAAATCCAAAATAGAACGAATAGATTAACGAACCCATCCATCACCATCCAAACTTACATCTCACTATTTCGTATTTAGACTCAATATACAAATACCCACATAAAAAAATGTGCTATTTTATAGGGTTAGGATTCTCAATTCAACCTCTTAATTCAACCACCCATACTCTTACTAGGCCAAAGTCATTCTTATTTATAGCAGAAATATGCCAACACATCATATTCTCATGCATGCACAACAAACAAGCATATATATATATATATATATATTAATGTTCATAATTTATTTGTAAGAAAAATTTTAAAAAGCATTTATGAATAATATCTGATGCTTGATTAACACAATAGCAAGCTATGACATTTTATATTTAATTTAACATTAATTTTGGCCAGCGCGTGTCTTACACGTGCCATGTCCACTCGCGGTCACGCGCTATTAATGTTCATAATTTATTTGTAAGCAAAATTCCAGAAAGCATTTATGAATAATATCTTATGCTCGATTAACACAATAGCAAGCTGTGGCATTTCATATTTAATTTAACATTAATTTTGGCCGATGCATGTCTTACACGTGCCATGTCCACTCGTGGTCATGCACTCACCACACGCCACCGCGCGTGGAGTAGGGGTTCGAGTCGGGTTACATGTGCTTTCACGTGAAGTTTTAGGTCAGGTACACACCCCTTCACTCACGGGTTCGAATCATGTTTTTGGATCTCATGCACCACTATGTGCATGCACCCCACGTGCCCATGGGTTTTCTTCAACCGACTCTATATGCGGCTCGGGTTCGCAACTTGGCTTTAACCCAACTTTGAAAAACTTCATTTCTAGATCATTTTGTGTCATGATTTCCATCTAAATCCTAAAGAACTTTTTGGGTTAAATTTCTAGATGAATCAAGTCTCAAATCATGGTCAATTTGTAACCCAAGTTTTAAAACTCTTTGCTGGAAATATATGGGCTTTCCGGCATCAGAAAATTCGCTATAACAATCATTTTATATGTTTTGGCACATGTAAAAATCATTTTTGACCTCAATTTGTTGAAAAGAGTTCATTTTGGACATAGATCTAAAATCTTGTCTCTTGGTCATAGTGAACTATTTTCTTCAAAATGTTGCGTATAACATCCAAAAAATTGAATAAAAAAGTCATGAACTTCGCACCATAGGCAATTTAATGGCATGTTTAACTCAACGAAAAAATCATCTTCATGAAAATTCTAAAATTTCATTTATGGTTCAATTTAGTTCGAAATTTCAAAAAAATAAAAAATAAAAAATCATGTCAAAATTAATTTTAAATACCTCAATTGCTATAATACCAATGTTGTGTTTATTCTACCATATTAAATGCGAAAGCATAAGAAAAAGAAGAAATTGTAACTCTAAATTGTAAACGATTTCCATACGAATATCCTAAACCAATCGTAATATTGATCATGAACAATCGAATTTGTTGGAAGTGGGTTTTGTTTCCACAGATTTGGCTCCTTGTGACTCGAATAGATGCTCAATGAATAGGCTTGAAATCTGCAAAAGACCACTATAAGGTGTTTTGGTAGGGGAGATTCTGACACTCAAGTCAGAAAGAGCGGTTTTCGAAAGGATAAACAGATAAAGAGGAAGGGAAGATGGATCTCCATGTGACTTTTATGTGTTCAGTATCGAGTCCAGAGAACTTATCTAACTTGATATATCAAGAGCTTTTATATCATGTCCCTCTAGAGTCATATAACCTTGGGGCATTATAATCTTAGTTTCCTTATGAGGTGATCCAAGTATTCCGGATCCCGAATGTCAAAGATTTGAAATCATTATCATTTAGGAAATTATATTATATCGAGAGATTCTTTTTCTTATCGATTAGATTCTCAATGGTTTCCTTCCTTATCCAAAAGATATATTTCATACTAAAATATAAAACTTAATCAAGATGAGATTCAGTTGAGTATTACCAATTGAGAATAGAAATGCTCGGTTCCTTTGGTAGTCATCGGTTGGATAAAGGGAGTAGTCATTCAGTCTTATCGAATGCACCTACGGATCGATCACACTGTCCGAATTGATATGTTTATGGTTCAAAGAAGCTGGGCCCTTCGAGACCATGGGTGTCTTATCGGGTTTGGGCACCTGGATATCGTACCAACTGGTGTTTGAATCATGTCTCATCATTTACTCCTAACTCATGGTATCGATTTGTAAGAGAGACGCCATGAGTAAAGTTCGCTTCTCAACAAGTTAGAATGGTATGGAAGCTTGTGACACGTGCCTCTTGAGATCATATGAATCATCCGCAATTGATACGAGATTAAAGCGGATGAGATATGAGTCCTCTTTTTGTCTCAACCGTTTTATCTTCCACCGGTATTAATACGTCCCACCTTCCACTTGATTCAATTCGAAATTAATGTGGTATAGGAAGGTGAAACGATATGAACTTTTTCACTTAATTCGCATGCTTTTCGGAGAAGTGCTTTAACTGCTCCAAGATTTTGAAGAGATTTCTTCGTGCCTATAAGTAGGGATCGTGGGACATTATGTTACTTTAGCAAGTTTCTTGATGCCTGAGGATTTTCTCCTTGTAAGAGTTGTGTTCCATGTGGGGTCTTCAAAAGGACACTCTAGGTTTGCAAATCTCGGTAGCGTGAGTTGTTTTGTTGGTATGAGGTCTCGTCAAGAATAGGAACTGCTAGTATGAGGGCTCGTCATGCTATTTGGTATCCAAATATCGTGATGGACTTTTTTAAAGTTCCCGTTAAGGTCCCTAACTTGAATTTAAGAAAAAAGTCTCCTTCTGAATCGGGTGGCATGGCGTACCAGTTGTGTGTAGGGAGTTAGGTGATGGAAAAAAGTTTGATGATATTCTGATGCATCCTTTGAATCCCTTCCCGATCGGTTTGTCCCCCCTTTCGGTAGTCCTATCATATCAATAGGGCTACATATTGTTTTTCATTGTTCCTCTGCGTACCGTTTTTGTACTCTTTACTGTTGTAGAACAATAGAGGCAATATAGTCATTTATATATTTCTTTTGATATAATCGGTCTGACTGAGAGACTTGTAAAGTGTAATTACTCATATAATTGAATATGTATCTGTCATATGTAAATAAAAGAGATTTGCTCCACTTACTTATCATCTATTGTGTCTGTTGGAATTTCTTTCACGTGTCGGACTATTTATGTGATCGATCCACTTGTGTGAAAGACATTGGGTGTTGTGCTCATGCTCTCTGGGTTGATAGGACTATGTTTAGTTTGTCCATTAATACGAACTCAACTAATGGTACAAGTTCTTTCGACCAAGGTCCACTCAAGGAATTAGATTCTTTCATTAAGACAGGGTGACAGAGACTCATTCTGGAAGATTTACGCCTTTGATAGGAGAGGGTGGCTAATGCCCGTTCATGGAGATAGATCCCTTCAATAGGATAGGGCAACTAAGGCTCGTTCGAGGAGATAGATCCTTTCGGTAGGATAGGGTAACTAAAGCCCGATCGGGGAGATAGATCCATTTAATATGACAAGGCGACTAAGACCCGTTCGGAGAGATAGATCCCTTTGGTAGGATAGACCCATTCGGGAAGATAGAATCCTTCGATAAGGCATGGTGACTAAGGGCTAATCAGGAAGATAGATCCCTTCGGTAGGATAGGATGACTAAGGTCCATTCGGGGAGACAGATTCCTTCGGTAGAACAGGGCAACTAAGCCTCGTTCAGGGAGAGAGATCCCTTTGGTGGGACAGGGCAACAAAGGCCCGTTCGGGGAGATAGATCTTTTTGGTAGGTAATAACTGATTGGGGTGAAAATGTTAGGAATCAAATAATAACACTATCAAGAGGAAAATCGTGAGGGGTTTACTCGATACGAGATACCTCTATCGAAGGAGAAACAACATGACTTACTAATAGTAAATCCGCAAGTACTCTGCATTTCAAGTCTTGGGCGCGGTCGATCCGTCTAGATTATATGAGTCCATGCAAACAACTAAGTCTTAGTTGTTGTTTTCTGGGCTAGAGGTTCGACCTCCACCCACTTAGTGAAATAATCAATAGCCACTATAAAGAATTTTCTTTGTCGGGTAGCTGGTGGAAATAGTCCAAGGATGTCTATTCCCCATTGGGTGAACAACCGTGGTCCTATTATGGGGCTAAACTCGATAGAAGGCATTTGTGGAATCGAAAAGAATCGTTGGCACTTGTCACACCTTTTGACTTAATCATTCGAATCGTTCTTCATAGTCGGCCAATAGTACCCTTGTCATAAAGATTTGTGGACTAGGTTTTAAGCCTCCATGTGGCTACTGCATATTCCTTCATGGATCTCCCGAAAAATATAGTTTTCCTTTTCTGGGGTCAGACATCTCAATAGGGATGAGTGAAAAACTTTCAGTATAGTTTTCTATCAATGATTGCATAATGGGCGACCTTGTGCTTTAGTTTATCTGCCTCTAGTGGGGAGTCAGACAGTCGGTTATCTCTTAAGTATACTTCAATTGGGTCTTTCCAACTAGGAGGCTGGTCCATTACTAGGACCCTTTCAGGCTCATCGATGTTGGGGTTCGACAAACTCTCGATGCAGACCGTTCAGCTAGAAACAACCGAATCTGAGCTGGCCAACTTAGAAAGTGTATAGGCTATTGCATTTTCGAAGCAAGATATTTGTTGAATGTCGACTCTATCCAGACTTGCTATCGTCTCACGTAATTTACTTAGATATTTGGCCATAATTAGGTCTTTTGTCTCATAGACCCCTTTGATCTGCTTGACTACCAGTTGGCTATCGATAAATACCCGAGCACTTCGGGCTCTCATATAGGCTATAATTTGGAGTCCCATCAACAAGGCTTTGTAATCCGCTTGATTGTTGGTAGCTCTAAAACTGAAACGGATGGCATATTCTGTTTTGAAGTTGTCCGGACCCATCAGTATGAGCTTGGGCGCCACTACCTGAAGAATTTTAGGATCCATTAACATATATGGTCCAGTCTGACAACGACCATTCGTTAGGACTGCCAGTGAACTTGGGTGCAATTGCAACCGGGAGGGTGTATTCAAGAATGAAGTCAGCCAAGATTTGGCCTTTGATTGCAAGTCGAGGCTGATATTGGATGTCGAATTCACCCAATTTGACACTCTTTTTGATTAAATGGCTAGAGGTATCGCTCTTTTGGAAGATTTATTTCAACGATTGGTCGGTAAGCACCACGACGGTATGGGATTGAAAGTATGCCAAAGTCATCTGGCCAAAATGACTAGTGCATATGTTATCTTCTCGATCGGTCGATAATTGATTTTGGCTTCTTTGAGTATTCGGCTAATATAATAGATATATTTCTGAATAGTTGAGTCCTATCTTACAAGGATAGAGCAAGGTGCATGATCAGAAATAGAGAGATAAATGTAAAGTTTCTCACCAGGAATCAGTCAGAGAGCAACGGAGGAGCCATAAAGTACTCTTTAAGCTATTCGAAGGCCATTTTGGCACTTTGGTGTCTATGCGAACCATTAAGATCTTTTCAGGGCGTCAAAAATAGGTTTATACTTTTCTCTAACTTTTGACATGAATCGACTTAGAGCCGCTATCTAATCGGTAATGCGTTGCACCTCTTTCAATGTTTGGGATGGTAACATATCCAAGATAGTCTGCATCTTCTCGGGATTTGCCTCAATCCTATGACTAGTGATTATAAAACCCAAGAATTTGCCTGACGTGATATTGAAAGTGCACTTGGTAGGATTCAGTCGCATATTGTAGGATTTGAGCGTTTGAAAGGTCTCCTATAGGTCAGCGATATGAGTTACAGCATTGGTGACTTTTACAAGCACGTCATCTACGTACGCTTCTTTATTTCGACCGAGCTTATTTTTAAAGACTTCATTAATCAACCATTGGAAGGTCGCTCCTGCGTTCTTTAGACTAAAAGGCATAACTCGGTAACAATATGTACCGAACTCAGTGATGAAATTTGTCTTCTCTTCGTCCTCAGGTGTCATTCGTATCAATTGTATCCTGAGTAGGCGCCCATGAAATTTAAGAGTTGGTGGCCTAAAGAATTGTTGACCAATTTGTCGATATTCGGGAGAGGGTAATTGTCTTTTAGACATATTTTGTTGAGATCCGTGAAGTCTACACACATCCTCCATTTACCGTTGGCCTTATTCACCAGGATCATATTGGTTAGCCATTCGGGATACTTGACTTCATGGACAAACCCGACGGTTAGTAATTTTTGGACCTCTTCTTGAATGGCTCATTGGCATTCGAGGGTAAACACTCTCTTCTTTTGTTTGATCGGCTTGTAGCCGAAAATTATGGTTAACTTGTGAATGATGACTGATGGATCGATGCCAGACATGTCCTCGGGGGACCATGCAAAAACTTTGGAGTGTCGTTATAGGAAACTGATAATAGATTCTCGTAGAGGTGTAAACAGGCTAGCCCCAATCCGAATAGTTCAAATGGGATCATCAGTTAGAGGGATCTTAATTACTTTTTCTCCTAGTTCTGGTTTGTTCGTTGATTCGATGTTGCCTATGAGTTATAGGGTGTTGATTGAAAAGTTTCCGTGCCCATCTCTGTCAACGAAGAGGGCATAGAGGTCGGGATCACTACAGATAGTAGCGACCTCTTCCGATATTCTAAATTTTATCTTCATGTGTCTAGTACTGGGTAGTGCTTCTAATTCGTCCAGACTCGGTTGGCTAAGGATGACGTTATACGGTGAGAATAGTTTCACCATATGAAAAGTGGTCTTAACAGTTGCATGGGTAGGGGGAGTCCCTAGAGTCACAGTGAGGGGAGTGGTTCCTCTGGATAGATGTATTCATCAGATAATCCCTTGAGAGATCTGGTTGGGGGCTGAAGGTGTGAGAAATTGAGGCCTATTTGATAAAAAGCGTTTCAAGTAAGGATGTCATAGTCCGTGCCTTGGTAGATAAGAACCCTTTTTACCGTATGAGATTCCATTTTGATAGTATTGACTAAAGAATCATTACAACTAGGGTCGACTCCGATTAAATCATCGTCATCGAATCTGGTGACCGGCCTTCTTCTCTTGACTGTATCATGTTTTGTTTAGTGATAGAAAGTTAGTGAGAAAAACTGATGATTAATTTATTTCCCACGGACAACGTCAATCTATTGGAGGTGGATTTTGACTCCACGAATCTGACTCTTTGTGACTCGAACAGATGTTCAATAAAGAGGCTTATGACTCGTCGTTGAATCAAAAAGAACAGTTTTTGAAAAGATAAACAGATAGAGAGGAAGGGAGGATGGATCTCCCTGTGACTTTTGTGTATTCTATGTCGAGTCTAGAGAACTTACCTAATTTGATGTATTGAGAGTTTTTTTATCATGTCCCTCTAGAGTTGTATGATTTTGGAACGTTATAACTTTAGTTTCCTTATGAGATGATTCAAGAATTCCGAATCCCGAATGTCAAAAATTTGAAATCGTTATCAATTTGAAAATTGGATTATACGAGGAGATATTTTTCTTTATCGATTAGATCGTTAAGGGTTTCCTTTCTTATCCAAGAGATACGTTTTGTACTGAAATAGGAAACTTAATCAATATGAGATTCAGTTGAGTGTTACCAATTGGGATTAGAAATATTCGGTTCCTTTGGTAGTCATCGGTCGGATATATAGAGTAGTCATTCGGTCTTACCGAATGTATCTATGGATTGATCGCGCTATCTGGATTGATATGTTTGTGGTTTGAAGGAGCTGGACCTTTCGAGACCATGGGTTTCTTGTCGGATTTTAGGCATCCAGATACCACACAGATTGGTATTTAAATCATGTCTCATCAGAATCAATATTTTTCAGACATCATGATACTCCAAAACCGAGTGATTGATATCATATCTAATAATTTTTCTCTCACAAAAAAATTATTCTCTCATAATATTTCATTCAAAGTGTGTATCTCACGTACATTGTTCTCCCAAAGATCGCTTTTCCTTATTTTCCCTATTTAGAAAATCAAGAGAGCAGGGAAGAGGGAATGGGAATGTTAACTTCTTTTAATCGTCCCCCTCATTTCTTATTATTTAAAATTTTAATTTAGTTTAAAATTTAAAATGCCCTTGTGGCATAACTTCCTTCACAAGTGATTGGGGCTCGAGTGCCAAAGATTTCTCTCTGACAAGAACTTGTCGAGTTAGCTATCCCACCTGTTAATGCCGTCCGAATTTTGCAGGGATGAACGGAGGATTGTTTCCGGTGCTTGTATAGTGTTTGCTGCTGTATTTAATTTTGTTATAAACTTTGCATACGAAATATAGAATTTTACAAGTCAAATTTATTTATAAAAGAAACTAACAATTATGGTGTCAATAAATTTTCTTATTAAAATCTCATCTAGTTTCAGTTAACTTTAGTGTTAACTTTTCCAATTGGCCAAACAATAGTAGAATTGCAACACAAAAAATACTATTATGAACACAAATGTAGAAATTAACAAATGCATACCGTACTACTCCCTATTTCCACTTCTATTGTTGTTAAAAATAACCAAAAAAAAAAAAATACATATTATTATTCTTGTAGGGACGTCCAAGTGTTGCTAAAAATATATATTTTTATAATTTTTACGACTCCTATTTGATCAAAAAAATTATCTATTTTTTCTCTTATTTTCTGTGATAGATGTTCAATTACAACGTAATAAACATGAGTTCTCAAAGGGAAATTTAATCAATTGATACTTTTTTTCCCCAAAATTGTGGCTATTCAATCATTTTTTTTAAACTTTGTATGCAAAAGGAGTATTAATTTACTATTAGGCAATTGGAGACCATAAATGGTCACCGTAGTATGTAAAAAAAAAAAAAAAGGTCACAGTAGTATGCAACAAAAAAAAAAAGGTCACCGTAAACTTTAAACACCAAGAATTATCAAAAGCCCTATAACAGCCCAAACATTGAAACAACTTGCTTTCATACACATGCACCAATATTCTCTCCAGAAGCACGCATGCAACATATTTTCACAAGCTTAGGCTGTAGAAGGAAAGATAAACTGAAAATAGGTGAAATTTGGATTAAATGCCAGCAAGGATGGGGATTATGAAAGGTATAGTTCAATGAGGCATCAAAAATGAATCATTTCCATCTGTAAATGCTACAAAATTTGCTCCAAATTGTCAATCACAATTACAGGAGTTGCTGCCAACAAAAAAGAATGCATCATGTAGCTCGCATAGTTACCTCATACCACCATACAAAACAACTGGAAACAAAAACTCTGAATCCTGTCTAAACTATAGCAACAGTTCAGCTATTTGTATGGCATTGAGTGCTGCTCCCTTGCGTATTTGATCGCCACAGACAAATATGTCCAACCTGTCATGAAATACACCAATCAGAACCATGGGTTGTTAATGTGGATAGAAATAAATCCGAGTATCTACCAGAGATTCTTACCCGTGGTTCCCATCTAGGGATGTATCCTGGCGTATCCTGCCAACTGCAACATCATCTTTATTTGATACTTCCAATGGGGTAGGGAAGTTATTGGATGCCCGATCATCAATGATCACTACACCAGGAGCACTTTTCAAAATTTCCCGTGCCGTGTTCTGGATGAAAGATTTAAGAGATTGGATCAACACGAAGCAATCAAGCAACAAAACAAATAGCAGGAAAAACTAATCATCAAGGAGATAAACTTTCAAGCCAGGACACACAAAAGCAGACAGACAATAGTGTCTTGAGGCAGCGTACCCTCATATATGTTACAAACAAATCCCAACTAAAGAAAGTTAAAGCATCACTTTTTCCTGTGCATGTCTCTCTAGCTAATGTACAATGAAGAGCATGAACTAGGAAGTCCAGATAGATATATCATTGGCTGTAGTTTTATCCTGTTACACCATCAATATTAGCTAATCATAAGTTCTGAAAATACCAGAGATTTCAAACCTGAAAGTTCCATTGACAGGTACAATGCTAGAGCACACGTTTGAGACTTGACAACAGCTATTCACTGAAAACATACATTCACTGGCTAGGCAATGTGATGGGTACAGCGGAATTTGAACCCTTAACCTTCACAAGTGAAGGATTCTAAACCCTTAGACGACAGTTTGAACCAAAGCATTTTGGCTGAATGCTTGATACAAATGTTGTGCTTGATGCTACTGATTGAAGAGAACAATATGAAATGTTCACATATGTTGAAACTATGGATTTAAATGCAGTTGTAGTCATGCTTGTAACGATACCGGGTGATATGTATATAGGGTGTAATAGGCATCACATAACATAAATTGACCATTGCCATACAGGCAAGCCTTTGGCATCATGACCTTGTGGTGTTGTCACAGCCATAACAGCCCTATCACGGACCAGTCATACCTGTCAATGCTCTAATGGTTGTGTTGCAGTCATATCACTTCTGTTATGCCCTCTCATGATCATTGCATATTGGCTATGGCCAATATCTAAATCCATGTTTGAAACTCATTGAGCCTCTTGTGTTCTCTAATTCAAATTGTTGCAGTAAGTGGATAGTAAATTAATCTCCATATATACAATTCATTCCCTACTTATCTCAAATTTGTAAGCCTTTCTCAACATCAATTTTTATCTGGGTATAGACAGTTCCCTACTTAGAAATACCTCATGTCCTAAACTTTTCCCCGGGTAATCCTTAGCTTCTCTTAGCTACAATAAGTATGCCCCTAAGGAAAACTAAATTACCGTGTAGTCACAAGAAAAATAAAAACCGGAATTACAGCTTAAAATGTAATTATTCCAAAATTTCTAAAGGTTTCTAAAATTGCTAGTTAACCAGAGGTCTTGCAAAAGTCAGTCACCCAACCAACAATAGACTCGGTGATTCCATTCCATCAAGAAAGAATTGGGGGGAAAAAAAGGCAAATTGAAAAAGTTAAAACATATAGATATAAAGCAACATCAACACATTGTACATCATACCTCATCAAGGGGCTTCTCAAATTGGAGGTTTACGCTCTCAGCATGTGCACGCATAACGGGAACTCGAATGCAAGTAGCTGTCACCTTGACATTTGCATCGTTCTACAGATACAAAATGCAAAAGGCAAATGAAACATGAAAAGATATGCGACTAAAATAGAAATGGAAAATTTACAGACTGTAGCCACCAACTACTAACTATTCAACCGGTCAGATTGATAAGTGAGAAAAGTAGTATCATAACATACCCAGATTTTCCTTGTTTCTTTAACTAGTTTCATCTCCTCCTCGTTGTATCCGTTGGACAGAACTGATGCATTATGAGAAAAGAGATTGAAAGCATACTGAAGAAGAAAGACAACCAAAAATAATTAAGAAAAATCTCATTGAGTACCCAAAAAAAAAAAAAATACTCATAGAAGTTCCAGTGATGATGGGTGGGGGACGAACCTGACGGTTAAAGATTTTACATGTTGGCTGCTTTCCTTCAAGAACCTGAAAAGAAAAAATAAACAAGAAAGCATCAGATTAGGATGACACACAAGGATTACCAGCCATCACATCAAGCAACCTGATATTGAAATCAGGTGAACAAGATTATGCAAATGCAGGAAACCTCGCGGGTCTGCATTTCCAACTCTTCCATTGCAGCAGCACCAGCACCACTAGCTGCTTGGTATGTACTGACAACCATGCGTATCACCTGCAACACTCATGCATCTGAAACACTGTTACTGTTTGAAAAACACATACTAAAGGAAGTCTAGACTAAGAAATTACAAGAATTATACTAGATGTATCTTGCTTGAGGACAATAACCATGGCCTAAGACAGTAAGATAGGTAAGTGCCACATGAAGTGCATATTTGATGCGGTAATCAACAATCACCTGGAAACGATAAAAACCAGTGCCATTGGTAATGTGAAGATTCATCTTTGTTTTCCTGGTCAAATAACAGATTGATACCCAATAGTAACAAAAGAAGTCTCGATGACATCAACTTAAGTTGACCCTGTTATGCATTAGAAACAGATAACTAATATCTTTATCATCATCAATTATTTGACCTTTTCTAATGGCTACAAGCACACCAATTAAAATTTAACAATGATGCTTTTATAATAATTAATAAATGATACTATGGGCTGGTGGCATGCGCTGACTTAGCCTTAAGATTTTAAACTTTTTTGACTTAAAAAAGCCCCTATCAATAGATAAAAACCAGAGAAACATACACCAACGGTAAGAAACAGGAACAAGTTACAGAAACAAGGCAATTATGAGGCTATTTAAAGTCATTCACCTAAAGTAAATGGCATAATAAGACTGAATGCATACTCAATAAGCTATTAAGCACAACCAAATCAAAGAGATCTTGTATTGAGCATGTCATAAACTTTGAATCCAAATTGCATAACCAAACTCAGGAACTCAAGCCTAACATCAGCTAGGCTCCCAGACCATTTGTGCCAAGGTTTAGGATCAACACCATAATCACATTGTAAAGGCCTTTCACCCTAACTAGGACCTTATTAGATGAAATGAGATGAGATTAGTGACTAGGCGTACCGTAGGAAATGTCAGTCTGATACAGAAAGTGAAGAACTTGCCAATATAATAAGAGACAACAACCAGTGGAACAGCTGTTGCATCAATAGAGCTAGGAAGTATGACTACAGTGGTCATAAAACGTACAAAAAAAGGGTCAGTAGAAAATTTCAGTTTTTCATATATTTGATTCCCTGCACTTCCTTAACTGGATATGAACTTGCACGGATTTGGTGGGAGTCTTTTATTTATTTATTTTAATTTCATTCGTTATCTTGAGTACCCATGGCAAAGGGGGTCAGTTTATCTGGAGAATTAAGAAAGTTGATGGTGTCTGTGTAGCTCAGCTCTGCATAAACAAAGACATATTGACCAACACCATGCAAGAGTTGACACGTCCTAACTGCCAGATACATGTCTAATACTTCTAATGGAATAATCCTGTCTTATTTAAAAAAATAATAAAAAATAAAACCTTCTCAATCTCATACATTTAGCAAATAGTTAAGTTATAATCAAATAGATATCAAATGCATTAATTGCTCTAGACACTTCACTTCTAAGAGTTCTTGAATATTTTGGGTTTAAGTAAATCTCATCCACGCTTACTTTTGAATCATCAAAATAAAAACAACAAAAGTCATTTATAGATTACAAAATGCATTATTGCTGAACAAGATTATATCCCCTCAGATAGATCTGTAACCATCCCTTGCATGCAAGGGGCAACCAGAAAATTTGTATCGAGAGGCGAAATAAAATATGCATTAGAAATAGTTTCTGGGATGGATGTTATATTTTTTAGTAGCGCAAACAACATTTGCCATTATAATTTTTGAAATTACACGCATAAAATTTTTCTCTTAAAATTTCAGAGGCGAAGAGCAGCAGTCCCCTTCCCTTGCCTGCGTTGTATTCTGCTTCAAAGATTAGTTTTTTGTCCGGTACAACTCAAAATGACCAAACAGGTTAAGATACCTTTTTTCAGCAATACGTGGGGTCTAGACCTACTATAAAAGATGCAAGAAAACACAAGCCTATTTGAACCCCAAAAGAAATTCCATGGTATAGATTCATTGATCATGAGATTCCAAGCACGAGCAAATTCGAGATTTTCAAGACGAAATGAAGAAATCACCTTGGCTTCGCGATGAAGAGGAGTTGCGGCCATCAAGCAAATAATGGTGGAGCAATTGGGATTGGCAATTAAAGCACCTTTTTTGCCAGCACCAAGCCTAATATGACTCATAGCATGAGGATTCACTTCAGGAATCACAAGAGGCACATTCTCTTCCATCCTAAAAGCCGAGCTATTGTCCACCACAATCGTTCCTTTCTCCACCGCAATCGGCCCGAACTCTTTGCTAATCGAACCACCCGCACTGAACAGCGCGATGTCTATTCCCTCGAAGCTGTTTGCCGTCAGCTCTTCGATCGTATACTCACTCCCTTCGAATGTCTGTTTCTTGCCCGCAGACCGTTTGCTGGCCAGCATCTTGATGCTCCGGTATGGGAAATCTCGGTCGGAAAGGACGGAGAGGAATTCCTGTCCGACGGCGCCGGTAACTCCGACGACAGCCAGGGAGGGCCCACCTTCGCGGAGAGACATTTTCACTCTGGTGGTAGTTTTCGACGGGGCTAAGATTTTGGAGGTGTAGAGACGGGAGATGGAGGCGGCGTCGCCGAGGAAGTGGTGGCGGCTGACGGCGGCGGAATTCATTCTCTAGAGACGGAGTGAAACGAGTATGAGGATTTGTTTTCGTTTGTGTTTGTAGGGTTTTGGGGTGAGAAATGGGAACAATGAGAAATTGAGGGGGCGGGGGAAATGGTTTTAATTGGTGCGTATTTTGTTTGGGTGGGTCAGAGTCAGCTGTCTGAATTCTATGATTTAGTCTGACACGTTAGGTGCGGTGGGGTTTGATTTCCCATGTTAACAGAATTGTCCAATCACGCAATTTCCACATTCCACTGCAAAACAGCGCTCTTGTTTTCTACATGTGCCGCCGTAACGAAATCCCGATTCCTTATTTAAAAGAGTCGGAAGCCAAGCTTAAAGCAGCGATTCTAATTATGATTCCAGAATTGTTGATTCAGATTTTAATTCTTAATATAAATAGTTTAATTTTAATGATTTTAGTTTCCATTTAAAAAAATATATATATATTAATAAAAAAGATAGAGGAAGAGTTTTGAATTTAAAATTTTGTTTCTAAAAATTGAGCTGTTTATATATTCTCATGAGATATAAAATGTATAAATGTATAATAAAATAAAATTAATGTAATGTATATAATATGTATATATATATATATATAATAGTAAGGGTATTAGTTATTTGTGAGAAATTGAGGATGTGAGTACGAGAGAATGCTAAAAGAATTGAGAGAATAGAGGAAGAAATAGAAAATTTGATTTTGGTGGGGGAAAAAAAAGGAATGTAAGGCATTTATATTATAATTTAACATTTAAATTTTGAAATTTATGATTTATCCCTTTGAGCCTGAAATTTGAAATTTTAAATTTCTTTAAACTAATTAAATGGCTGCTCAGTCCGTCCAACACCGGCCAACACTGCACGCAGCAGCGAGAAAGCAACTTTGCTGCTGGCTGCTGCACGAAGCCATGCAAGAAGCAGCTGTAGTTGCTGCTGATGCACGGCAGCAGCCCACAAACTCAAGAAGGAAAAATTATTTTAAAAATCACAGGTTCAAACCGAAACCATAAGTTTTTAATTTTTCAAAATAAAATAGTGAAATCGAATTTGTTGGATTTATTCTAACAAAATTAAATACAAACATATAAAAAGAAATTGTGCCTCTAAATTGCCGTTGATTACCACTCAAATATTCCAAATCAGTTATAGTATTAATTATGAAAAATCAAACTAACACTTTTCTCATAACATGACACTCCAAATCCAAGTGATTGAGTATAAATGATACCCAATAATTTTTCTCTTTAAGAAAAATTATTTTCTTATAATATTTCATTCAAAGTGTGTACTTTTGTATGATGTTAGGTCGTGTTCTACCGTATTCACATAATTTTCTCAATTTGGAAAATTAGGAGTAGAACAGAGAGGGAATAGTTAACTCCTCTTAATCGTTCCCTCTAATCTCTTTTATTATTTAAATTTAAATTTTAAATTCAAATGTTCTTATGGATATAATTTCATTCATCCCCTACTTGTACATAATAGGCATTTTATATCTATCTTACTATCACAATTCATGTGATCTTAGACATCACTCCTATGGACTTTCATACGAAATCATGTGTCGTGTGACCGATAACTACACCTGCAAGTAAAAACTTTCGGCGCACTCGTTAAAGTGATCGTGAAGTCAAGATTAGTTTAAAAATTCACTGTACTTCAAAGTCAATATATTCCATCCGTCAAATTACTTTACTCATTAAAAGTAATTCTCAAATAATTGTTCAATCATGTATTCACTATTATGTTTACATTGCAATACAGACAAACATACTAGACTAGCGGTGAATACAATAATATAGATATAATGTCTATTGGTCATCTTTTTCCCTACTAGAATCTCTCCATTTTAATTCAATTGTTTTCCTAGACATATCTCGTTGGCTTTGTTTATCTTGAAGGTTATTGGTAATCACACTAAAGTAATATACACTAAACCAAGATATAAAGAAATAGTAGAAAATAATAAGGGCACACATATAAGCCCACCATTAGATTTAGGTTCTCACACAGTGGGGTAAGGGGATTAATAAAATACATCGTCTCAAAATAATATCATTCTTACTAATCTTGGTCGTATATCATACATAATATGAATCACGTGCGATGGTGTCAATCATCTATTTCTCAAAAGGGTAAGTATTAGATTTCTCTAATACCGTACAAATTTGGACTCAATCTACACATAAAACTTATCAGAAATCTCAGTAAAAGTATCTCAGAGACAACATCTCAAAATACATGTGAATTTTGAGATCTCAAACCTAAGTTTTTATAGACTACATGGATTGTGGGTCTATCTATGTCGGTATATGTGCCTATCACTTCATCCTGAACACATATCAGTGCGATTTTTGTTTTAAGTATGGTCACACTCAAAACCTTTTACATTTAGAAATTGTCTCATCTACGCTCACTTAGAGCTATAGGTGGTTACTCATATGAAAGAGTCTACTTTACTTGCCTGATATTTTTTGCTCAAAACATATCTCATTATGTAATCATAGAAATAATAAGTGCAATAGCAAATAAAATAACATAAAAAATGATTGAATAATATACATATTATCATTAATAATAAGCATCAAGTCATTAGTACAATACATATGAAAAATGTCTAAAAACTACGCAAACCCAACGACTCTATATGTCTCACTAAAAAGTCTCACACAATGGATTTAGTAACGGGTCAACTACCATATTATATGTAGATATATACTTTATCGTCACTTCTCCCTTACTGATGATGTCTCTCACGTAATTATATCTGGTATTATTGTGTTTGATCATACAATGATACTTAGGGTCTCTTATGTAGATAATGGCAGCTTGATTCTCACAGTAGACAATCAATGGCCTACCACAATTTGTTACAACCCCCAAGTCATTCAGGAATCTTTTGAATCAAATACCCTACTGAACTGCTGCTGAGCATGCAACAAACTCAACCTCCATCGTGGATAACGATATATGGGTTTACTTTTTGCTACTCTATAATATGGCGCTATTGCGAAGCAAGAAAACAAAACCTAATGTCGATTTGTAATCATCCAGATCACTTCCTCAATCGACATCTAAATATCTAACCAAATGTAAATCACCTCCTTCATAAAACAAGGAAAGTTTGCAGTTCTTTTTAGATATCTTAAAATCCTATTCATTGCTCTCTAGTGATCCAGTCTAAGATTTGATTGATACCTATTCCCTAAATCGACTGCATAACAAATATTTAGACGCGTACACAGTATTGCATACACAAGGCTACCCACTACACTAGCATAAGTCACTCTTTTCATATCCATTATCTCTTTTTGAGTCTTAGGGAACATCTCAAGACTCAAAACTATTACTTCTAGCAACAAAAGTATCTATGGTTTTACAATCCTTCATTTTGAAGAGCTCAAGAATCTTTTTAATGTAAGGCTTTTGTAAAAGAGTTAATATCCTTTTCGAGCAGTCCCTCTGGATCTTAATTCCAAGAACGATTTTAGTCTCACCTTTATCTTTCATATCAAAACTTGATGATAACCAAGTTTTAATGGTCAACAAATACTCCATGTTTTTCTCAACTAATAATACATTATCCACATATAAGGATAGGATCACAAAAAAATTATCAAAACGTATAACATACATGCAACGATCCTTCTTGATCATTACAAAACCATAAAATATCACCTCATCATGAAATCTCAAATACCACTTCCAGGATGATTGTTTGAGGCCATATATTGACTTTCAAAATCGATAGATCTTATTCTCCTGACTCCATTCAGGAAAGCAGTCTTAACGTATATATGATATAATTTAAATCTATATATGTGATAATAACTAAAAGTAAATAGATCGAGATAAATTTAACTATCGGGGAGAAGGTCTTCTCGTAGTCCACGCTCTTTATTTGTGTGTAACCCTTGGCTATCAAATAGGTTTTATAACTCTCAATCGACTCATTAGCTTTTTTTTTTTAACCTTGAGAACCCACTTATTGCCAACAATATTTCTACCCTCAAGTAAAACAATCAATTCCCAGACTTCATTGATTTTTATTGAGTTCATTTCTTCTTCCATGGCCTTTAGCCATTGACCTTTTCTAGACCTGTAAGAGCTTCTTAGATTGTCTTACGTTTTTTATCATCCTCAAAAGTAACTATGAGAACCTCTCCTTCAATCGAAAAGTGACTTTTTGGTATGCTTTCACAACTACTCCTATGAAGAAGATTAGGTGGAAGCTTTTTAGCTTTAATAGACTACTCCCACTAGGATCAGGATCCCTATCTAGTCATTGAATCTCCCCACTGGGCTCAGTTGACCTACTAGACTCATCTATCTCATAAAAGATAAAGTTCCTTTTGATTTTACATCTCTTAGGGAAATCATTTTCATGGAATGTGACATCACGAGATTCAGTCTCTGTAATAGCGTCGTCTATATGTTCACCTATGAACGCATTCCTATTGGAGTATTCTTAGTATTTAATAAAGATACACTTCTTTTCTTATAGGCCTAACTTGTCATGTGGGTGCGAGAAATTATGAATATATCTAGCAGATCCCCAATGTCTCAAATAACTAAGGTCAGACTTTTTTCTATCCATAGCTCAAATGGGGTACTCGTTACAAATTTCGATGGAACACAGTTAAGGACATAGGCTGCAGACAGCAAAGCATCTCCCCAATAGGACATAGACAAATTCGCATGTACCATCTTAAACCTAACCATCTCCACTACTCCATTCTACTGAGGGATAGCATCAATAGTCAACTGTTTGGTGATACCCTTTTCAAAATAGAGCTCTTTAAAACAATTCAAATAAATACTTGTGCCCTCGATAGATTCTGAGAGATTTAATTCTCATGTCTAATTAATTTTCTACCTCACTCATAAGCCTCTTGAAACATTCTATTGCTTCAGACTTATACGAGATTAAATAGATATAACCGAAATGTGTGTAATCATCAATGAACGTTATAAAATATACAACTTCATTTCTAACTCTCACATTCATTGGATTCGAATATCAAAATGGACCAATTATAATGGAATTTCAACTCTCATAACCTTACCAAATGATTTTATTGCAATTTTACCAGCAAAACAAAATTCACATATGAACAACTAAATCTTGGTTAGCGGTCTTAAAAGACTATTCACTGCTAACCGGTTCATCATCTTTTACCTTATGTGTCTCCGTCTAGAATGTCATACATTCACATCATCTACTCTATGATGCTAAGGTAATAAACAAATCACAAGATGCATTATTAACAAAAAACACAAAATCTAATGTATACAATAGAGCTATTGTGCGAACTGAGTTGAGTTCGAGTCAGTCGTGAGCCGCTCAATCAAAGACTCAAGTCTATTCTATTTTGATCGAACTCAAAATGAGTTCGAGTAATAGAATTTTAGACTCGAAAACTTATCGAATAGTTTGGTAACATATATATTATATATTATTATAATATAAAAAATTAAATTAAATGGAATATATTAATAAAATTGAGTTTTTGAGTCAATTTCGATCTCATTAAATTATAAACGAGTTTAGTTCGAGTCATATAATTACTATTCGTCAAATTTTAGTTTGAATTCAAGTATCATTAAAAAATTTGAGTTCGAGTTACGCAATTTCGATATCACGATTTTGAGCAAATATACCTTAATCGAGTGTTGTATATAATACAAGAAAATGTCATTCTCATAAGAATATTTTATACTAACAACTATGAATTACACTATCTGTAACGTCGACTCTGCGGTGCCGAAATTTTGTACTATCGTTCCTAAATTAAATAAAATATTCTTCAATTTATATATATGAGAAATTTTTAATTTTATTGATTTTCGATTTTTGGGTTTTAAATTTAATTTTTGGTATATTTTAAATACCGTTTCTGGGATTTGTAAAATAAAGTTAGTATACAAATATATATATATGTAAATAATTATTTATTTATTAATTTATTTATTTACTCAATTAGCTATTTATAAAATCTATTTATATAAAAATATATATATAAATAATAACAATAACAATAATAATAATAATAATAATAATAATAATAATAATAATAATAATAATAATATTAATAATATAAAAAAAAAATCGGAATTAGGGCTTAGCCCTAATTTCCTTCCCTCTTCCCCTCTCCTCTCTCCCTTTCCCGCAACCCTTCGTCTCCCTCTCCCGCGCGACTCTCCCACCGCCGCCGCCCTCCGCTGCTGCGGCTGCTGTCTCCCTCTGCCGTTTTCGCCACCACCCACGGCCACCCGCAACCGCCATCCAACCACCGATCACTTCTCCCTCCATCTCCCCCTTGGTCTCACTCTCTATCGCTCTCTTTCCCTCTCTATCCCTCGCGGTCTCGCGATTCACTCTTTCCATTTCACTCTCTATCTCTCTGTTTCTCCCTATCTCTCTTCCTGCTCGTGTGACTGCTCGCGAGACAGCCCTAGGTGCGCGAGACCCCGCGCGAGACAGTTCCTGCATGTGCGACTACCGCGCGACTGCCCCTGCACGGGTGCGATTGCAACGCGACTTTCCTTGTGCACGCGCGACAACTCCTAGCGCCCCCTTTCTTCTGCGCGCGACTGCAACCCACTTTCACTGCAAAGGTAAGATCAAACCCTAACCCTAATTCTAGGGTTTCAAATCTTCTTAGGAATTAAGTTTAGATTTCTGAAATTAATGCAAATTGGAACTTTTGCAGGCTTTGGAATGGACTGAGGAGGCGTTCGATTTAGGCTGCAAATTGTGGAATCCTAGGTGAGAGGGATTTCTAAATGCATTCAATAACTGATTTAGTTTAGGTTGAATGTAGGATGAGAAACTTTATATGTGAATTGAAAATGAGTTGAATTCGTAAGAAATACGTTATTATTGGAAGTTTGTATGAAATGATTGAATTTAGGTCTAGGGTTTGATGTAAATTGGACTGCGAAGCATGTTAAAATGTTGTAGATAGTATTAGAGTTTTATTTGATTGATTTGCGTAGTTTTCCTTGGGATTGAATTGAAATTGGCATGAATTAAATTAGGATTATGTAAATTCGGGAGAAATTGATAAAATTGAGGAATATTGTAAATTTAAAGTCGTTGGTGAGTTGAAATGATTTCTCTTAGAGTTTAATTTGACGTATGCATGAAAACAGTTGGAAATTGGGATTTAAGTTTAAGGATTGATGCGTTGTTTTATATTATAGTTTGTTTTGCATATAGGAAATCAAGATACAATTTTCGTATTATGAAAATAGGCTTCAATACCTTTAAAATGACATATGGTTTGAAGGAATCGGATGAGAATTGAAAAGTGTATGATTTTTCAAAGGATTTTTCCAATTTGTAGAAAATTTATTTATTTGAGATTGGTTTTCGATTTTGAATGGTTTTAGGTGTTTGAATTTAGATTGGTTTGGATTTTGTTATTTATTTATAAATGGAATGAAATTGATTACATTGGAATACATTTATAAATTGAAGAATTTAGGGTTTGTACGAATTTAAGGAAAATGATAAATCCTGAAAATAGTCGGAAAATTGATGAAATTGATGATTTGATTTAGGTTGACCTTCTTAGAGACTCGAGGAGTCGAGTTTGGTTTGAATCGTGGTATTATTGGGGAGTGCACTACCCTCCCCCATACTGTGAGTGGGACTACGACATCTACTATTGATTGATAAACCATGTTTTACCGATTTTCAAATGACATGATTTCTATACGTGTGAAAATTGAATCTTTGGATTTTGATAAGTATATGTACATATTTTTGTGACCATTGGAGTGTCCCAACTGTGATTTTATTGATATGCATCAATGAGTTTGATAACTGAATATTGTGCCACCCTTTTGATATATTGACATGTTTTAAATGCTTCCACTTGCATTGGCACATGATTTGAATGGATTTATATGTACCATTTGGGCTGTATGCCCGACTGATATTATTATACGATGAATGGGGCTATATGCCCGGCCGAAATGGTGTTGGGATGCATGGGGCCACGTGCCCGGCTGATTTGATATTGTTCTGTAGCTACGAAGGACGTCTGGTAGCGGCACCCCTTGTGTTCGGATACGCTTCGGCTGAAGGTATCCACCAGATTGTCGTGTGTATGGTTGTCCCAGGTTGAACCCTCATCGGAGGAGGACGTGAGTTGTATCTGTCTAGCACTGGGCGGGGGCATCATACACGGCTGACTATTTATACGTATATGATTATTATTATTATTATTATTATTATTTACAGGCTAGTTGGAGTAGCCTGTGGCCAACATTGGGGTAGAGAGCCATTTTTGACATTTGCATTGTGAAAACCCCCAATGTGCCCGTTCTTGGTCGAGGTAGACCATTGTTGGGGTTGTTTATTCGGCCGCTCTTCTCATGTGATTTGATACATAGATGGATGCATATGTTATTTTGTGATGTGTGTCTTGAGATATGTTTAAAACTGCACGCTGTTTTCATATACCCGATATTATATTACATGCTTTGACACTCCAAGTTCACACTTGATATTGATAGCACGATGTCCTTCCCCTCACTTGCTGAGTATCCTCCCATAGATACTCACCCCTCTTCTTTCCCTCCCCAGACAGGATTATGATGCTTGGGCAACGCATTTGGTTCTAGAGGATTTGATAGCTTGTTGACAGATTTGGTTATTCTGGACGGTGAGGTTTTAAGTTTAAGTTGAAACTTGAATTACGTATTATATTTTCGACCCTGCGAGGTCTTATTGAGGTCCGTAGTTGGCCGTGTATTTATTTTGGGATGACTGTATAATTTATGTATGTTTATTTGCGAAACTCTCATATTTCATTTGCATTGAGGCAATTGTATGTATTTGAGTAATACTTGGGAAAATTATTGTAAATTGTATAAAAACTTAGACCCGTTCTGTGTGGCGGCTGTTCATGCTCTAGTTGGGCATGACAGTAGAGGTCTGTGGCTAGGACTGTTGTTGATTTGTTAGCCTTGCGTTGTGTGGATGTCGGTTGTGAGAGTTGGTGGATTGTTTTAAGGCCAGGATGGTCATTTGTGTAATGTACATGATGATTTTAAATTTATACAGGTTTATTGTACATGAGAGACCTCCGATTTATGAGGAGGTTCTGTTCGATTTTCTGTAGAAATACAGCCGGCATCCAGGGCAACGGGCGGCTGTTCACGATTCCCGGTTCGAGGCGTGACACTATCTAAATTAGACAAATAAAATTTAATAATAAAGATATTAAAAATCAAGAAAATATTAAAAACTTGAATTAATGAATAAAAACTCTAGGATGTCAACTCATTTGTTATCAATCTTTCACCTG
The DNA here is from genome assembly GCA_037126225.1 of Dillenia turbinata. Taxonomy (NCBI): domain Eukaryota; kingdom Viridiplantae; phylum Streptophyta; class Magnoliopsida; order Dilleniales; family Dilleniaceae; genus Dillenia; species Dillenia turbinata. Next base: position 12,562,433 of record JBAMMX010000019.1, read on the forward strand.
GCCAAATCTTTTCAATTCCCTTAAAGTTATTGACTAAAGAATCATTATTGATGATGACAGATTTTTCTAAATTAAATTCATCTAATGGTCATACAATGAATCCCTAATTCAACTGACCAAAACTCAATGGTCAATTAATTTTGATCAGATCGAATCGCATTAAGTCCTATGAAATATCTGTAATTTAATATTTCTCTTAAAACCCCACATATAGAATTAATCATCTGTTGATCTCATAACTCTATATGGACTTTATTATATTTGACTAATCTCTAGTAATTATATTAGTCATGCATACATTCGATCTCAAATCATATAAAGTGTAACGTTTTGAAGCATTAAGATCAAAAATAAAGTCTCATCAAATAATAATTAAGTCAATAAAAATTTAAATAAAAAAAATAAATCAAATCATATTATTAATCAAATAACAGAATCTATCGAGTTTTAAGAACAAGAAAACTAGCTAAGCTTAACAAAGAAAATAAAACCCTAAAACTTGTGTGGAAAAAGTCATAGGGGAAGAGGAATGAATGCCCTAGAGGTTTGTCTCTTATTTATAGAATTAAAATCCTAGATCAACAAGAATTTGTGAGTTCTTAGAAACTTGGTTTATTTGGTAACTTATTCTTGATAAATTTTATCTTCTTACTTTCCCAAAATTTGGAAATTTCATCTTTATCTTGATTTTCAACACTATAGAAACTTTTTTCCAAATTTTGAATACGTTCTGATCCGAATTAACTTCTAGATTCTTTATAAGATTTGTAGACTCAAAGTCTTCTTTCCAACATGACATGAATCAATTCAATTAGATATCAGAGTAAAAAGTTATGCTCAAAATACTAACAGCTGTCTGTCTAGTCCGATTTCTTTAAATAAGCCCAAAAATTGCCTAAAACAAAATCCTCGAAATTAATTAATGCTATATCATAAAATAAAGTTTAAAATTGTTTTAAAAATCATAAATAAAGTTTAAAATAAAATAATTCAACTGTATTAAAATATTACTATCAAATACCACACACTTAAATATTTGTTTGTCCTCAAGCAAGTACAAATTTTCTCCAAAACTAATTTAACCTCCCAAGTCCCTAACCATACATTTGATAAGTTCAAACCAGAATTACAATCAAGACAACTAATATTTCGTGACATTCAGCACTAGAGAAAACTATTACATCTATAGTCTTATCGAAATCAAGAACAACACAAAATTCATCCATCCTCATAATTGATTCACTCAATAAAATAAAGAAAACTAAGATTCAACTATTCAAAACACTCAATTTTATGAAATGGGTAAGTCTATCACTCAAATCAATATAATAAAATGACATTACTATAAATTTGCTAATATATCAAATCTCCATCACTCAAATATAGAAATCCATACATCAATTAAAAGATCTTTTATTTGATTATAATGGAGTTAAGGTTAAGGGTAAGATAAGTACGTAAAAATATTGGGTTAAAATAATTAATTAAAAATATTTAAGTATCCAGATATAGCATTGTTTACATCAAACAAAGAAAATGCTAACTTCCATAATTTTGAATCCTAAAATATATAACACTCTGACTATGAATATGTAATATGCTATATCAATTATTCAAAACAAAGAATAATATAATAAAACTCCACTATAAGAGTGAACAATATTAAAAATGAAAATGCTTTCCTCAATTTTTTCTTTTCTTTTCTTTTCTTTTTTTCTTTCTTTTCCTTTTTTTCTCCAACCAGCACCATTTCTTTCTCTCTCTTTTTTCTTTTTTTTTTCAATTTTTTTTTGTATTTTTCTTGTTTTAATCATAACTCAACATGATAATGACTAAAAAATATATATATAAAACTCCTATAAATAAGAAAAAACATAATGTCTAAAAATACAATGTCATGCTATCAACTATAAATATATTAGCAAATTTGGGATCAAAATCTGAAATTAGAAAAAAAATATAGGTTATAGGATACATTATGCAATTAATATATGACAAAAAAGGTTTAGACTCAAAAGCCAAAAGTATATAAATTTAGATGTCTTAATTACTTTGGTGCATGAAAATAAAAATAAAAATGTGATCTCAAAATATATAACAAATCAAGTTTTAGAATGACCAAACTATATATGATATACGTTTAATAAGAAAAAATAAGATTAATAAATTATTCTCTAAGGCTCAATCCTCACTTAGGAAATCTTTATGCCAAATTTTCCATGTCTATCTTTCAAACAACCATAAAAAGATAAATAGGTAATCATTTATCAAATAATCATTAATACCAATCATCTCTCATGCAACCTAATTCAAAACAAGTAACATACAAATACTAGAAAACTCAAGAAAATTTTATTAGTATGAAAAAAAATTGGCAAAAACTCAAAAAATTTTTCTTTTTCAAAAATTTTTATGTTTCTTTCAAAAATTTTAAAAAAAATAAAAAAAAACCAATATGTAATATCTCCCGCACTTAAACCAAACATTATATGCAATGAAAAAAAATGAAATAAAAGAAAAGAGAACAGAAAACTTCTTTAATAAAGTAGATAAATTTACAGCCTTTTTTTCAGCAACTTCTTCACCCTCATAGATCTTGACATTGTATCCATTCATTGCATCTTGTTATACCTTTATCCTTTTCTTATCAATTTCTACATTCTCATATGTCTTGTTCTGCCCTTTTAATTGCAACTTCATTTCCTTTCTTGCATCGATGCTCCTTTTCGATCAAAATTCACCTAAATTCACACCCAAAAAAAAAAATATACATCAACATAGTCAATGTCTAGCAAGTCATGATTTACATGCAACGAATTAATAATATAATTTTCAAGAGGATCAATAAAATAGAAGACATTCAAATCATGCTCAACAATCCTCTCAATGCAATCAACTCTGAAAACTTCTTGCTCCTCAAAATTTTTTATGAAATGAAAAATATTAAACTCAATTTTTTCATTATTTAATCTCAAAATTAAATTTCCACAAGAAACATGCTCATACAGTGGTAAGGAAAGGTCTGTCTAGAATCAAAAAATGCTCTCATCATCATCCATATCCAAAACAACAAAGTCAATAGGAAAAAATGAATTTGTCAACTTTAATCAAAATATTCTCAACAATGCCTTTTGGAGACTTAACACTCCTATCAGCTAATTGCAAATAAATATTGGTAGATCGACACTCCCTTAACCCTAACTTCAAGAATGTAGAATATGACATAATATTAACACCAGCACCCAAATCATATAAAACGTCAAAAAAATCAAAAAGACCAATGGTGCAAGGGATAAAAAAACTCTCTAGATCCTTAAATTTCGGTGGTATCTTCGTTTGTAGGATTGCAGAACACTTCTCCGTAAACTTGATCGTCAAAACCTCATCTAACTTCCTCTTGTTTGTGATTACGTCCTTCAAGAATTTCTTATAGCTCGACATCTATTTGATAGCATCCAAAAGAGGAATGTTAATATGCAATTTCTTAAAATTTTCTAAAATCTTTTCAAATTGTTTTTTGCATTATCACGCAACAAACATCCAGGAAAAGGAACATGGGGCTTACACTCCCTCAAAGCAAAGAACTTCCCCATTTTAGATCTAGTGCCATGGACCCCTCACTTGTAGGTTGTTTGATCTTTGTTTTAGCCTTTTATTTGTTCTGTTCTTTGGTCTCTTGTCCATCCTCTAACCGAATCAGCTCCTCTTGTAGTTGCTTCCCACTCCTCAATGAAACTACCATGGTTTGCTCTCTAGGACTATTTTTAGTATCACTCAGCAATCTACCTAGCACACGAGGATGAAAGGCGTTAGTCAATTGACGAATCTTATTTTCAAGCTTCTAAAACCTTTCATTTGTTGCTATTACCAAACATTCAATTGCGATCTCCCATGATGCCTACTCTCCCTTAGCTGTTGATTTCCCAAATTAAAGTTTTGTGGATTGTTTGGTCGTGGTGGTGCTCCTTAACTCTATAAAAAGTTGGAGTGATTCTTCCATCCAGGATTATATGTGTTGGAGTAGGGGTTATTCTGAGATCTGCCAAAGTTCGAAACATAGTTTGCTTGTTGCACTTGCGGATACTCAAAAGACATATGAGTAGAATCATCACACGAATCACAATACAATACCTAATTATTCCTGGCATTGGTTTGATTAGTTTTCATAGCATTGATCAATAAATCAATTTTAGCATTAAGCATTGTTAAAGTATCGACCTCATGCACACTAGTTTTTTGTCTAGGGATCTCACATTCATTAGACCAATCATACTGATTTGAGACCATACATCAAATAATGCACATATTTCATCACATGACTTTCTCATGAAAGCACTCCTTGCAGCCACATCAATGATAATTTTAACAAAATTTAAAAGACCTCTATAAAAAGTTTGCAAAATCAACTAGTTAGGTATACTATGATATGGGAACCTCCTAATCCAATCCTTAAATCGTTCTAAGTATAATATAAAGATTCATTTTCAAACTGCCTACAACTAATAATATCATTATGTAGTTCAGTCATCTTATCAGGTGGAAAACATTTTGCCAGAAATGTTTGAGAAAGATTTTCTCAATTAGTAAAGTAATTGTAGGGAAAGAGTTAAGTCATATTTTTGTCTTTCCCCTTAGAGAGAAAGGAAACAACCTTAACCTTACAGCATTGGGGCTGACTCTATTCAGTTTGATCGTATCACTGATTTTCATGAAGTTTTTCAAATGGTTGTTTGGATCTTCATAAGTTTCTCCACCAAACTGATCTACCTAAACCAAGCCAATAAGACTCGACTTCAACTCGAAATTGTTTGCCTCCATATTGGGTTGTGTGATGCTAGTTTGAATGTCTTAAAGTCTAAACATTGAGTACTCCCCCATTGCTCTATTCTCATGAACCATTGCTTCTTCCTTAACTTTCCTAACCTGTTTACAAGTGGTTCATAAAGTCCTCTCTATCTCAAGATTAAACTCAGCTAGGTTAAAAGTTTTCGATCGCAACATACACTGTATCAACACAGAAAAGAGCCCAAAATTCGATTTTCAAAATAGTCTACAAGAACCACTCAAGAAAATCTATGTTAACTATATAAAAATAGAAATCATGAATAAATAGAAAAATAATGCCAAAAAAAGACCCAAGAAGACAATTGGAAAACCTTAAAAATCAAGAAAAAAATCCAGAAAAATGGAAAAACCTATGAAAATGATGGAATTTGACCAAAATAGGGTGGTGCCCATAGCTAAGCAACTAGTTTTGCTCAGTAGGCCAAAATTCTTCAGAATAAATGGTCGCTTAACCCTAGAACCTAAACTATTTTTCGGACCGTAGAAATTTCTTACCAAATCCAAACCAAATCTAAACCCTAAATAGTGACTGTGTAACTCTACCAAGAAATATGAACAAGAAAATAACAAAAAATATAAAAGACAATGTCTAATCTCAAATAAAATTATTTGGATTGATATACAAGAATATCCCAAACAACGGTACAAGAATATTCCCAACAACAGTACCCAAAACTTGGTATGCGATTTTGATATCACGATTTCAGACAAATATATCATAGTCAAGTGTTGTGTGTAGTGCTAGCAAGTATTATTCCCATGAGAATATTTTATACTGCTAACTATGAATTACCCTATCGAAGTTAGACAAAACAAATCACAATAATAAAGATATTAAAATCAAGAAAATATTAAAAAACTTGAATCGATGAATAAAAACACTAGAACATTAACTTCATCTGTTTTTAATCTTTCACATGGCCAAATCTTTCCATTTCCCTTAAATTTATTGACTAAAAAATTATTGCTGATGATGACAGATTTCCTTAAATTAGATTCGCCCAATGGTCATGCAATAAATACCTAATTCGACTAATCAAAACCCAATGATTATGTAATTTTGATTTGATTAAATTACATTAAGTTCTATGGAATATCTGTTGTCCCGTCCGATCCTCGATCCGAGACCGTGAACAGTCGCCCGTTATCTCATATGCTGCCACCACTCAACACGCATACCGTGACAACGAAGGCTAACACCAATACCTATATAAGACATGTTTTCCTTAAAATATCATTTTCCCAAGTAAAGAAGATAAAATGCAAGACATTTGCCTCAATACATAAGTATACAACACATTTGAGAGTTTTAATTACATTACACAATATAATTATAGTCATCCCAATAAATATATACAATGGTCATTTTATAGACCTCAAATGTACATCATCATTATCAAATACATCACTGCGGAAGAGTAGTTAGTACCATACCCAATGCCCAACGTCTCTAACATAGATCAAGTGTGTCGATCAGTCACTCGACACGTTTCCCTATCCAATTCTATAACTATCATCAAGGAAAAGTGAGGGGTGAGTATTATGGAAAAATACTCAGTGAGTGAGGGGATTGAGAATATGTTCTCAATCGAAAGTGTGAGCATGGAGTGTCAAAGTATACATTCAAATCCATAATGATATTAAAACCAAGTATGTCATTTCTGAAAATCAAGTGAACACATATCACACATCATAGTATCAAAGTATGTATCCATTCACATTTCCGAAATCATTTAGAGTTTGCCAATAAAACAACCCCAGCAGTGGTCTACCTCAACTAATGATGGGCGCGTTGGGGGTTTTTCATATGCAAGTATGTAAAATTAGCTCTCTATCCCAACGTTGGCCATAGGCTTCACCAAGTGCTAGATAGTGGCATAACACATGTCCTCCCCACATTTGGTTCAATCAGTTAGCCCGTGTCTACACGTATACCTCGCAAATCGTGTATAGTACCTCACTCGGAGTTAAACTGTGGCGTAACACACGTCCTCCCCAAATTTGGTTCATCCGAGCGCAACTATACATATGACGTTTGCGGATACCTCTGGTCGAAGTATATCCGAACATAATGGGTGCCTCTACAAACGCCCTTTGTAGCTACGAAATCCATCAATAATATCATTATATCATCATATCCGTCAATGCCATGGACTCTCAATCCAATTGTCAAATCAATATCCATCAAATGTGCCAAAATTCATAGTCATATCAGAAATCATATTTCAAAGTTTTAAAACAAGGCACGATATCATATCATCACAAATCATGGATGCATATTATATGAATCAAATCATTGGAGACACTCCATTAATCACAAAAGCAATATTTACAAAACATAGTCAAAATCATATGCCTTCACACAAGTCAAGAAATATGTCATTTGAAAAGCTGTAAAACATGAGTTTTTGTTCAATTGAAGATATAGTATCAAAATCTCACTCACTGTATACAGGAGGGTACATCACTCCCTAAAATGCTCCACAACAAGCAGAAAGAGCTACCTTCGTTTGATCAACCAATATATCACTACAATTGTAATACATATAACATATATAAGTGTCATGGCATTGAAAAGTTCAATGTTATATTTTATTATTATTTTTTTTAACTAATCCTTGATCTAGGATTAAAGTCTAGGGTATCATAACTAGGCTCCCAATGTGTACATACATCGTTTCCCCTTTCGATTGCCAAATAACAACTTCAATTTCACATTACCAAATGTACATAATTCAAACCAACCAATGTCACTCTAATTCACCAAAGTCATCATTTTCAATTTCACCATACACATATTTATACCTTAAAAGTTTCATAACCACTCATTTTCCAATCCCTTCAACACAACAACACAACACACCATACATTGATCATATATGCACATACACATATTCTCCACTCTTTTTGCCCTAATTTCGCATACATAAAATCAACAACTCACCATAAAATTCTGCACACTTTCTTACTCTCTTTCCTCACATTTCACTACACAATTTACATAAAAATGATCTCCTTTTCAATTACTATTAGTGTAGAAATTTCTGTACTCTTTCCTTCCTCATTTCAATCATCAACACACATACATACGCACCACATTAGTACCAAAATTCAGCACACACACAAGTACATTTAAATTAGGTTTTCAACACTCTAAAACACATCATTCACATCCCAATTGTCGGCCACACAAACTGAATTTTTTCTACACACTTATTCTCACACTTTCTTACCTTTAAAAGTGATCATTTCAAGCTTAAACCAAGCTTTTCATAAGCTGAAATTTTCTGCACTCACTCTAGGGTTTGTTACTTGATTTTTTTTTACCCCTAAACTAAGTTGAAATCAATACATTAATACATTAAATACAATGTTCTCACATTCAAACAAAGTGTAGAATTTTCTTTACCTTAGATTTGATGTCTCAAGACCAAACAAAGCCTTCTCTTCAAAGATCTCTCCTTTCCTCCTTGTTCCTAACTTTGGGTCAACAAAGGGTCACCAAGTTTTACATTTCATTTTGGCTCCAATTCAATATATGTTGTACTAGCGATGGAGAGGAAGCTTTCTTACCTAAAGATGTTGAAAGAAAATTGAAGAAACCATAGATCTCTACACTTGAAGCCCATGGTTTCCATCCTTGGTTCACCAAGCAAATCATCTCCTCTTCTTCTAATTTTTGAATATGTTGGTATACGGATGAAGAGTGTTTGATTTATGCAAAAACATTGAAGGGTTGTTTGAAGAAATCAAGTGTTCTTTCAAGAGATAAGTCACGGTTTTGGAGAAAGAAAGAGAGAAGCTTTTCTTGGTTCTTTCTTGGGCTCACACGAATTTTTGAGAAGAATGGACAGAAGTCTAGGGTTTCCAACTCATTTACTGAACTCACATTTAATCTTGACCATCCATTGTCTTAAAATCAATCCCAACCCTTGAATTTCATTAATTAAAGCAAGACTAGTCTCTCTCCCCCCTCCTCTCTCTCTCCCTCACGTTTCTCTCTCTCTCTCTCTCTCTCTCTCTCTCACTTTCTCAATTTATTAATACCATTTTTACTCTCTACCAATTTTACATTTTTATTAAATGTGCGGATCCCACCATTTTGATCTTAAGGTTCACATTAATATCTATTCTCTTCCAATAAATCTCCACCCTTGGATCAATTCTCCAAAGTCAATAATTTCATTTCCCTTTGATTAGTCTCAAGTTTGAAGAAGTCAATTTGGACTTTTCTTCCTTCTTTGATCCTTGATTTAATCTTCATCAAATCCTCACCATTGAATCAATTTACTAACAAATTTTATTTTTCTTTTTTACTTCTTAAATTCAATAAATAAGTACTAATTATAATTCAATAAAATTAACTTGACCATTCATCTTCCCTTCTCTTATTTTCTTATAAATTTCAAATCCCTTGACAAAAAATTCATTTTGATTCTGAAAATTTTTAGAATTTCACAGTAGGCCCAAAACCTCATATTAAGTCTAATTAAATTTATCTAGTGTCAAAACGTGGGCGTTTAGCCTTGTCAAGAGGTTTTCGTCTCAAATTAGGGTTTCTGGACAACTTTTTCAGAAATCTACAATTTGGATCTACGAAGTAAGATTTATCTATATTTGAAGTTATCATACACTTCTAAGACCATTCCAATTATTATTTGACCCTTAGTAGTCGTTTTGAAAATTTTTAAATCTCCGGCGATTTCAGCCAAAATTTTCAGAAAATGATTTTGTTGGAAAAATTTCTGAGTGAATTTTTGATATTGAAATAAGGAATATTACATATATGTGTGAGGAGAAATACAATACAAATACGCTGAGGTGTCGGTGTTACATCTATAATTTAAGGTTTCTTCTAAAACTCAACACACAGAATTAATCATTTGTCGATCTCATAAACCTATGTGGACTTTATTGTATTAGACTAATCTCCTACAATTATATTGGTCATGAATGCATTCGATCTCAAATCATACAAAGCATAAGTTTAAATATTTTGAAGTATTAAAGGAAAGAAATAAATCAAATCATGTTATTAATTAAAGAGCATAATCCATCTAGTCCTAAGAACAAGTAAACTAACTAAGCATAATAAAGAAATAAAAACCCTAAATTTTGTGTGGAGAAATTCATGGAGGAAAAGGAATGAATGCCCTAGAGGTCTGCCTCTTATTTATAGAACTAAAACCTCTAAATCAAAAAGAATTTATGAGTTCTTTAAAACTTGGTTGATTAGGAGACCTATTCTTAATAAACTTTATCTTCTTGCTCTTCCAAGATTTGGAAACTTCATTTTTATCTTGATTTTCAACACTACAGCAAATTCTTTCCAAATTTTGAATATCTTTTGGTCTGAATTAGCTTTTAGAATCTTCACAAAATTTGTAGGTTCGAATCTTTTTTCCAACCTGATAAGAATCAGCTCAATCAGACATCAGAATAAAAAGTTATACCTAAAATACTAACAACTGTTTGTCCAATCCGATTTCTTTAAATAAGTCAAAAATTACCTAAAACAAAATTCATGAAATTAATTAATGTAATATCAAAAAATAAAGTTTAAAACAGTCATAAAAATCATAAATAAAACATAAAATAAAATAAAATAAAATAATTCAGGTGTATAAAAATATTGTTATCATTTGAGTACAGTGTTATTCGGATCGACTCGACTCGAATACACCACTACATACAAACCATCATAATAAATCTAGATCCTATCATAGAACTATCATAGCTAAAAGATACAGAAGAGTTCTTGAAAGATATAACATATCCCAAGCGATCTACACAAAATACGAAAATCAGATTCTATCAAATATCTAGCGTGTAAAGTACATCATGCAAGTAAAAGGTCCGACCACTTTGCTACTCCAGCTTGCCAGTGTCTATACCCCTCACGATTACAAACGCTCCATTCCTCACATATATTCTCCTTACATGGAGACACAATTGATGAAATTCCACAAATATGCTCTTGTCAGGAGCTGCATGGTCTGTAACTCCTGAGTTTATAATCCATAAAAGAAAGTAATCAATTAACACATTGTTGAACAGACATATATCAAAACATGAATAGAAGAAGAATAATATACCTTTCACTCATTATACTTACAAGTGAAATGACTAAGTTTGCTATAAACATAGCACTTCACCTTAGCTTTGTCTATCGGCTTCTTCTTGTATTGTTGTGTTTTGTTGCTAGGCTTCTCAGATAGGTTTCCCTTACCTCTCTCTCGGTTCTTCCTATCATGTGTCTTTCACTTGTGTTTAGTATTGCGAGAGCCTTTACTCGACTTCTCCGTGAAAACATAATCCAAGAGTGGTCTATTGGCCTCCTAACATTCATCCTCCAACTCACAATGATAACTCATGTTAGCAAAAATATGAATGCTCTCGTTATGAATGAGGTATGTTTTCATGGTTTACCATGAATTAGGCAAGGATTAGATCATTTCTAAAACCTGTAACTCATATAAAATTGACTCATATGTATTCCTTAGCGATGCTATCATATCGATATTTGCATTAAGTGTTGTTTCATAGTATGATTGGGCCATCTTTTATAAGTTATGAACTTATAAGTTAGCATTCTCAGTTTAGGATCTAAACAAGTGCCATAATTTTCTTTCAAAGCGAGCCAAATAGTCTTAGTAGTAGGATACTACTAATACATGGGTATCAGATCATAGTGCATTCTACTGATAAGGATCACCTTAGCTTGGCTATCCTTTTTTTCTTCCATACACGGTAGACCTTGTCATAGTAGTACTGTTCCCGAAATCTACCATTCCATGTATCAAAGCCTCAGTAAGATCTTGCTCTGTGAGAATGAACTGAAACTTCCAGTTTCATATGTCATATTTCTCACCATTCAGATTATCCCCTTGACAAGATCAAATATGACATTTTTTGATAGAGCTATAATGTCTGATATACAAAGAGAGACATTAGTGACTAAATTGATATTTATTCTTTAATATATCAAATTTGTATAACTTCCGAATGAAAAAATATAAGATGATTTGAATATAAATCCAAAATCAAACAAATGGATCAATGGACCCATTCATCACCATCCGAGCTCACATCTCACTATTTTCGTATTTGGAGTCAACGTACAAATACCCACATAAAAAATTGTCCTATTTTATAGTGTTGGGAGTCTTAACTCAACCACTCATGCTCCTTCTAGATCAAAGTCATGCATATATATATAGCATAAATTTCATGAATCATTTGTTTGCATGAAAAATAATAATCTCATAAATTTCAGAAAATAGTTGTATAAAATATCCAATATTCTGCAAACATAGCATCAGGCTGTGGCGTTAGTTTGCTGATTTAATTTGCACTTTGCTTGCCAAGCAACTATGTGATGGGTTGACTTATTATCATCTAACTCTAGGTTCTGGTCGACTCATACTCCTGAAAAATTGACTTTATATGATAATATAGGCAAAACACTAGTACTTTGGTTGTTTTAGACTTAAGATTTCTTAGTCAGTTAACTTGTCAGCCCACTAGGTCGACTTATAGTGTTTCAGGTTAACTTAGTTATATTTTAGAGTTGAGTTTCTGAGAGCGAACTTATTTAGGTCGACTCTTTATGTCCCTAGGTCGACTTAAGCATAAGGATTGGGAATCATTAGAGTCCAAACCAATCAGCGTATGAAGTTCATTTATGATGTTCTGTTTGTTCCTGATTTGGATCAAAATTTATTGAGTCTTGAATAGCTTCTTGAGCAATGCACTTACTTTTATTGATTCTGAATGCTACATCTATGATAAAAAGGATAGTAGATAGCTTGTTATAAAAATCAAAATGCAAACCAATTGAAGTTTTCTAATTAACATAAAATATGATGAAAATCATGCACTAAAAGCTCAAGTTAATGAAGACTTATGGTTTTGGCACAAAAGACTTGGCCATCTGAATTTTCACATCATCAAAATGCTTTAACAAAAGGGGTTGGTGCATGGCCTCCCAAGGAGTGAGGAGATGCATTAAGTTTGTAAAGATTGTACACTTGGAAAACAACATCAATAGCCACTTCTTAAAGGAGTTGCATGGAGAGCTAAAAGGATTTTGGAACTTGTTCATACAGATGCTTGTGGACCTATAAAAACAACTTCTCATGGACGTAACAAGTATTTCATTCTTTTCATTGATGATTTTTCAAGAATGACTTGGGTTTACTTCATGTAAGAAAAATCTGAAGTGTTCTCAATCTTTAAGAAGTTTAAAAGTCTTGTTGAAAAACAAAGTGGCCAATATATTAAGACGTTGAGGAGTGATCGTGGCAAGAAGTACACTTCAAATGCATTCCAAGAATTCTATGCAGATGAAGGTTTGGAAAGATAGCTAATCATTGGCTACACACTCCAACAAAATGGAGTTTTCAAATTGTGATGGAGATGGCAAAGTCTATACTGCATGACAAAAGATTACCAAAAGAATTTTAGCCTGAAATAGTTTATATAGCTGTGTATTTGCTTAACCAGTATCCCTTAAAGGTTGTGTGGAATCAAACTCCAATTGAAGCATAGAGTGGAAAAAAGCCATTGATGAGACACTTGAAAGTTTTTGGGAGCATTTGCTATGCTCAATTTCAAAAGAGGAGAGATACAAGCTTGATGAAGTTTTTGTTGACTATAGTTCCAAGTCTAAAGGTTACAGATTATTTAATTTGAAAACTAACAAAATTATCGTTAATCGAAATGTTTTATTTGATGAAAATGCTACCTGGAATTGGGATGAGAAAAAGATTGAAAAGTAAGTCATTTTGTACCATGAACAAGATGACAAATCAACAAATGAAAAAGGAAGTGATGATGATGCAATTCAAACCAACAGTCCACCATCATCCCCAAGATTGAGTTATCCAAGCTTTAATTCTAGTAGTGCACCATCATCCACAAGTTCGAGTTATCCAAGGTTAACTCCAAAGAAAATGAGGAGTTCAGTGATGTCTATACAAGATGTAACTTTTGCATTCTTGAACCAGAAAATTTTGAAGAAACATATGTAGAAAAAGATTGGAGAAAGGCAATGGAAGAGGAGTTTTATTCAATTGAAAGAAACAAGACTTGGAAACTAGTTACAAAGCCACAAGACAAGAAGATAATTGGAGTCAAGTGGATTTACAAAGTAAAACTAAATCCGGATGGTTCAATAAAAAAGAAGAAGATGAGGCTTGTCGTAAAGGGCTATTCATAGCAACCCAGAATTGATTACAATGAAGCATTCACACCGGTTGCAAGACTTGACATAATTAGAGCTCTCATTGCAATGGTAGCTCAAAAAGGTTCGAATCTCTACCAACTTATGTCGAATTTGCATTTTTAAATAGAGAATTAAAGGAAAAAATAAATGTTTAGCAACCTTAAGGCTTCATCAAAGAAGGAGAAGAAGTCAAAGTGTGAAAGTTAAAGAAAGTATTATATGGGTTGAATCAAGCTCCAAGGGTTTGGTATAGCCTAATTGATTCTTACTTCTTGGAAAAAGGTTTCATAAAGAGCAAAAGGGAGCCAACACTGTATGTGAAGACTCAAGGCAACTCAGATATTCTCATTGTTACCCTATATGTGGATGATCTGCTTTACGCAGGTAGCAATGGGAAGATGATTGCTGATTTTAAGAAAGACATGATGAGACGATATGAAATGAATGATATGGAATTGCTACATCATTTTCTTGGCATGGAGATTTATAAATATGATAATGAAGTTTTTATTTGTCAAAAGAAATATGTTGAAAATATTCTTGTGAAATTGGGCATAGCTGATTACAAACCTATGGCTACACCATTTGTTGTAAATGACAAACTTGTTAAAGAAGATGGAGAAAAGAAAGTTAATCCTACTTTACACAGAAGCCTAGTGGGAAATTTGCTTTTATCTTATAGCTACAAGACTAGACATTATATTTGCTTTAGGCTTATTATCATGGTTTATGCACAATCCTAGCCAACAGCATTTTAGAGTAGCCAAGAGAGTATTAAGATATATCAAAGGAATACTCAACTATGGCATCAATTTTAGCAAAGGAGTTACAACAAATTTGTATGGATATTATGATAGTGACTAGAAAGGATGTCTTGATGATATGAAAAGCACTTCAAACTATTGTTTTTCATTTGGCTCTGGAGTATTTTCTCGGATATCAAAGAAGCAACAAAGTATGGCACAATCATCCGTTATGTCTGCTTGCCTGGCAGCATCTCAAATCATTTGGCTTAGAAGAATTCTTGCAATATTTTTGCAACAACATTTGCAATGACAAGTAATGTTGCAAATACTACCATATCATCTCAACATGGAAAAATGAGATATTGTGATGATAATAGGTGCGATGCATTATATTTGCGATGACATTTGTGTCTCGTCATTTCAACCTGGGAAACTGGGATATTATGACAACAATAATTGCATCGATAATGACAAGGTGGTGTTGCAAATTATACCGTGTAATTTCAATATGGGAAAATGCATTACTGCAATGACAATAGAAATGTTGCAATATATTTGCGACAACTTTTGGGACTTCATAGAATGATTTGTGATGCTTTTTGCAATGAAATGAGGCAATGAAAAATATTTGCATGCCTTGCATCATATTTTGTGATGCCCACTACGAAATAGTGACGGAATTAGCAATGCCATCACTTTTGATAAGGTTCCATGCCAATTTGTGCAAGAACTAGCATCGACCATTGTGACAACCTTTGTCATCGCAATTTTCTACACCATAAACAGCAATACCTTTTGCGACATAACTTTTTTTTTGTTACTAATTCCTCACTTGATGCTACAAATGTCGAAATTTGCTATGCAATTTTGGCATGCAGAAGTAGAGTCACAAAAGTGTGTGTGTGTGTGTGTGTTTTTTTTTGTAGTGTTCCTCCTCCATCATAGAAGATGAAAGTTTTACTTGCATGACTTACTCTTTAAGTGGCCCCCCACATAAACCCACTACTTTGTATTACCAAGTAGTTGGGAGTTTGGTATATCTTATCGTCACTCATCTTATATTGCACATGATATGCACTTAGTTTTTTTTTGTACAAAGAGATACAACTAAACGGAATTAAACTAGGGAAAGGAAGATAAAAGTGTGGAGGCTCTACCACTTAAGTTGTCTCTGATGGACACATGATATGCACTTAGTGATCCAATTTACGGTTGCTTCTTGGTCCAACCAATATATTGTTGTCCTTTGCATTCTTAGATATGTAAGGGGTATTGTTTTTTGGATTATACTTTTCTTTTTGATATAAACTATAGTTTTCCTCTATGTAATCTATAAAGTTATGTGCCTATTGAGTTGAAGATCCCACTGATTGACCAATCCACCACACACTATTTTTTTTTTATTTGAATGAACCTATTAAGAAATAAACTGTTGTATATTGATCTAGCACTATGACAAAATATCGTGTTTTAGTTGGCACCACTATTGAAAATGAATCAAAACTAAAATGTTACATACCATATTTCACTGTGAGAAGTATACAAAATATCTTACATAACAATTCATGGTCAAGAAATCACATTTGAATTTGTTGGATTGGTCTAAATAACCTTGCTTATTGTCTTGAGCTGAAGTGTTACATACCATAGACTAAGTTGCATTATTGCCTAATCTAAATTATAGACGATTGCTCTTATACCTAAGAATAATTTAGAAGTGTTCACCAAATGTACATATTGATTATGGTGGCCTTCTATTAAGTCTCCACCTTTTCACAAATGTTGGACATTAACTTCCTTTTACCCTCTAGACTAGATGTTAACTTCAACAACCTTCAATCACTCCATCTCTAGTAATAACATCTAAAGATATAGTTACCACATCGAAAGACAGTGGATAATGTTATTTTCAATAGTAACCACATCAAGCAATAAAGTTGTGGTTATTTTTAATAACCACCTTCAGAGCAATGGAATAATGGTTATTTACAGCAATAACCACAACTAAAGCAATAGAATAGCACTTATTTTTTAGCAATAACCACCTTAAAAGACAATAGAAAGATGGTTATTTTGAGAAATAATCAGCTCTAAAGCAATAAAGCTGTGGTTATTTTTAGTGTCAATCACTTTTAAAACAATGAGTGGTAATTAATTTTTGCAATAATCGCATCTAAAGTAATAGAGTGGTGGTTCTTTTCTATGAAAACCACCTCTAAAGTCAATAAAATGATGGTTATATTTGGTGATAACCACATCTAGAGTAATGGCAGTAACCACTTCTAAAAGCAATACAGCAAATTTTCTTTTTCTTAATAGAATGTGAACTTATTTGAATTATGTATTTAAACCAGACACGATTTAATTACTACCATGTTCACATGTCATTGTGGAACTATATACTTGACAAAGTAAATAGGGTTTTAGGGTTTTGAACCTTTGAAACTTTTGTCCCCTTCTCCAAAGTTTGATTTGGGTCCTACCAAGTGTAGAATCTCTATATTATCTGCATGACCACTCCTTCAGGATCTACTGGTAAATGCCCACGTAGAGGCATTTTACCTTAGGTAAAAATCATTTTTTGAATTTTAAATGGAATAATGGGATAACTCCCATTACCCCATAATTAACTCACCACTTTTGGTTAATTTCATTTCGAGTGAAATTGTGATTAATTCCCTTTCTTTGAGAGAATTAAGAAGATAAGGCAAGACCAACATTGTTCTAGAGAGAAGAACAATTCTATACATCTAGGGTTTTTCATCCCATAGAGAGAATATTATACTATTGTATTTTTTAGAGAAAAATACTTGATTGAGAGGGTTAATAAAAATTTCGAGTAGAGAATTTTTTGCGGTGATCCAATCACCGGGTTTAGAGTTACAACGTCATGGAATTGCAATGATAATTTGATCTTTGCGATTATCACCCCGACTATGAAAAAGAACGAGATAAAGTTCGTGATTCCTGAAGTTTTGTGCATTGCTCACTAAGGTATGCCAAGGACCCTAATTTTTTTATGATTCTGAGAATTTTATTATATGCTTCCACTGCGTGATTGAATCACCATGTTCTAACATTGGTATCAGAGTCAGGTTAGATTTATTTTAAAAAAATGAATTTTCAGAATTATTTTAGGTATAAAAATATAGGGTATAAAATTTGGGGTTCGGATCATGGATGAGTTTCGTGAATCCGATTATACCACGTTGTTACCCATGCCACATAGATCATGAAAATAATTTTTTCACAACTTTCTGAGCACGTTTAAACCATGAAAATTCCAATTGAAGTTCTCGGCCGTGAATAGTGACTGAGACTTTAAAACCCCAGATTTGTCAAGATTTAGGGCAAATCGTTGCATGAAATTGGTATGTATGAGTTCTTGCTTTCATGATCTATGTTTTGGTGTATATATTATGCGTTATTATTGCTAGAAGTAGAGTTTCAAAATTGGCCACGAAGGGCCAGAATTTTGGACTCTAAATTCGTTGAGTTTATGGCACTATTGTTCCAAAAATCGAGTCAATGTTGTTTAACAAAAATCCAACGAAAATAGTGTCTGAAAAGTTGATTTCCGGTAGCCAGGTCGAAAGACTCAATTGCAAGACCCATCGGGCGAAGAAGGCCCGACTTGGGTCCAAGGCGTGTGCACGCCGCGCGTGCGGCAGGCGTGTGACATGCAGGGGAGAAGACTCATGGAGCTCACATGCACTGAGAAGCATGAGCTCCCGGAATCCGGTCCGGGTCGGTTCTGACCCAGATCGAAAAACCTGACCTGGGAGTCTGACCCAGCTCCATGTCCGACCCGGGTTCCGCCCTTGGTCCATGGCCCTCTAGGCACGTGAGGGCACGTGACAGGTATGCCGCGCAGTTTTCATGCGCTGTCACCTCTTCTGCGCGCATAGAGATGCGCTGCTGGCGCGTGGCAGTGCGTGAACCCATCGACGGCCCATCAGGCCTTGTTGAGATGAAAAATTTTATTTTTCTGAGGGTCTTATGCCATTTAATGTTGGTTTTTGTGTACCGAATCCTAGTCTAAATGATAAAATACAATCTCGGATTATGGTATATGGTGTCCGTTGGCTCATACGTTCTTATTGGGGTCTGTACTCGAGTTATTTGGGTCTTGTAGATTTCTAAGGTGCACAAAATTGTGATATTAAACATCATTGATCACTAACGTCTCTTCTTTTCTGTGTAACAGAGACATGGCTGCTACAAAAACTATCGTTTTGGATCTTGTAAAGAGAGACAACCTGAACGGTGACAATTATGACATTTGGCACCTGAATGTTCAATTTATCTTCGAGGAACAAGAACTCGAGAAGGTTCTTAAGCACGAGATGGAAGACCCCGGGGAGGGTAACACGCCACAGGCGAGATGAGATCAGGAGGCGTATCGTGTTTGGAAACAGAAGAATGGCCAAGCTAGGGTAATCCTTCTTAGCAGCATGCACGATGAGCTGATCCCGGTATACGAGCAGTATCCTACTGTGATGTCGGTCTGGCTTACTCTGAGAGAGCATTACGGCTCCCAGTCAGCTCCTAAGTTGAGGATGATGACCTACAAATTTATCAAGTACAATAAGAGACCCGATCATACTATGAAGAATATCTAATGCATATGTCGAGTATGATTGCCTCTCTGAAGAGTATGGGGGAGCCTATGTCTGATGAGTTTCAGGTACTGGATGTGATCCAATCTTTGCCTGACTTCTAGGATGTTGTTAAGACCTATCTCACTCACACTGATAGTATTTGTAATTTCATGGATGTAAGTAGGAATTGTGAGCTCGAGGACGAGCACCATGAGATGGCTAGGTCTACTTTAGGTCATGCTAACATCGCGGAGTCGAGTAAAGGCTCCCTGGCATTAAGCGCAAGTGGCGCAAGTATAAGAAAAAGGTCAAGAGCCAAGACAAGAAGAAGCTATCTGCCAAGACCGATGACAAATGACAAAAATGCAAGAAGAATGAGCTCGATAAGAGCAAGGTCCAATGCTATGTGTGTGGCAAGCATGGGCATTTCGCATACGAGTGTGGCAAGTGAAAGGTATGCCATTCTTCTTTACATGGTTTGAGTTATGTATCATCTAGTGTGATGCTCACTAATTCTTCTCATTTATGGATTGTTGACTCAAGAGTCACGGACCATATAGCTCGTGGCAGGAGCACATATGTTGAGTTCCGTCATTTGAGTCCCTATGCGAGGAGACTGTATGTGGGGAACGGAGCATTTGTGGAAGTGAAAGGGATTGGTACGTGCAAGCTAATGCTGTGAAATAACCAAGTCATGTATCTATATGATGTATTGTATGCTCCTAAGATTCGATGGAATCTCATATCTGTCTGATATCTTGACCAGTTAGGATATTCTGTTTTGTGGGGAACAGTTTCCATTTATAATGACAGTATTTTGATTTGTTCCAGTTTAGTCCATGAGAGACTCTATGTACTGAATTTGATTCTGTTTTATGATAATTTTCATTCTTCTCCTTTTGCCTTTGCATCTGATAGTGTAGTTGATGATGTGATTGTATGGCATAGTATACTTGGCCATACAGGGCAAGAAAGGATGGCCCAATTAGTTGCGAGTGGCTTGTTCGGCCCGCTAATTAGGGTCCAGTTGCCCTTATGTGAGTTTTGCCTAGCGGACAAAGTTACGAGAGAACCATTTGGGAAAACAATGAGAGCTGGGACTCCATTGCAGTTCGTCCATATTGATATTTATGGACCTAAGAATATGAGAGGCCGAAACGGAGCCACGTATTTAATTACGTTTATAGACGACTATATGCGTTTCACTTACATCTATCTGATCTCGCATAAGTCTAAGACACTTGAGTGCTTTAAGAGATTTATTAGCGAGGTCGAGAATCAGCTAAACTTGAGGGTGAAAACTCTCAGAACCGATCGGAAGCTCGAGTATCTATCTGAGCAATTTAAAGAGTTCTGTTTTGAGAGAGACATTAAGAGACAGTTAATTATTCCTACTACTCCTCAGCAGAATGGAGTAGCCAAGAGAAGGAATAAGACTCTATTGGAGATGATGAGGTCAATGATGGTGCAGGCCAATTTACCTATCTCTCATTGAGGGAATGCATTATTGACTGCTTCCTACGTCTTTAACCGTGTCCCAATGAAGTCCATAGTCATCACTCTATACGAGTTTTAGATGGGGAGGCACACTACAAGAAAACAAACTTTCAGCAACAGAAATTAGCGACGGAAGAATTAGCAATGGATTTAGAGATGGAAAAATCCGTCGCTAATTATTCCGTCACTAAAATTAGCGACGGAAAAATCCGTCGTTAATTTTTCCGTCGCTAAATATGTCGCAAAAAAATTTTTGTTTTTATTAAATATACTTATTTTTTTTTATTAAATATAATTTTTTATTTTTATTAAATATAAATTTTTAATTAAATATAATTGTGCTTTTATTAAATATAATTTTTTGTTTTTATCAAATATAATTTTTTTATTAAATATAATATTTTGTTTTTATTAAATATAATTTTATGTTTTTATCAAATATAATTTATTTTGTTTATATTAAATATAATATTTTGTTTTTATTAAATATAATATTTTGTTTTTTAAATATAATAATTTTTTATTAAATATAATTTTTTGTTTTTATTAAATATAATTTTTTTATTAAATATAATATTTTGTTTTTATTAAATATAATATTTTGTTTTTATTAAATATAATTTTTTGTGTTTTTATTAAATATAATTTTTTGTTTTTATTAAATGTAATTTTTTGTGTTTTTATTAAATATAATTTTGTATTTTTATTAAATATAAGTTTTTGTTTTTATCAAATATTTTTTTTTATTAAATATAATATTTTGTTTTTATTAAATATAATTTTGTGTTTTTATCAAATATAATTTTTTTTTGTTTTTATTTAATATAATATTTTGTTTTTATTAAATATAATTTTTTGTGTTTTTATTAAATATAATATTTTTTTTATTAAATATAATATTTTGTTTTTATTAAATATTATTGTTTTTATTAAATATAATATTTTGTTTTTATTAAATAAAATTTTATATTTTTTTAAATTAGGGTATTGTATTTTTAATATTGAGAGTTAAAAATGAAATATAGAAATAGAAAAAAATTAAACAAATAACACAAAAGTGATGGTGACATAATGGTTAAAACTCTCAATATCTCTCTCTCAACTCAGGTTCGAACCTGGACAAGTGCATTTTTTAGCATTTTTCAAACAATTTAAAGGCGGGCGGAATGGCGGCAGTGGTCGGGTCGGGCACCCAGATTCGAGCATTTGGGTTTGCCCGTTCAGCGATGAATTAGCGATAAAAATATTTTCGTTGCTAATAGTCTGTCGCTAATCCGTCGGGAATTAATAATAATTTAAAAATAATAATAATAAATTTTCGACGGATTAGCAACAGATTTTCTTAGCGACGGAAATTTTCTGTTACTAAATTAGCGATGTGACTTTCAGCGACGGAAATTTTCGTTTCTGATTTTCTATCGCTAAAACTTTCAGCGACAGATTTTTCCGTTGCTGATACCTGTTTTTCTGGTAGTGGCAACCTGACCTTAGCCATTTGAGACTATTGGGTTATGTCGCGTATGTTCATGATTTCTCGCATCAATAAGGCAAGTTAGGCCCGCTAGGAAAGAAATGTATCATCATAAGATACTCTGAACACTCTAAGAGACATGTGTTCCTAGGAGAGCATATGGACGGCACTGTCATTGAGATTGAATCTCGTGATACCACGTTACTCGAGAGTAATTTCCCTAAGAGAGGAGAAATCGATCGAGACTACACCTTCAACAAGATGGATGAGCCTAATTGCTAGTTGGGCCCAACGGTGGGACTCAAGAGCCTGTTACAAATTTTGGTCCTAGTGGGAGCGGTCCATCTGAATGTGTGGAGGTTTACCCTCCTCATAGGAGTGGTCGGGGACATATAACTCGTCGTTGTTTCCCGATTGAAGATGAGATCCTCATTGTGACTCCCAAGGATGATGAGAAGCCGAGGACATTCCAGGAGACTCTCGAGGGTTTAGCGAAGGACCAATGGTTAAAGGTCATGAAGGAGAAAATGGAATCAATAAGAGTCAACGAGCTCTGGGACCTAGTGGACTTTCTAAGAATAGAAAGCCCATTGGGAACAAGTGGGTTCTCAAAATTAAAAGAAAAGCCGACGGATTGATATAGAGGTATAAGACCCGTCTGGTAGCCAAGGGTTATAACAGACAAAGGGCATTGACTATGAGAAGACTTTCTTTCCAGTAGTCAAGTTTATATCGATCCATTTACTTTTGACGATCGTCACTAGTATGGATCTAGAGTTATACCAGATGGACATAAAGACCGCTTTCCTTAATGAGAATTTGGATGAGGAGATCTAGATGGAACAACCCTCTGGATTTGTTCTAGTAGGTCTGGAGGATAAGGTCCGTCGACTTTGGAAGTAGATATATGGGCTAAAGCAATCATCTAGATGGTGGTACCTAAGATTTCACGATGAGGTGATTCTTATGGTTTTACGTTGATCGAGGAGAATCATTGTGTCTATCTGATACATTCTAATAACTTTTTTGTGATCCTGTCGTTATATGTGGATGACATAATATTCGTTGGGAAACAACATTGAATATCTAATGACCATTAAAACATAGTTGTCATCCAAGTTTGATATGAAGGACATAGATGAAGCTGAGTTCATCCACGGAGTTAAGATCCAAAGGGATCGCTCGAGAAGGACGTTGGCTCTTTCACAAGAGACCTACATTCAGAAAATTCTTGAGCGCTTTGGGATGAGTGATTGTAATCTCATAGATACTATGATTGCCAAAAGTGATGGTCTGAACCTGGAAATGTGTCCTAAAACTCAGGAAGAAGTGAGGGAAATGAGTAAAGTACCTTACTCCAGTGAGTGGGAAGATTAATGTACATAATGTTGTGTACACGACTAGACGTTTGGTATGCAGTCGGTCTGTTGAGTAGATATCAGTCAAATCCTAGAAGAGGCTATTGGCGAGCATTAAAAAGGATTTTTCAATATTTTAAAGGAACTACAAACTTCTTCTTGTGTTACGAAGGAGCCGATTTGTGACTAGTGGGTTATTCAATCGCTGATTGGGGAGGCGATCTGGATAAATGCAAAACAACATCAAGTTTTGCTTTCTTACTCAATGGTGGGGCTATCTCTTGGAGCAGTAAGAAGCAAATCTGTGTAGCTTTATCTACGATAAATGTTGAGTTCATGGCTTGCTCAGTTACAGTTCAGGAAAGTGTTTGGCTCCAAAGACTATTGGATGATTTAGAGATTGTAGCACATAGTGAGAGGTCAATAATTATCTACTGTGATAATCAAGCCACTGTCGTTTATACTCGAGACCTTAAGTATCATAATAGGACCAAACACATAGACACCAGATATCATTTTGTGAGAGACATCATCGAGAAGGGTAAAGTGACCGTCAAGTACATTTCTACACACAGCATGGTGGCTGACCCCTTTACCAAATCCATTACTAAAGACTCATTTCTATGGCATAGAGAGTCATTAGGTTTGAGCATTTTATGACATTTCTCAATTTTTACTATATTGACGACATTGATATTTATTGACCTTTTATATATATATGATTATTGTGCATTATTCATTCACACTTGTATCATATTTCATCTAATACAATTACTTTTATTATCATATATATGCTTTGTGATATAATAATAGATATGTTAGGTAGACGAGATCAATTCTCTCACATGAGTGACCACTTCAAGCTCTGAGTGAGCGGGGATGAGATGGTTTTGAGTTGTAAGAAGTTTTGAGAGTAGCCCTAATAGAACATAAGTTGCCCTGATATGTGTTCAAGATGAGGTTATATGCGATATGACTGATATGGACATACTCACATCCATGTTGCCTGTAAGTAGTTAAGTATGAGATCTCAGATATCACCTGTGATTTGTGATATTGTCTCTGAACTACTCTCTCTAAGATCTCTTGGTAAAATTTTATGTGTAGACTGAGTCTCATACTTGTACAATGTTAAAGAAATCTGACATATACCCTTTGAGAGATGGAGGAATAACACTATGGCACGCGTTTCATACCGCGTGTGATAAGACAACTAGGGATAGTGGGAGCTATTTATTTGATATGATAGTTTGATATTTATCCCCGAACCCCACTATGTGAGAATCCAAAATCTATTGGATGGGATCTAATAGTACCATTATTACTTTTAGTTGTTTCTTGAGGTCTTGATTCAGTGTTTGCCACTTTAGTCTGTTTACCTATAGTTCGGAAGATGAATTGAGGTCTAAGGGGCAGATCTAGGAAAGCAGTTGAGTTAAAACTGATAAATTCGAGTTTAGAAAAAGAAATACCAATTGACATTACATCATTGTATTGTATTCATAGACCGATCTTTTTATATTTATCCGTGTATGGATTTGAACATAATAGTGAATACATAGTCAAGCGATTTCTGATGATTACTTTCAATGAGGAAAGTAACTCGATAGATGTAATTAGTCTTGGATTTGGGGTACAGCAAACTTTCTTTTGATACTAATGATGACTACTCGATCAATCTAACAGGTATATCAAGAAATCATTTTGTTTGCAACTATACTCGCTAATCGCACGACGTCCAATACTACATGAAAACCCAGTAGGGTGATATGGTGAAATCACATGAGTTGTGATTTTATGATGATCGTAAAAAGCCCTCGTGTGCAAGTAGGAGATATTGGTAAATGCCCATATAAGGGCATTTTACCTAGTAAAAATCATATTTTGAATTTTAAATGGGATAACTCCCGTTACCCCATAATTGACTCCCTACTTTTGGTTAATTTCCTTTCGAGTGAAATTGTGATTAATTCTCTTCCTTTGAGAGAATTAAAAAGATAAGGAAAGACCAACATTGTTCTAGAGCGAAAAACAATTCTATACATTTAGAGTTTTTCATCCTAGAGAGAATATTGTACTATTGTATTTTTGAGAGAAAAATACTTAATTGAGAGGGTTAATAAAAATTTCAAATAGGGAATTCTTTACGGCAATCCAATCATCGGGTTTAGAGTTATGATATTCGTAGAATTGCGGTGATAGTTCAATGTTTGTAATTATCACTCCGACTACGAGAAAGAATAAGAGAAAGTTCGTGATTCCCGGAGTTTTGTGTATTGCTCACTAAAGTATGCCAAGATCCCTGATTTTTTTATGATGAATTTTATTATATGTTTCCGTTGCAAGATTGAGTCACCTTGTTTTAACAGTATCTGAGACTACTCTCGAATGAAGATCCAAAAATAAGCTTGATAGAGTGATGTAAAACCCTTTACCCGAATTGATTAAAATCAATCAAAGATTCAAAATCGTAGTTTTTGATTTTTGATCTTTGTCTCTTTTCTTAAATAATCCTCTCTCAAAATAGTGTTTTAAAATATCAACCATGTTTCTACACCTTGAAGAATGGTTGGGGGTTGGGTATCTATAGGAAATCCCTCAAAACCAACTCAGGACAAGTAGAAGAGAATGTGGCAATGCAAGTTATGCATGTGGAAGCATATACATGGTGCGCTCGCATGTGCACAACGAACACCATGCTTGAAGCGAGCGTGAGCATGCCACTGGCTATGCTGCACGTGCTTATCAATGATGATGGATGGAAGGGCAGTACGATACTTGTCATGAGCCTCATGATTTCTAGGGTTTATTTAAACTCGTTTTAGTTGGAATGGAGATTCTAATTTTAAATTTTTTATAACACTTCCTGAAATAGAAACCTTTTAAACTAAAATCTTTTCTAACATTTTACGAAAATCATTCCTTCGATCTTTCATTGACTTGAATATCAGACATGTTAAGCTCCTTGCAAAATGAATTTATATATTCATCCAAGAATTCAATCAATATTTGAATTCTAGCCTTAGTAAGATAATATTCTATTGCATGCGTTTTCTAGATTCCTTACTAGACAGTAATAAGAAAGATATTGTCAACTCTTCAATAATATAGGAAACATGCCCATTTCTACACCTGAGGTGCATTACTAAAATACCATTGAGTGACACTTAACATTGAATATCATGGCTACCTATCAGATTATTAATTTTTGTGACATTCAAAGTAAACCTTGATTATGCATGCTATGCACTCGAGTGTTTTTTCGTCTCAAGATCTCTATTCATCTAAGGTTCTGGTTTGTGTCAAACCCTTATTGACGAATCATGTGATTTCCTTTAGCATCGGTTCTT
Organism: Dillenia turbinata; assembly: GCA_037126225.1. Lineage (NCBI taxonomy): Eukaryota > Viridiplantae > Streptophyta > Magnoliopsida > Dilleniales > Dilleniaceae > Dillenia > Dillenia turbinata. The sequence goes on from JBAMMX010000019.1 coordinate 12,589,527, forward strand.
GATTGGCAAAACTACTATAAGAAATGTCTTTTTAATCACATCTTGAAACCCTGGTGTCATGGGCCTAGCATTTTCTCAAAGCGCTAGTCAATTCTTGTAATCTGGAAATGTCTTTGTCATGTGGTTCTTTGAATATAAAGAGACTAAGCGAGCAATATTAAGCAAGTCAGATAAATAAGTAACTCATGATTAACGACAACAATAAAATTTATTAACTGGTAAAAAGAATTACAACTTGCTATAAGGGGATTCTTGGTAAACTATACTAGGTCGCGGAGTCTATTTTTGTAAGTAATGAATTCTTATCCCCTAAAATAGCTCTATAAGCATTTTTAGGTCCAGCAGGAATAAATATTAAAATGTTCAAGGAGCCACGTGAGATTTTTCTGAGTTGGATATTTTTCCTCACTCTCGAACTTTGCACACTATTATAATAGGTTATGGGCTACCCATTACAACTTTCCCGAAATTTTTACAAACACTTTTGGCTTTCTAAAAATTATAGGGAAAATATAACTAAAAATAGTAATTAGCCAAACATGGTTTTCTTACAAAATTAAGCCTACTGCAAAGACTTACTCCTAAGTAGACTAAGTCTTGATTCTCGAAACAAAACTCCTTGCAGATGAAGTGTGACCACTCATCAAAGTTGGTATAGAAATCGCGGACTATGATAGTCTACCTTACCCAATACGTAGATGTCCTCGACGTCAAGGCTTGGATAGTTTTGACCTTGAATAGGGATGGCAATCTGTACCTACTAGAGGTAGGTTATGAGTTCATAGATACCGACTCCTTAATGATTTGAACGGTTACCGTCGATGGAATGCAAGACCTGCAAAAACTGTCGGAGAGTGTCCAACGGAGGAAGTTCCGATGCTCAAATCAGAAAAAATGGTTTTCGAATATAATGAAATAGATTGAAAACTTTAGAGAGGGAGAGATTCCCTCTAACCAGTGTGCCCAGTATGTAAGGTCAAGAGAGTATATCTATCTTAGAAAATCTGAAAGTGTTTTATACCTAATGAAGTCGTATGCTTTCGGGGCGTTACAACCTTACTTTCCTTACGAAAAAGTCCCGAGATCTTGGACTTAAATATTCCAAAATATTCGTGATCGTTATCGTATGGGAAGTTACGAAATTCAAGGGATTCTTTCCTTATCAATAAGATCTCAAGAGAACCGTTTCTAAACAAAAAACCAATGACACGAGAACGGTCTAATCCCTTCTTGGATTTGGTCGGATCATTGGTTTCTGGTCGATTGTCAATCATCGTAGACCCTTCGGAGCTTGTTCGTTCGTTCGGAGGACCAATGGCTAAGTGCTCGTCCGAAGAGATAAATCCCAATTGACAAATCTCGTTTGGTAGGTGGGGCAACTAAGACCCTACTGTTCGGGAGACAGGGTGACTGAAACCATTCGGTAGATCGATTGAGTGGCTGTTGTGCATAGTCGTTTGAGAGTATTGGGCTGTACCTACCCATCGGTTGGTAGCTATTCAATCGGTTAGTTTAGGGGAGTGATCCTTTTCATGCTGTGGGCCATATAGGTTTGGACCCTTCAAACGTTTATTTAATTAAGTGTTGGATTATGTCCTATCAATGGTATCATTTCGCAAGAAAGGTACTATGAGTATCCGTTTTTGCTAATGACTTGATACCACATGTTGCCGTCGGAGTATGTGAATCGTCTTTAGGTACTCTTACAAGGCTAGTTGCCTGAATATGCTAAGTACTTTTATTTCCTTTTCTTCCTCGAGGGCTATTAGATAAGTCATTTTCGACAACAATAGCGAAAACTTCCTCTACCCAGGCTTACTCAGGCATTGATGATATTAAGAGTACCATGTCAATGAAGGAGTTTCAAGAAGTTCAGACAGATATGCTGATGGGTGATGATTACACTTTGATGTCTGCCACGGACGTTGATAGGGCTAACATGGCACCGAAAGGATACGTGTGATGTACCAGCAGTCGGTCAAATATGGATTGACGGTTCCATACACGGGTCCCTTCGCAGAGGTATTACACTATTGGAATATATTTCCAACTCTTCTGATCCCAACCGCCTAGTATCTGGTAGTTGTCGTAACCTCTCTGTTAGGGTTTTGTTGTCTTCACTTTGATTTCGATATCTTGTCATCTATTTTTATCTTGATGAGATACGAAAATAGCGGTTCGACCAGGGGCTGGTATAAGATGCAGACTCGACCCGAGTCTAACTAGAAATTCTACTACAAAGAGTCTATGGATAAGAACTAGATGCACAAATTCTTTTTCGTGGAATTCATAGACAAGAATCATGTTCCTATGCTTCTCGACACCAATAAGGAATTGTCCCTAGGGCTGAAGCCTTTGTTTTATCTAGACATGGCTGTTTCGCTCAGTCAGTTGGTGGTTATTGTAAGTCCACCAGTCGAAATATATGGGTTGATTCTCTGTTGGATGATCAAATGTTGTCTTTAGCCAGCCTGCTAATTAGGGAGAAGAGTAGGATCGACTGGCCCCTCTTATTGGAAAGAGGGAAGATAGAACAGGTTAACTCTTTGGATTCTCTTGACGACACTGTGCTAGAAAAGGTTACCATCGATAGGCAGATTCGGTCTGGTGCAAAGAGGTCTCCTCAAGAGTCCATCGGGGTGTCTATGGCCCGCCTAGGGTCTTCTATCGAGACGTCTAAGGCCCTCCTAGAGCCTTCACCTCCCCTGTCAAATAGCAGGAAGACTTACCACCTTTGTCTCCATTAAGACATGCGCTAGCTGCTTTGCCTGAGTGTTCGGATCCAACGATAGTTATACCGATGGAGACCATCATCTTCGATGGAAGTGGATCGACGTGCAATAGGAGCGCCGATGCAGGCAAACCAGGAGGATTGGAAGGTGCTTCCCCGTCTGGTGCCAAGGCACGATCAGATGTTTCTAAGGTTACGGCGGAAGGGATGGCAGGGCCTTCTTCTGCTGTTTCGGTTTGGCCTTTGCTCAAAGAAAATCGCAAGGTTCCTAATGGGACTACTTTACCGCCTGTCATCCCCGTTTGGTCCTTTGATGGGAAGAAGGGCTCGAAAGAGCGAGGGACTATTGCTACTTGTGCTGGGGATATACAATATAGATATATATATCTGGTTAAGGCAGATTGCATCGCCGGCTGATTAAACTTTCATCGACCCGAGCTGGACCTGCATAGAATGTCCCAAGAGTAAGTTAGTGGGGCTCTTAAGTCCCTTGGTTTGATGGTATCATTTTCTTCATGCCTATTTGGTTTCTTCTCATTCTTGTTTTTTTTCTGATCCAACTTTCTTTTTAGACAATGGCTCTCGCAGAATTTTAAAAATAGCAGAAGAGACAGGTGATGGATCACTTGGTGGGGCACGTCACTAAGTTAAGCGGTCAAGTCTAAGTGCAGAAGGAAATTCTTAACCGTAGGGAGAAGGACGTAGAAGCCGAGAGCACGTTTGATGCGTTGCTCAGTAAGAAAGAAGAGAAGCTAAGAAGCCTCCGGATAGAGTTCACTCAGCGCCAAGGGCAATGCGAGAGGCTAGAATCAGAGGCCAAGGTACGCAAGGCGCATCTCTAATCAGTCGAGAGGTTAGCTCAGTTTCATGAAGAGTCTCTTCAGGCAATGGAACATATGATAGCTGATCTCGAGGAATCTCACATAAGGGACATCATTGCCTTTAAAGATTCCCAATGCAAATTGACCGAGAGGTTTAAGTGCACCAAAGAGATAATTCATTGAATAGGTCTGGGCAATGCTCTACCCCCAGTTGAGGAGGCCGTAATGACTCAGGGTTCAACTGTCGTTCCTGAAGCCCCTACCATAGTCCCAATTGCAAGGGGATCTGTTTCTCGCGAAGTCTCATTACTTCCTTCCACTCCTTCTGATCCTATATAGCCTCTATTTGAAACTTGGCACCCGGTGCCTTTTGCTTTTGGTAATGAGAAATTCCTAACTTTATCATCGATAAAGATTGCTTTGTTATCCACAATTGTAGCTCTTATTATGCTCGTCCAATAAAATCAGGGTGACTTAGGCCCGACGTACAGTAGGAGCGGGGAGATGCTAGCTCGTTCAGGGAGTTACATCCCATTTTGGCGACACGTCCATTCAATAGGAAACTTTAGATAGGAGAGTCGTGTCCGTCTGTTCGAGGAATTTCATCTCATTCTAGCGACACGTTCGATCGATAAAAAACTTTCGATAGGAGGGTCATGTCCACCCATTCGGAGAGTTTTATCCCTTTTTAATAACACGTTCAATCGATAGAAAACTTTAGATAGGGGGTCGTGTCTACCTGTTCAGGAAGTTTCATCTCTTTTTGATGACACGTTCGATCAATAGAAAACTTTAGATAGGGGGCCGTGTCTACCCGTTCGGGGAGTTCCATCCCTTTCTGATAACATGATCGATCGATAGAAAACTTTAGATAGGGGGCTGTGTCCACCCATTCGGAGAGTTCTATCCCTTTTTGATGATACATTCGATCAATAGAAAACTTTAGATAGAAGGGTCGTGTTCACCCACTCGGGGAGTTACATCCCTTTTTGATGACACGTTCGATCGATAGAAAACTTTAGATAGGAGGGCCGTGTCCACCCGTTCGAGGAGTTCCATCCATTTTTTATGATATGTTCGATCGATAGGATTAGGCGACTTAGACCCGACGTCGGTAAGATCAGGGCAACTTAGGCCCGACATTAGGTAGGGAATATGTGAGTAAGAAGTCCGTTGAAATGATACCTCGTTAATTGAAAAATACCCTCATATTTAAGAGAAAGGATCGATAGAAGCATACCCTGGTGATCACTTAGGGGCAGAAGTCGAAGGCTCTAGATCGCATGACAATATTTCGATCCCTAGTGGAGTTATAAATTTGATCTTCATTTGCTTAGTGCCAAGCAGAGTTTCTAGGGTGTTCAAACCCGGTCCGCCCAGAATGACGTTGTAGAGTGAAGGGAGATCCATCACGTTGAATATAACAGGAGCTGTTGTATGATTGGGAGGTGTGCCAAAGGTAACCGAGAGCGAAATAATACCTTCAAGATATATCCATTTGTCTGAGAGCCCTTTGACCGGGTCCGCGTGGGGCTGGAGATGGGTAGAAGTAAACCTCATTCGTTTAAAAGCATCCCAGTATAGAAGATTACACCCTACCCTCTGATCAATAAAGATCCTTCGTACCTCGTGCTGCCCAATCCTGGCAGTCGTTGCAAGGGATTCGTGACAACTTGGGTCCACCCTGACTAGATCTTCATCCGTAAAACCAATGATAGGCCTCTTGCCCCCGGGCTGCTTATTGGCATTCATCGCTAGAACTTCTTCTGGGGCAGAAGGAGGCAACTTCGAGGAATAGAAGATCGGTACGAATAAGCACTCTGCCTCGTTTCCCAGCAGATTGTCCTGAGAATCCAGAACATTAGAGGAAGAAGAAAGTTTATAAAAGATGTGCCTATCCTGGACCTGGAGTATTACTCCCTCCTTTCTGTTATCTGGTGGCCAAACAGCTTGTCGATCCTCCAACCCGTCGCGTCATGGCGATTCGTACCAACAAATGACGGGATCGTTTCTTTCCTCCCTACCGATGAACTCTTGCAGCTTCCTATGGCGCACCAAGAACTCTAATTTGTTTTTTAACTTCTTACAATCATCGATTGTGTGACCATAATCACTGTGGAAATGGCAATACTTGGTTCTGTCTTTGTTGGGGTCATTTTCGATAAATTATGGAGGCCACATACAACTTATCTCTGATGAGGGATAAGACCCCGCTAAGAGTCTCATTCAGAGGGGTGTAGTTATTATACCTCCACAAAGGGGAGACTTGCTCGATTCTTCTTCGATGGGGACCTTCTGGGTGACCGGTTGTGTTCCTTTCGAACGGATTGGTCCCTTTTGTGATCGAACGCCTCAGCATTCTCAGCAGCAATATATTTCTCGGCTCAGGAGTAAAATTTCTGGATGGTGGTAGGAGGATTCTTTGTGATCGATGTTTTCATGCCTGAAGGCTGTAGCCCAGTTAATAGTGCAGCCAGCGCGATAGAGTGATCCCGAGCTGGGATCTTCATCATCTCGGACTTAAATTTCTCGAGGAAATCCTTAGGGATTCGTCATCTCTCTGACATATGAATAAAACCAATGTGGACTTTCTCTTGGCTTCCCGACTAATAACGAAGTGGGCCTCAAACATTTGGTGAAGTTGGGAGAAAGTCTGGATACTGAAGGGTGAAAGTGAGTTGAACCACGTCAATGCATTCCCTTTGAGAGTAATAGGGAAATGTTTGCACATCGCGGCATCTAACATGTCTCTTGAGACCATTACTGTCACAAAGTGTACCACATGATCATAGGGGTCGGTCATTCCGTTGTACCTCTCCTTAAAAGGTAAGAGTACGCCCCGCAGCATGGACTCTATAGAAACCTTCGTATCAAAAGGTGTCGCCTCCGAGGAGTAAAAGAGATTCTCGTCTTTCTTCGCTCCTACTTTTTTGAGTTCATCCGTCATAAGTTGTTCGACCTGTTTTCTTAGGTCATCTGGGTCACGGCGGGAAGTTTCGGATAATCTGTGGTGTGGGGGTGACAATCATCGCCAGAGATACTTAGATCCCTTGGCGGATAACTGGACCTCAAGCCTAAGGGCTTGACTGAGGCCCTCCAGTTGCTTGCTCATGTTTTGGATTTTTTATTCTAGCCTCTCCATCTGGGGATGGCTAACTCGTTCTGGCGCAAGGGCCATAATCGACTATTCCTAAATCGCAGGTTGAAGGACCTGTTTCGGGTAAGATGGTCAGGGAGAAACCACATGATCACGAATGGAGTGATCGGGTGCCGCAAGAAGGGCAGTTTTGGAGGGTGTCGCAATCCGCCCATCTACAGTGGGAGCAGCTTTCAAAGTTGTCCTGGTTCTTCTCTTTGGAGGTATGGTTGCATAATCGATTTGTCGATCTTACAAAGGTGGTTGCTCTAGTCTGTTTTCCACGAACAACACTAATCTGTTATAGGTGGGTTATGACTCCACAGATACCGACTTCTTGATGACTCGAATGGTTACCGTTGATGGAATGCAAGACCTGCAAAAACCATAAGAGGGTGCTCCGGCGGAGGAGGTTCTAACGCTCAAGTCAGAAAGAGTAGTTTTCGAATATAATGAAATAGACTGAGAGTTTTAGAGTGAGAGAAATTCCCTGTGACCAGTGTGCCCAGTGTGTAAGTTCAAAAAAGCATACTTAACTTAGAAGGTTTGAAGGTGTCTTATACCTGATGGAGTCGTATGTTTTCGGGGCATTACAACCCTACTTTTCATGAGGAAGAGTTCGGAGATCTTGGACTTAAATATTTTAAAATATTTGTGATCGTTATCGTATGGAAAGTTACAAGATTCAGATGATTCTTTTCTTATCAATAAGATCTCAAGAGAATCGTTTCTAAGTAAGCAACCAATGGCATGGGGACATTCTAATCCCTTCTTGGATTCTGTCAGATCATCGATTTCTGGTCGATTGTTAATCATCGTGGACCCTTCAGAGCTTGTTCGTTCGTTCGGAAGACCAGGGGCTAAGTGCCCGTCCAAGGAGATAAATCTCAATTGACAATCTCATTCGGTAGGCGGGACGACTAATACCCTATCGTTCTGAAGACAGGGTGACTGAGACCCTTCGGTAGATCGATTGAGTGATTGCTGAGGATAGTCATTCGAGAGTACCAGGCTATACCTGCCCATTGGTTGATAGTTATTCGATCAATTAGTTAGAGGAGCGATCCCTTTCATGCTATGGGTCATATGGGCTTAGAACCTTCAAACATTTATTTGATTAAATATTGGGTTATGTCCCATCAATACCCAACTCATTGGATACCCGTCCCTACCCTACCCAGTAGAGGTGGGCAAAGGGCAGGTGTGGGGCAAGTGAGTATAAAATTTTCAAATCCATGGAGGATTAGGTAAGGTGCAGGTATAAATTTGTACCTATCATGTACCCAACCCGACCCTATATATATATACACACACTATTATAGTTTTCTCAAAAATACTTTTCATTTCACCTTTCTTTTTTCCATACTAGATTAGGGAACATCAACATCCCTTCCTCATTTGGTCATCCCAAGTTGTAAAACCTTTTTTTAAAGTTTGAAGTTTCCTAATTATTTTTAAGCTTATTCCATTCTTAAACAAGTATTTAATTATTTTTACTTTAATTAAAAATATGACTTTAAAAAAAAAAACAATTTGTTAACCATTTTTATACCAAATATTATTATTATAATGTAATATGTTTCCATATCAATTCTCTTTTCTCTACTCTTGGTTTCCCTTCCTATTTTCCTTTCTTCTTAATTTCCTTTCCTCTAACCCAATAGGAGAAAACCCCTTTCTTTTTCCAATTTGATGGCCTGGGTAACTCATACAAGTCGACAACTCATAACTGTAAAAGAGAATCTGAAGTGCAAACAACTCTCTCTCTCTCAGAAGGTTCATCTCCCCTGTTGTCTTTTTCTTTATGTAAAATTTTGTTAAAAACCTAAGTTTTTGTTTGCTTAAAATTACATCTTGGTTATGAAATTTGGATTGAAATCCTAAAATCCCATTTTTTATGTAAAAATTTGTTCAAACTCTAAATTTTTGTTCGTTTAGAATTATATCTTGGTGTGTGGGTGGATAAACCCGCAGGTAGGGGCGGGTTTGGTTGGGTAAAAGGTGGGATATAAAATGTTTTACCCACTATAGGTGGAGGGTCAAAATGGGATGGAGTTTTAAGATGGAGAGAGGGGTAGGGTTTAACAGAAACCTACCCCTACCCGCCCCATTACCATCCCTAACCTAACCTTGAAGACTATTTTTCCAAAGGTGATCTTGTCATTTGCATTTTCCAAATCTCTACTCCACGGCTTTTTCTCCACTATCAGGCACTATCAATATAGTCTCCTTATCAAGTTTTTGACCCAAAATACTTTTCATTGTGATATGTCACGTGAGGTGGAATTGATTCTTCAATGTTATTGGAGGTTTGACTTCTTTACCAACCTTATTCGTCAATAACATTGGTTCTACATATTATTGTCTCTATTCTACGGTGATCTCTACTGTTATGGTGTAAACTTCATGAGTACTTGATCCGCTTCCATTCCATGTATGCTAGTGGTCTTCATCTCTACTATTTGTTTTGACATTTGTGCCCCTGCATCTTTTGGGAATTGCCAAACGAAGAAACTGTTGGGCTAAAGGACAACTTAACGACATCCAACAAGTTAATATTGTAGAAAAAAAATAAAGAGATTAGAAAAATACCAAATTTATATGAAAAACTCTCCACAATAGAAGGAAAAACCACGGAGGGACCGGATAAAAATTCACTATGAGAAATAAATTGTTACAGAAGATATGATATCCCAAATTTATACCCAAAGTCTAGGATTCACAACAAATGGGAAGATTACAAATATATTGTACACCAAAAAAAAAAAAATTGGTTATCACCATAGAAAAACTTAGTTGTTATATGAGTTTATCTCCCAGATTGCTTTCTTGTGAAGTAAGAAGTTTTCGTCTCTCCTTTTCTCTCCTCTTCAACGTTCGATAAAACACCACACCTCTCTATTGTCACCGAACATATATATATATATATATATATATATATATTTATATATATATATATATATATGTCCACCTTCTTACTATACTCCCAACCCCCTTTTTTATTGAATCCGTTGGGAAGAGGAAACAAGATTTCTCTCATAAGCCACTTTCTTTGACTTTTTATTCCTTGAATAACCAAGCATTAAATGCACCCCATGCTAGCATTTAATGCTAGTCATGCTTAACATATTTTTTTTCAAGAATATGATACCGATCAACCCGATCAGGAAGCATCAAAGAGTATGCAATCGGGAAACAAAGCATCGAACACTTATACCAAGAGGCAAACACCAAACGATATCCATCAGGAAGTATGCAACAAATGGTGTATATTGGGAAAACACTACCGAGAGGCTCCAAATAGCATTTTCAATCAAGTACCGATAGATCTAGTTGACACTGTGAGACCGAACAGCTACCCCACTACAGAATGGCCATCGACCATTACCGAACGACATAAAAAAAGGGACTGGACCAAAGGCTCTAACCAAGAGCCCAACAACAACAATCTCCCCCTCCAGTCCCATTACGAGGAGATCAACCTATTGGCTTGATCACTTGAACATCACCTTGGCCATAGTACTCAACCTAGCTTGGTTACTACAAAGTCCAAGCTTTTCTTTGGGAATCACCTTCATCAACATGTTTGCGGTGTTCTTATCGGTGTAGATTTTCTTCAACTCTAACATATGATCTTCAAGCACAAACCGTAACCAATGATACCGAGCATCAATATGTTTGGTCCTTGCATGATACATGACATTTTTACTCAAGTCCAAAGCACTTTGGCTGTCACAAAATATCACATACTCTTTTTGGTTCACCCACAGTTCATGAAGAAACCTTCTTAACCAAAGCATCTCTTTACCACCTTCGGTTGCTACAATATATATAGCCTCTGTAGTCAACAAGGCAACACGTTTTTACAATTTTGACTGCCAAAATATGGCTCCCCCTACAAAAGTGAACACATACCCTAATGTAGATCTTCTAGCATCAAGATTATTGACCATATCTGTATCTACAAATCCTTCTAAAACTGGTTTCTTACCACAAAAGATCAAGGACAACTTTGAAGTACCTCTCAAGTACCTGAATATCCACTTCACTGCATCCCAGTTATCCTTTCTTGGATTTGAAAGAAGCCTGCTCACTACACCAACTGCATAAGCTATGTCAGGCCTAGTGCAAACCATGAGATACATTAATAAACTGACCACCGATGAATAAGGAATAGTTGACATGGCATGTCTCTCTTCCTCAGTTGCTGGACAAGATCTCTTACTCAACTTAAAATGATTAGCAAGAGACATGCTAACCGACTTAGTATGCTACATATTGAACTGATGAAGCACATGTTCAACATACTTCTCTTGAGATAATCACAACTTTCCAGCTCTCCTATCCCGGATAATATCCATACCCTAAATTTGTTTAGCTGGACCTAAATTCTTCATCTCAAATGACTTAGACAAGTCATCTTTCAACTTGTACATCATCTCAGTATTTTATCCGACGATTAGCATGTCATCAACATATAACAAGAGAATAATGAAGTTGTCATTAGGGAATTTCACATACGTGTAGTGATCTGCATCCATTCTTTTATAGGAGTGTTTCACCATAAAGGAACCAAACTTTTTGTACCACTGCTTGGGAGCTTGTTTCAACCCATACAGGCTTTTCTTCAATTTGTAATCCATGTATTTCTTTCTTTTCACTTCAAAGCCCTTCAGCTAGTTCATGTAAATCTCTTCTTGTAAATCCCCATACAAAAAAGCCGTCTTAACATCAAGTTGCTCAAGCTCTAGATTCAGACTACTTGTCAATCCCAGTACAACTCGAATGGAACTCATTTTCACAACCGGTGAAAAAATCTCATCAAAGTCTATACCCTTCTTTTGAGCAAAGCCTTTTACCACTAATCGAGCTTTGTATCTCACTAGTTTTTCCCCATCTTTCTTTAGTTTGAACACCCACTTGTTCCATAGTTGCCTTTTTCCTTTTGGAAACTCAACTAGCACATAAGTGTCATTCTTCTATAAGGAATTTATTTCCTTTTGCATAACTTCCAACCACCGCTCCTTATTAGGAGTGGACTGCACTTCTCAGAAACTCTCTGGCTCCCCCTCATTAGTGAACAAATTATACTTAGAACTAGGATATCTCGTAATTGGTCATTGGTCACTTGTAGATCTCCTAAGCTGAGATTCTTACCCTCTTGCAGAGGAGGCTGCTCCTCTTACTCGATACCGATTGCATTAAGCTGTGCAATGTCATCGGTAGCATCCAACCGATCACTAATTATGGTCGGCTCATCTATATTCCCAAGTTCTGCTCCCTTTGTATCTCCACCATGTGTGGCACTACTAGGTAACGTTACTGTTGGTAACTCATCCTCATACTGACCAACTCTTTATACAATCTTCACCTTTTTTTCAAAATCGGCTATAGTCTCTTACTTATGAAAAACCACATCTTTGCTCCTAACAACCTTTCTCTGATCTGGATCCCATAACTGATAACCAAACTCTTCATCACCATAGCCTATAAATACACATGGAGTGGCTTTATTGTCTAGTTTTGACCTTTGCTCTTTCGGTACATGCATAAAAGCTTTATAAATAAAGACCTTCAAGTGAGAATACGAAATATCTTTGTCTATCCATGCCCTCTCTGGAATGTCAAATCCCAAAGAAACTGATGGTGATCAATTGATTAGGTAACAAGTTGTGTTAAGGATTTTGGCAATTTAGCCATCCTCAACATAGATCTAACTCTTTCCATGATGGCGCAATTCATCCTCTCGGCCACACCATTGTGCTGGGATGTCCCAGGTTCTATCTTCTCATGCCTTATCCCAAACTTCGAGCAGTAAGCTTTAAACTCGTTGCAAGTGTACTCTCCCCCATTGTCAGTATAAAGACATTCAAGGGTAATCCTATAACCCTTTCCACTATAGCATGAAAACTTTGAAACTGCTGTAGAACCTGACTTTTGTTTCTCAACAAATACACACATACCTTTCGTGAAGCATCATCAATAAAAGTAACAAAATATTTCTTTCCACCTAGAGACTCAACCTCCATAGGACCACAAATATCAGAATAAACCAATTCAAGTTTATTTTCTTTCCTCTTAAAAGGAATATAGAAAGAAACTCTATGATACTTACCAAATAAACAGTAATCATATGAGTTTGGAGAAATACCTTTGGCCGAAGGAATGAGGAATTGTTTCGCCAAGAGTTGTACCCCTTTCTTAATCATGTGTTCTTGCCTCTTATGCCACAAATTTGGTGAAGCATTGTCTTCAACTGTATTAACCTACCCGCTGCATACTCTCAACCCTATCTTATACATGCAGGAACACAATTTTCCCTTTGCAACTAGCAAAGTTCCCTTGAGGAGCTTCTACTGCGCATTCTTTTGTTGGCTCTCATATCCTTCCTTGACAAGGATATTAATTAACAGTAAGTTCATCCTCATATCTGGGATGTGCCTAGCATCCCATAGAGTCGGTGTGCAGCCGGTGCTAATCTCTATGACAATATCACAAATTCCTATAATTTGTGACACAGTGTTATTTCCCAATTTGGCAATGCCAAAGTCACCTTCTTCGTAAGTTGTAAACAACTCCTTTTTGCGAATACAATGATATGCCGCACCAGTGTCAACAATCCATTCAGACAATGGATCCCCCACATGATTGAAGTCACTTGGAGTACACACAAGAGATTCAATCTCTTCATCGAAACCAACCACTATAGTATTACTATGGTCAGGAACATTCTTGCACTTATCATCCTTCTTTTCTTGTTTCAAGAGTCTGCAATTCCTCTTAATGTGACCAATCTTTTTATAGTAGTAACACTTTACTATCTCCTTTGACTTGGACCTCTTCTTAGACTTACTGCACCCTTTGAAATCTTGATCTCTATTCTTAGTTCTACCCCTATTCTCTGTGACAAGGCTTGACTACTCCCAGATTCCATGTCATTCCATCTTGCTTCTTCATTAAACATACTGTCCTTTACCATTCCCAACGTCAGCTTGCCATCAGGAGCTGATTTACTGACAGTCACAACTAGTGTTTCCCAACTGTCTAGCAAAAAACTCAAGAGAAGCAAAGCATGTACCTTATCGTCAAAATTGATTTTCAAGATTGTTAACTAGTTCAACACATTCTGGAAGTCACTCATGTGTTCAGCAATAGGATGTCCCTCTTTATATTTTATATTAGCAAGCTTTTTAATCAAAAAAGCTTTATTCAAGACAGTCTTCCTTTCATACAAAGTAGCTAGCTTATCCCAAGCTATCTTGGCACTGGTCTCAGTTGCTACATGATGAAATACACTAATGTCTACCCACTTTCTGATGGTACCCAAAGCCTTTCTGTATAGCTTCTTTTAGTCTTCATCCATCATGGTAGATGGTTTACAGACTCACCCAATATTAGGTCATGCAAATCCTTGAAATATAGATGGTCCTCTATCATTGGTTTCCAAGTAGAATAGTTTGAAGCTGTCAATTTCATCTTGGAACTCATATTTTGATTACTCTCCATAATTCAAGACATAATAACCTTAGCTCTGATACCTGTTGTTAGGCTAAAAGATAACTAACCGACGGCCAACAAGCCAATATTGTAGGAAAAATAAAGAGATAAAAAAATACCAAATTTACATGGAAAACCCTTTAGAGTAGAGGGAAAAACCATCGGAGGGACCGGATAAAAATTCACTATGAGAGATAAATTGTTACAGAAGATATGATATCCCAAACTTATGCTCAAAGTTTGAGATTCACAATAAATGGGAAGATTACAAATAAATTGTACCCTTAAAAAACTGGTTATCACCATAGAAAAACCCAATTATTGTATGAGTTTATCTCTCATCCTTGCTTTCTTTATGAAGTAAGAAGTTTCTGTCTCTCTTTCTTTTCTCTGCTCTTCAGCCTTCAGTAAAACACCACACCTCTCTATTGTCATTGAATATATATATATATATATATAATATGTCCACCTTCTCAGCATACTCCCAACCCCCTTTTTTTATTGAGTACATTGGGAAGAGGAAACAAGGCTTCTCACATAAACCACTTTCTTTGGCTTTTTGTTCCTTGAATTATCAAGTATTAAATGTACCACATGCTAGCATTTAATGCTGGCTATGCTTAACATGTTCTTTTCCAAGAACATGATATTGATCATCCCAATTAGGAAGCACAGAAGAGCATGCAACCGGGAGACTAAGCAACAAACACTTATACGGAGAGGTAAACACCGAATGGTATCCATCAAGAAGCATACACCGAATGGTATACACTGGGAAAACACTACCGAGAGGCTGAGGCTACAAATAGCATTTTCAATAAAGTACTGATAGACCCAGTCAGCACTGTGAGACCGAACGACTACTAACCACTACCAAATGGCCATCGACCATTACCGAATGGTAGAAAAAAAGGGGCCTAGACCGAAGGCTCTAACCAAGAGCCCAACAGCAACAATCAAGAGCCTATTTTTGATATGGCAGTGCTAGCAAATCTTCTTTATATGTACTTGTATCACCACCCCCATGGTGTATCCCACCTTTAGGGCTCCTCTCTATTATGCCCACTTCCTTAAGAAATGACTTCAACACATCTGATGTCATGATCATTCGACCTATTTCCCCAACTTCCTCTACCTTGAACCTATTATTCTTCTTAAATAACTCGATCAATGGTGTGATCTTCCCTTCTAGAACTACTTTCCCGTGTTTCATACCTCTCTGATCTGATCTACCCATTGATATGTCAACCAACACTCACCCAAACAAGGGAATATCCCTCCATCCTCTGATAGAGTTTATATGTCGAGCCCTCTAGCCCGATCAGATGCCCGTACCAATAACAAGTTATCTCACCTCTCTGAATTAGACAAACTTGATGGTTATCTGACCCTATGTTTGGCTTTGTGAACTATCTATCCTCAATAACTCATCTCCTCCTATGAGTACCTCTAACTACATAGTCAACCTTGCAAATTCAAGCTTGATAAGACAACATACCTCACCTCAACTTGCTTCCTTTCAAGCAATACAGAACCCTTTAAATGGTGTTCTAGATGGCTATCTCGTGAAGCTCTCCCTCACCAACTAATCCCTTCCTATGAAGTCTCTTTCTTTTAACAATTTACCAGCCATATTCAATAATACTATGTACCTCATCCTAACTTGCTTCCTTCAAAGCTCCATCAACCTTCTAAACAATGATTTGAATAACATTATGGATCCAGCTTTCAATGACTTCTCCTACTACTTTTGAAGTTTTCCTAACTTTGATGAGACTATATCGCATAGCCCTTGTGTTAATGGTTCTTTGCTTAACACAAGAGGCCATTCAAAAGTATTGTGGTTGTTCGTGCTTACTGAATGCGCTAAGAGGGCAACCTTGGTACTCAACTCCCCTACTTCATTTTGGAGAGCCTTTGTCTCTGCCATCATTTCCTCTTCAATCTTACAACATGTCTCATGTGAAGGATTAGCAATTGAGTTGGGCCAACCCAAACTCAACCTATTTTAAAGGGCCAAGCTTGACTCATTTTAGGGTTGGATAAAGTTTGGACCCATTATTGAGACTCATTTTAATTATGAGCCGAGTTTGAACATTAACGAACTCGACCTAATATAGGCTCGGCCCATTAGCATTCATATTATAGCTTATTAAAGTTAAAGATTGCAAACCAATGGACCAAGAGAGAGAGAGAGAGAGAGAGGAGAGAGTGCATGAGGAATGGGATATAAATGTCCTATCAGGAGAGAGAAAGTACGTGGCAAAACTTTTAGAATAAGAAAGATCTCCAAAAACTATGAAGACTAAACAAAAATTAAATGGGAGTTAAAACTAGGGCTAACAATCAATTCGAGACCCTATAATGGTGTTATCCCGACTATTTTGATCCTCACCCAATTGCCCAGCCCCAACCCCAACCACCGGGGGCGATCCAAGGATAACTGGGGGAGTACCGATTTGATCTTCAATGTCCAGGTGATCGAAGTGAACCCAACGCTTATGGATCAGGAAAAGGCAAAGAGGTGTTCGGACACGAAGCCATGAAAAAGGCCGACAAGAGGACAAACGAAGATAGCAAGGCTTCCAACATTTTGGATGGAGATTTGAACTGTTCCTTCAACATGCACCTACTTGAGAATCTAAAGAGAAAGAGAGAGTAGGTGGGAAAAGAGGGAGTTTCAAAAGGAAAATCCTAAAGAAATACCCAATCTTCTTCTCTCAACGCCTTTCTCTGTCTCTCTAGTTTTTTGAGTTTCAAAGTTCTAGCTCTAGTCTGGCCTGAAATGGGCCCGAGACCCTTTTAATTTTTTGGGTCAAACTCAAGTCTAGATTCTTTGAGTTTTCTCGAGCTGGGTTTGGGCTCTGGCTTAGGCTCAAATTCATAAAATTTTATACAGGCCAAACCTGAGCTTTGCAAAGCCCAGCTCAAGAAGCTCAATTGTCAGCCCTACTCATGTGTATGATGCGGTCACTTTTAAGGGCTTATACCCATTTTGCCACTTGACTCCCCTTCCCAACAATTTCCTCCCAATTAGCAGTACGCACCTCAATCTGCTTCTTTTTGGAGGGCATGACAGCTCCCACCAAATTTTCTTACCCAATATAACACGTTCTCACCCTAGCCTCGGCTAAGCCTTTGATACCAACTGTCTCGGGCCTAACTTTTCCCCAAACTAAATATATGCAATACACTTAGAAATGACAATTCAATAGTTCCAACCAATTATTGTAATACAGCAATGTTTTTGTTAGGCTGTACTTTCAGTATAAATAGATTGAGTCACACAATAGTATGCAAATCAAACTGAAGAAACAACTTATAGAGGGGTAATTAGGTTTTGGCAATTTTAAAATTTTCTTGGGTTTTAAGTTAAATTTAGGAAGAGAAAGATAGAAAATCAAGACACCAGAAATTTATAGTGGTTCCACCTTTTCTGGTGTACGTCCACTCCTAAACTACACTCAGATTTTTAATCCACTGTTTTTCCAAAATAGTATACAATTAGCTAGCCCAAGTGCTAATCAAACCTTACAAGTGTTTTTCTTAAATACTCCCCACTTGTTTTTCACAAGTACAAGTAAATCTCACAAGTGTTTCACACTTTAACCTTTTATCCCAGACAAAAAGACACCTATCTTTTGATCTTTTACAAGATATTTGATGTAAAACAACAAATACAAATGGAAAATTGAACTTCTGATGTGTTTGTTAAAGTACAAGACAAAAATACAATAAAGATTGAAAAACAAAGGATGAACAATTACAATTTGAGCACACAAAATGTACATATACAAAGATATTAGAACTAAGTATGTCAAACAGAACTACCTTACACAAAATGTATGTTTCCAATCGAGGTGGTTCTCATAGATCGCATAATAAGGTTCTCTATCTGCACTTAATAGCTACAAACTAAAAATAAGAGAGAAGAAAATAGTGATGAGTATAAATATATCCAGTGAGTAGAAAATCTATGTACATGCCAATGAGTGGGAGTGTGATTATATTCTAAAACCATTATTAACAAATTACATGTTATCATTATAAAAGTGTTTGCAGGTTCACAAAGTATTCACAAATATTAACAATCAATGTATTTAAAATAAAACATTTCTCTTTATATCAAATGGGTTGCATTTCATTCAAAACTTTAAAACTGTCGAAAATATACTTTCCAATCCAAAAACTTGGCCGAGGTTAAGAATTAGATCCACCAAGAATTTTTATTCATTCATTTTTCTAAAATGTCTCGTCTTGGTGTTGGCTTGGACATCACCATTGGTGACTCATGGCTGCCCAACCGATAACTTGGATAAGTGAACCCCTCATATCACACTACCCCAATTCAAAATATAGCTTCACTCATACCGCTTTTACTCCAACCAGTTATAAGTGAGCAATAAACCATAACAGCTGTGTGATCAATCGGTCACCATAAAATATCGTTTTCATTCGCAAATAAATTTCAAAACCATTTCGCAACCCATATTCATCCTTATCTCAATAAATATCAATTAATCAAATAATGTAAATCATGTGGCAAACATTTCCAACATCACCATTTTAATAGAGTACATCATACTCAAATATTGAATTATAAAACCATATTTCAAAATAAGATTTTCAAAACACATAAAATCATTTCTCATTAAACAAGATATAAAAGTCTCACTCACTGTTTGGACAGGGTACGCAATCCCACTAATCCAGATTTTCAAGTCTATCTAAATGTTATGTAGATCACAATATAAAATTGAGGTTAGATATTTATTCAATACTACTAAGGAGCTAAATACATGATGTATAAATGGAAAGTGTATCTCTATGCCTAAGACATTTATTAACTATATTTAAGGCTCATTTCCATATCTACATGTCTTAGAAAATTAATCATATCTCAAACTAGAATTCTCGAATTGCCAAACTTCTAATTTTTACTTAAAGATTAGACATAGCAACAATTTTATGTTATAACTTAGACCCATTCTAATTATACAAAAACATATAAATCTATCAAATGTTGCCCTAACTGCATAATTTCTAATCTGTGCAATCATGGGAAAATAGCCATAATTTTTGCTACAAATATCCAATCATATGATTCATGTCTCAAATTAAAGATGAGATTAGATCTACAATTTTTGTATTCAGAGCTTACCCTAATTCAGCATAAAAAGTATCTCAAAATCGAAGCCAAGTTCACAGCCAAAACAAAGCAGAATAGGGGATTCCTCTACAGAATGCCTTAATTTGAAAAATCATTAAAAATCTAACTCTTATAAGAATCTAGTAAGGCATATGGAAGTCTAGTTTCTTAAGGAGAAAACCTTACTTAATTTGCCTA